>CM077517.1:38036285-38544054 GCA_039654895.1 Mongoloraphidia duomilia | reverse complement strand
TTTACAAATTTGATAAACATTATATTATTTCTTTAATACCTAATTAAATTCACTTTATAACATATAATAATTTGTAAAAAATCATTAAAATCACTGTATTTTGTGAAATATGTACAAGAATTTTGTTTGTTTGGTATATCTACTTAAATTCGGAAATAAATATGTGATATAAATAAACCATTTTGACGCATTTATAGATGTTTAAGAAATGAATAAAGTATGCGGTGGTCAAATATTAAGCAATATTTATGTGACAGGAATGTCATCATATTATAGTGATATATTCGTCTATGAAAGGATAATCTTAGAAAAGATTTATTTACATCGTACCGACATAAATTTTACGCAAAAATACGGTTGTGAATTCTGTGATTCTTAAATTCAGTTAAGCACTTTTTAATAGTGCATTATACCTATACAATATACATAAGTAATACTTATATGACACATATCGTACACTATTGGCGAGACTATAAAATGTCGACGTTTCACATTATTCTGAACAACTTGGACCCATTTTTGGAAATGTTTATGCGAGTATATACGAAATTTCAATTCCATCATCGCAGGACTCCTATTTGAGCATATTGGGACCATTTTAAAAGTTGACAAACATATCTCGGAATGTTTCAAAACTGAAATTTAACCCTTTGGTAAACATTAAAAGTTCCCCTAAAATTTTAACAAAATCCGCCAGATTTATAAAATGTATGAAAAAATTAGTTTCCTAATAGTGAATTATAGTTACTGAAGGATGTGTATAATTTGTTGCAAAGCTTGGATTAGTATTGAATTTGGGGAAAAAAATAATCATTTTAAGAAATATAAAGAAAGTAAATTTTTAATTTATGTTCACATAAGGATATATTTAAATACGTAAGTACCAAAATACGTGTATTAGCAAACACACTATTTTGTTGGCGGGGTCATGCACTGCGACCAGTTTTTTTTAATTTGATTGAACGTTATAAATAAAAAATCTAAGTTTTTCTCCAAATGCTTTACCCAATAAAATAAATAATAACAAGCGATGTTAGACTTTTCTACGTTTTAATTTTCTAGAATCAGAATTTAGTGGTAAAATGTGTTTCATATATTGACAGCGGTTTGAAAGTTTTTCAACATAAATTATTTCAGCATTTGGTCACTCAATCGTTTTGTGAAAATCCTTTCTTTGCGTAGAACAAAAGGAATATAGGAAATTCTATAGACCTATATAAGTAGGAAAAAAAGGCAAAAAAAGTGTTTTTACTTTGTACATTTACACAGCTGAAAGTCACGTTCTAAAAAGGCCATTAGCACGTTAAGTGTGAAATATAACAAAGCTTGGAGTTACGAGTATATAAAATTAATCGACCTAAAAAATCACTACTTTTGTTGAAAAAGTATGAGTTATGACATAACAGTTGATAGACTTATATTTAAAAATATTATTTTTAATGATCTATGTACCATTTTCTAAACACATGCTGTTTAATTTCGACAGTCCGCCAACAGTTCATATTCAACCGATTTTTATATAGGTATCTATATAAATATATCGTGACCCGTCAAAATAGCCCGTGACAAAATAGCCCCGACAAAACAGCCCCGACAAAATAGCCCGTGCCAAAATAGCCCCGACAAAATAACCCCGACTTAAATTTAAAATTCCGAAAAGAGCAAGATGTGTTCGCCAGCCAGTTGCTACTAAAAATAAATATGTTCAGCTTAGTCGACGCCTGGAGTGCTCGTAGAAAATTACGCAAATATGGAACATATGGACTTTCTTCGTGGCATTTCACATAACCTTGAAATGTAATTAGAATTTCTGTTTATAATATTATTATAAACAGAAATTATAATTACATTTCACGAAGTAAGTCCATAATATTAATAGACGCTAATGACCTCTGTTGTCGAGCGTCTATAATCTACAATTCAATTCAATTCCATAATATTAAGAATAATAACACTCCGTATTTAAGTAAGGTTATCTTTTATATTCATATTATGTAGGTACATTTTTTAACTCCGAGCGACCATTTTGGCTTTATTAGCTTTTTTAAAAGTCCATAATGGTTCCTGCGGTGCACGAAACTGAATTATTCATTTTTAGGGCTCCCTAGCCAAATGGCAGAAACGGACCTCTTTTTCGTCCTGTCCGTCTGTCCATCATTATGTCACAGCTATTTTACTCGGAGACTATTAGCACTATCTGTATAGATGAAATTTGGATAAAAAATTATGAAAAAAATAGGGATGGCACAAAAAAATCGATCACGGCAAGTAACAGTGAATTACAATTCGTTTTTTAATAAATATTTTCAGAATAGGCTATTTTGTCGGGGCTATTTTGTCACGAGCTATTTTGTCGGGGCTATTCTGGCACGGGCTATTTTGTCGGGGCTATTTTGTCGGGGCTGTTTTGTCGGGGCTATTTTGTCGGGGCTGTTTTGTCACGGGCTATTTTGACGGGGTACCATAAATATATATATTTTTTTAAATTAAAGATTTTTTTCCATAGTTGTGTTATTACTATTTTCCTTTTTTTAATATTTTTTACCTTATTATAAATAAATAATACCTTCTTTGACTCCCTTGTAATCTGCTGTGTATGAATCGGGTTTCATCGGAACTGTTCGAAGATGTTCAAAACGAGCGACATGTATAAGGAATCGAGTTTCATCTAACCGCTTGACGAAGCCGAAAGCAAGCAGCCCAACATGCTAAAAAGAGTGTTCAGAATTATTTCTTTCTAATAAGCAATTACAATTTATTATTTCTTTTATTTCAAAAATACTTTTTTAAATATCTTCACTCCATTGAATTTCGACGGAGTTGGTTCAGTAATTATATAATAATTATTAATTAATTCAACAATGAATTTTTAATCCACAAGGCATCCACAAGGTAGTGAATACTATTCACTACCTTGTGGATGCCTTGTGGATTAAAAATTCATTGTTGAATTAATTAATAATTATTATATTGTTGTCGACAATTACCTAACTCATATATTGTCATTCAGTAATTATATGTAGGTAATACCAGTACCAAATTAACAAACATGACTGATTAAAGCAGGACACGCACTGAATCGGCTCGGTTCTGCTTGTAATTTTTTAGAAAATGCATAATATATCGGATCTGTTATGTGTTTTCGTTTATCAATGTGTTTTCTAAAAGTGTTCATTGTTCCGTACCGTTCCGGACTAAGTAGAGTTGATTCAATTATAAAATAAGTATTTTTAACAAATTTTAGATTGAACAATTAAATTCTACATAAGAGATTTTTAAGCTGTTTTACTACGGACATTAAAATTACTGATTACTTACTTTATGTTGATAATGGTCAAAAAACAAACAAAAATTGTTTGGTTTATGCTTTGTTTATTGAACTTTTTTTCAATTTTCACCTTCTTTATAGAAAAACGTAGGATTCAAGAGACCAGAGAATATTTTTTGAATTGCTTTTCTGCTGCCGGCCTGCCATTAAATTGAAATCTAAAATCACTTACGGAGGTATATACTAGATAAGTCGAATAGAATGGACATGACAAAAAAGTTAACATGAAAAATTCCATTAATGTAGTTCGCTCTGTGTTCGGTGACTTTTCCACAACTTTCTAACTTGGAACACTACGTTTGTTCATTTTAATTTGTGATTATTTTTACCGTTCTATTTACTGGACAAAATTGAATTTTATTATCATTTTCAAGCTTTAAAATTAATGTATGTTTTTACACAATGATAATTGAATTAGGAAATATTTTTTGCTATTAAGACAAAAAAATTGACCGTTTTTTATTATTTTTATAGCAAAATAGTAACGTTTTAATTAATAAATAGTTATTTTCAGATTACACAGTTTCTCTATTTATGACCTTGACGGAACCTTCAATAATCTCATGACTTAGGACATAGCTCGTTGTATTCGTCTCAATAACGGCTACAAAACGAAATAAAAAAAATGGAGGTGACCTTGACCTGACCTTAGCAGTCAGCATAACAACCGAGAATAAAATCTATTTTACTATACGATATGTTCCCTAGTTGATTTTGTATCGACTAGGGAACATATCGTAGTAAAATAGATTTTATTCTCGGTTGATATGCTGACTGCTATGGTCAGGTCAAGGTCACCTTCTTTTTTTTTATTTATTTTCATTTATTATTTCATTTATTATTAGTTATTATTTCATTTATTATTATTTATTTTCATTTATTCAAAACTTTTTTTGAGATGAACTCTCCTTCTATTGGTAATTTTATATAATACCCTACTTGACCAAGTGAAAAAATATTTTATCCTCGTTTTTAGCTCCCCAAAAATTGACAAAAATATTTTTGTGATACTGAAAATTTTGGATTAGGTGCGGGCACAAGATTTATGACAATGTCAAATTTCAAGTAGATGGCATATTGTGTAGTTCCTGGGGAAATCGATTGTGATATACAGTCTAAAGATAAACAGACAGACCAGACAGACAATGAAGTCTCGCCACAAGGATTTCGTTTTTTATCTTAAAAATAGTGTCTTAGATGAAGTTCTTAAAGAAATAAAAGTATACTGTTAATATAATTTAATATGATTTTTCATTTAGAAAATAATATGCATATATTAGCTGCTTAAAATAAAAGGTAAATGTACAGAAAACTTCACATTATGTAATGTCCTTTTCAGAGCATGAAAGCGGATGCTTCTTTTTTTTAATGTTGATTTATTTATTTATTGTAGATTATAGACGCGTCGACATCTAAGGTCATTAGCGTCTTTCAACTACACTAAATAACAACTAACTTAAAACTAAATAACATCACAAAACATCCATGAGCGCAGGTGGGATTCGAACCCACGGCAGTCCAGTCTAGAGGCTGCGGCGCCAAGCACGCTACCATCTAGGCTATACTGCCCTCTTTTAATGTTGAGTATTTATATAATGTTACTAGCCGTTACCCGTGGCTTCGCCCACGTATTTTACGATTACAATTTATTATCCCCCCCGCGAAAAATTCTCTTCCTGCGAAGCGAAGCCGGGCTGGTAGTGTTTATTCGCTCGGATTTTATTAATACATTACTCACTCGCTTTGCTCGTTAGCTTGAATATTATTAATATATTACTCACTCACTTCGCTCGTTCGTTTGAATATTATTAATGCCTTCTTCGCTCGTTCGCTTGATTATTATTAATACATAACTCACTCGCTTCGCTCGTTCGCTTGATTTTTATTAATACATGACTCACTCGCTTCGCTCGTTCGTTTGAATATTAATAATACAATACTTACTCGCTTCGCTCGTTTGCTCGAATTTTATTAATACATTACTCACTCGCTTCGCTCGTTCGCTCGAATATTAATAATACATTACATTTGTTATCCCTCCGCGATAATCTCCCCCCCTAAATTTGTTATCCCCCCACGTGAATCTTCTCCCTAATTTGTTATCCCCCGCTAGAATCTTCCCCCCTAATTTGTTATCACCCGCGTGAATCTCCCCCCTAATTTGTTATCCCCCGTGAGAATCTCTCCCCTGCGTAACTTTCTATTAGTGAAAGAATTTTTAAAATCGGTTTAGTAGTTCCAAAGATAAAACAAAAACAAATCTATCCCACGGGAACCGTATATTTTTACGGCATAAAAAGTAGCCTATAACATTATCTGACCCCTAAACTACCACTATGCAAAAAATCATGTCGATCCCTTGCTCTGTGAAAAACAAAATCAAAACTATCCCACGGGAACCGTACATTTTTCCGGAATAAAAAGTAGCCTATAACATTCTCTGACCCCTAAACTACCACTATGCAAAAAATCATGTCGATCCCTTGCTCTGTGAAAAACAAAAATAAAACTACCCCACGGGAACCGTACATTTTTCCGGGATAAAAAGTAGCCTATGTGCTATTCCAGACTATAATCTATCTCTGTGCCAAATTTCATCCAGATCCGTTCAGCCGTTGAGTAACAAACATCCATTATACATACAAACTTTCACATTTGTAATATTAGTTAGATTAGATTAGATAATTTAAAAATATAATTAAGGTTATTTCTAAAATTGAAAAATTTGCGGCACAAAATGTCACAATATATAGATAGAGTTACTCACTCGCTTCGCTCTTTCGCTCGAATATTATTAATACATTATTTCTTATTGCTCACCTACGTTATATAAGGAACTCCTGTGCAAAATTTCATGCTTCTAACTTCAAAAATGACAAACTTACATACAAACTTTCATCCCCTATTTAGCCCCCTTAGGGGATGAATTTTCAAAAATCCTTTCTTATTGCTCACCTACGTAATATAAGGAACTCCTATGCAAAATGTCATGCTTCTAACTTCAAAAATGACGAACTTCCATGCAAACTTTCATCCCTTTTTTAGCCCCCTTAGGGGATGAATTTTCAAAAAAAATTTCTTAGTGCTCACCTACGTTATATAAGAAACTTCTGTGCAAAATTTTATGCTTCTAATCGGCTTCTAACTTCAAAAATGACGAATTTCCATACAAACGTTCATCCCCTATTTAACCCCCTTGGGGGTTGAATTTCGAAAAATCCTTTCTTATTGCTCACCTACGTAATATAAGGAACTCCTGTGCAAAATGTCATGCTTCTAACTTCAAAAATGACGAACTTCCATGCAAACTTTCATCCCCTTTTTAGCCCCCTTAGGGGTTGAATTTTCAAAAAAAAATATCTTATTGCTCACCTACGTTATATAAGAAACTTGTGCAAAATTTCATGCTTCTAACTTCAAAAATGACGAATTTCCATACAAACTTTCATCCCCTATTTAACCCCCTTAGGGGTTGAATTTCAAAAAATCCTTTCTTAGTGGGTGCCTACGTCACAAAAGGAACCTACTGTCCAAATTTTAAGTTTATATCTTCAGCGGTTTGACCTGGGCGTTGTTTGTCAGTCAGTCAGTCAGTAACGGAACTGTTTTATATATATAGATAGACTAGCCGTTACCCGTGGCTTCGCCCACGTATATTTCGATTTATGATTTATTACCCTCCCCCCCGGCGAGAAATTCTCCTCCTGCGAGCCGGGCTGGTGGTGTTTATTCGCTCGAATTTTATTAATACATTATTTCTTATTGCTCATTTTCGTTATATAAGGAACTCATGTGCAAAATTTCATGCTTCTACCTTTAAAAATGACAAACTTCCATACAAACTTCCATCCCCTTTTTCACCCCCTTAGGGAATGAATTTTCAAAAAAACATTTCTTAGTGCTCACCTATGTTATATAAAAAACTCCTGTGCAAAATTTCATGTTTCTAACATTAAAATTGAGGAACTTCCATACAAATTGTCATCCCCTATTTAACCCCCTTAGGGGTTGAATTTCGAAAAATCCTTTCTTAGTGGGTGCTTACGTCACAAAAGGAACCTACTGTCCAAATTTCAAGTTTATATCTTCAGCGGTTTGACCTGGGCGTTGTCTGTCAGTCAATCAGTCAGTCAGTAACGGAACTGTTTTATATATTTAGATAAGCATTATTTAAAAAAAAAAAAAAAAATGTAAATAGTGTTGCAGCAGTGGTTTTTAATCTCAAAGGGAAGTGTTTTCGCCTGTACATAAATAAACATAATTCCATTCTGAATTTCAAGTACCTACCCACTTTAAGCGTGTTTTCATTTCCTACATAAAACATTTCAATACAAGATGTTAATACAGAGACTGTGAGGTATTTAATATATTTTTAACTGCACTGAAGAGTTCATAAAATATTATGTGGATACGTAACGTACGTCCATAGGCGGCTCGTCGCATTCAAATGCATCAAATGAAATATTTTTTTAATGTCTTAGAATTAGAATTACAGGCGTTGGGCAACTGGTGCCTTACATTCACTGCGACCTAAAAGATCTTTTGTGATTCCCCTCGCACTTATTTCCATTCAGGAAGTAGCTTTTTGATATACGCTTTATAGTTTATACCTTTCCGAGGACCGACTTCCAAACCACCTCATCAGGCTTTAAAACTGGCTTGTTCAGGTTATGTTAAGAGTTTATTTCAGTGAAAGGTCTAAAATTCAAAATTTGTATTTCGATATTAAAATTTAATATTTTCTAATTTATTTTCGCAACAAGTCTATGGGTCAAATATGAAACCAGATATTTAATTTAAAATAATGTTATAATTTCTGTTACATAATATGTTATGTAATAATCTATTCTGTCAATTCGCACCGTGAGTACTAAACCATCATAACCCGAAAAAAGTTTGTGCGAAATAATATATTTTTAACTTCCCGCTAAGAAAATTGAAAATTTTCAAAAATAGGGAAGTTGTTGATTTTACCTCGATTTTCGAAAATCGAGTTTCCATCAGATCTCGACGTTTTGTGATCCTAGGAAGCTATTCTGACTAAGTATTTTTACGATGATGTCAGTATGTCTGTATGTGTGTGTGTGTGTGTGTGTGTAAACTTCTCATAACTTTTGAACGGCTTGACCGATCAAGTCGCGATTTGCGGCATTCGAGAGGGTTCAACTGAACTTAGATTTCCTGAAAATTTGAACCGGCCCCATAGATTTTGAGAAATTCCAAAAAAAACGGAAAAAATGTTGTTAAAACGATGATTTTTCAAAATAACTTCTAGAATATTTACCGATTGATTTCTTAATCTAATCAGCTCTTCTCCTCAGAAAACTGCGTCGAATGCCGCTAAGTGGATCAAAATCGGTTAATCCGTTCGAAAGATTACGTAGTCAACAGATTTCGAAAAAAGTATTTTTTCAAAATAACTTCGAGATTTCTCAACCAATCGATTTTGTACCTCTTACAATATTTTTAGAGCTTAAAAAACTACGTCAAATGCCGTTTTAAAGATCAAAATCAAGCAACGCGTTCAAAAGTTATAGCTTTTCAAAAATTAAAATAGTGTTATCAGCAAATTTCAGATTTTTGAGCTCGAAGAGCTCAAAAATATACTTTTATTTATTTATTTGATTGCTTCTCACAGACTATAAAAGTCCAATTATGAGAGCATTAAATGTACACGTGATATATAAAAAAATAGGTGTCAATTTCAAAGAAAATATTATCTAAAAACATATTAAAATAAGCAAAAGAAAAAAAACAGAGTGATACAAATATTGTTAACTATCCAGACATTTGTAAACTATTTGTAAAAATTGGCCGTATTTGGTAAAAAATATATCAAATTCTGGGTTTTTTTCAGCGATATTGTTAATTAAAGTATACCTAACTATCGGAGAGTTATAGCGAAGTGATTTGTATTAAAAGAAGGTATATGAAATCAGAAATATAGTAATTCTATTTCTGGTGCTGATAATAGGGACTTTAAATTGAAAAAAAGATATTAGTTGATTTGAGTCTATGTAATTGTTAAATAACTTATAACAGAAAATAACAGCATGTAAATCACGTCGAGATTTTAGAGTAGCAATATTGAAAATGTCAAGCAACTCAACATATGGGGTAAAAGTAGGATACTGTTTGGTTTTTCTGTACATTACTGCCCTTAGGAATTTACTTTGAATCATTTCAATCTTATTACTTTGCACCTGATATGCAGGACACCAGACAATAGAAGCGTACTGAAGTTTGTTTAATATCGGTTTAATACAAAAGATCTAAATAGAACAAACATTGTATCGGTATTGTTCATTTCTTTAGAGAAACGTATAATCATTCCAAGTATTTTGTACGAATCAATAATTATTTCGTCAATACGCATATTGAACAACAGTTTTTTTATAACAGTAAATCATGAATATTGTCTTGACTTATTAATACTAAATTTTGTATATTTAGTCGCGTCAATGAAGCCTTTTCCTCGGAAGTCCTCAAGAACAGCTCCGATTTTGATGATTTTTTTTTGAAAATTTTGTTTTTTATATTATTTAAAATTTATATTAGAAATCGTGTCCATCGTGATTATAATAAAATTAAGAAAAATCGCAGGATAGTGGACAAATATTTGATTTATTAAATTAAATGTACGACGTTTCGTTTATATATTTAAACTTTTTCAAGTACACAAAAATAACAATATTTCGCGGGGTTAAAATAACAAGGTTCTAACTGCACTTTTTAAAAAAACAAAAATTATTGTGGAAAAAGGTTCTATCTGTCATTACGTTTCATGTATAACCGTCACAAAATTCATATTTGGCGCCTTAAGCGAGATTCTGAAAGTATAAGGTGGTAACTGTACGGGTGTGATCGGACTGCTTGAGGTACGGAGTTCTATTAGCAGGTCTTGGAACCGCGGCAGCATTCGAAAACGTGAAGGTGCGCAGATAGAACCTTATACTTTGGTTTAGCTGCAGTTAGAATTTTTTTCTTTCATTATTTAGACGTTATTTTATGTTCTTTATTGTAAGTTGTCAGAAATTTTCTTTTGTGGTGAATTATTATGAAAATGTCTCAAACAACTACTAATTCATTAAAATAAAAATTATGTAACTTGTCTTTGTCTTAATGAATTTATACTTAATACAGTTTCAAGCAACAAGATAGAACCATATCATCTTTGTTTAAACTGAAAAACTAGGGGAATAAGGTTCTATATGCACTTTTTTATCTCAAAAACTTAAAAACTAACCCAAAATGTGTACATTGTTTACTAAACAATTGTAGTTTGTGCTCTAGAATGATCAGTTACATAATTATTACAATAAGGGTATTTCAATTTAATTATTTATTGCCCATCTAACATTAATCACCCATTTTCTCGCAATCATGCTTGATGCAGATAGAACCTTGTTATTCTAACCCCGCGATTTATGAAAATTAATATTAAATACTAACCATAGCAATTAACATAAGATAGGGTACATAAGACAAAAACATGGTAACATGGTAACAAATTATGTTGACTAAAACTTTTTAACAATCAATAATAATAATAATATAAATCCCTATATTATTAAACGAGTAAATCTTGTATATATGTTTCTATGTACCTATATAAATATTTTCTCGAAAACGGCTCTAACGATTTTGATCAAATTTACCGAAAAGGGGTTTCGGGGGGCAAAAAATCGATCTAGCTAGGTCTCATCCCTGGAAAAATTCGTTTTCTTATCGATTTTATCATTTTAAAAAACAGTTTTTTAACGTCATAAAACAGTGTCGTATTGTGAGTAGGCTTTGGAAAAAACAAACTATTTTCATTATTTATGTCAAAATTACTCTGACAGTCAATCTTTAACTTATTAAAATAATCAGTAATTATTTGAAAAGTAAAAAAATAACAACAATAAAATCTAAACAAAATTATGTAAGTAGTTTTAGCTAATATTTAAATAATTAGGTATGTTATTTTTATATTACCTATATAAAATGTGTAGTATAGGTAAGTAGGTACGTTAAATGTAGTATGACGTATAATCTTACCTAGACCTTTTTTTCTCAAAAACGATTAACGATTTTGATGAAATTTACAGAATGAGGATTTTTCGGGACGAGAAATTGATCTAGGTAGGAATTTTGGTTCCAGAGGGGAGCAATTAAAAAAAAGGTGTTTTTTTTATTTATTATAACTCGCTCAATTAAAGGCAGATTGATTCGAAGTCTATTTCTATAACATAGATTTTATATAATATATCACAAGTGTTAAAATTGTAAATGAACACTAATATAAGAAGTGTCTTGCACAATATGTAAATAATGACAAAACGGCGGGTCTGTGTAAAAACACATCGATTTTTAAAAACTATTGTTAAGATACATACAAAAAAGTTTTGCGTAGGTATCTAAAAATTGGCACTTCTAGCGCCGCAGGCATGTGTATCAAAACACATCGATTTTTAAAAACTATTGTTAAGATACATACAAAAAAGTTTTGCGTATCTAAAAATTGGCACTTCTAGCGCCGCAGGCATGTGTATCAAAACACATCGATTTTTAAAAACTATGGTGAAGATACATGCAAAAAAAGTTTTGCGCAAGTTATAGTCTGACGTTTGTTATTAAAAGAATCGATTTTTGTGAATTTTTCAGTAGGTACCTATGCAAAAAAAAGTATTTGAAATTTACTGGAAGTTGTTAAGATGACATCACAGAGAAAAAGTACTTCGATAAAGTTGATATTTGGTATTAATGCTTAAAATTGGATTGTTAAAATGGTAACGGGCGAGCAAAATTTCATCTGATTTGAACATTTTTTCAAGATATTCAATCTATGAAAATCGGTTTTTGCGAGTTCTTCAGTCAACAAAACAATAACGGCGGTAGATTTGAAAATGGCGACCTAAATAATATTTACAGGAAAAAATGCTTGATTCAAGTTGATACTTAGTTTTAACGCTTAAAAATACACATAGGTATTTAAAATATTTAACACAAACAATTATTTTAAATTATGTTTCAGAAATAAATTCGGAATACGGAATAATATTCTGAGAAAATAATATCTCACAGCATACAAGTGCTATTTTTATTGAACTCATCCGAGCAAAGCTCGGCACCCAGATATTTTTAGTATAATTTCATAACATAATTGTACTGACTACTTAATTTGTTTGTCCCACATAACACTTATTACATTCACAAGGTATTTTATAAATAATATTAGATTGATGTGAGTTAGGCGTCTTATCTTTAAGTCTTGTGAATAACTTATTCAATTTATTTAAGTTATAAAACACCAACTTAATATTTGTGTTAGAAAATAATCTGTTGATCTTATAGGACAAGTTCTTCACAAATGGAAATCTAACATAAAACTTGGTAGACTTAGTTCTTTCATCCACAGTATCCAACGTGTTATTTAGGTGATTTTGGTCCTCTATAAACTTATCAACGCATTGATGTATAAAGTTGACAGGGTAATTATTAGCTTTTAAGATATTTTCAACTTTCTTAAAATTGTCCTTATGGTAGTCTTGGTGACTTAATTTTGTTACCCTGTGTAACAAGCTTTTTATAACACTAATTTTCTGCTGTACTGGATGGTTTGATCGAAAATTCAGAAGCCTGCCTGAATGGGAAGGTTTCATATACCAATTCGTTTTTAATTCTCCCGAAGCTGAGCGTGTTACTAAGGTGTCCAAAAATGGAATTGATTTATCAACTTCTTTCTCCATAGTGAATTGAATCTTTTCATTAAACTGATTGAACCTTTGTAATAAATCATCAATTTTATTTTCGGGAACTGCAATGAAAGTATCATCCACGTAAACTTTTAGTATAGGAATTTTATATGGTAAAGTTTCCAGTACTTTGGAAACAACGTAATCCATCACGATGTTAGCTAAAACTGGACTTGCTGGGTTTCCCATTGCGCTGCCGTCAAGTTGAAGGTAGAAATTATTATTGTAGCTAAAATAACTTGTGTCAAAACAAAAACAAATAAGTTCAACGAGCAAATCAAAAGTTATGTTGACTTTTTTTGACCACGTGAGCCAATTTTCTTTAACAATTTTTAAGACCAATTCTTTAGGTACATTAGTGAAAAGGGAGGTTACATCTAATGACACCAGATTGTAATTCGGATCCAACTTAATTCCTTTTAAAGACTCTACAAAGCAATATGAGTTCTTCACCGTTCACGTTATGTTTAAAGTCTATAATTAGCGGACTTAATAATTGATGTAAACATTTCGCTAATTTATAACAAGGAGATCCAATGCAATTCACTACAGGTCTTAGTTTACAACCTTGTTTATGAACTTTTCTCAAGCCATAAAGTTTTGGTGGAACTGCATTATGTGTTTTTAATTGTTTCTCGGTATCTTTGTCAATGAGATTTTTCTCCTTCATCTTGGATACTAAAACATTACTTCTATTTTGGAATTGAGTAGTAGGATCTTTTTTCAGCAATTTATATGTAGAAATATCTTCTACCATTGTTTTCATTACCGTAGTGTACTCATCTTTTTCCATAATTACAGTGCTATTACCTTTATCTGCTCTTGATACAATTAAATGCTGATTGTCTTTGAGAAATGTTTTTGTTGATTTATAGTCTTTCAGGATACTTCTGTTGTCTTTATCACACTTATTAGACTTGTAAAAATTATGAATCACATTAATGGCTCTTGATCTTAAATTATTTTTCTCTTCTGCCAATGTTGTTGCTTCTACACCTCCTATATCAAGAAAATCAAACCCATATTCTAAATCTTTAATTAACACATGTGAAGGAACTTGCTTGTTTGTAATTGGTATTCCAAAATTCGGTTCCAGACATAAGATCCTCTTCACATCCTCTGGTAACTGAGTATTGGTAAAATTGTAGATACAAGATTTTTCATGAGTGTTCGTAAGAATTGGTGATCTATCTTGACTTAAGTTATTGAGCTTGTTGATGTTCAACTGTTTTATTCTTTTAAATTCAAATTCGTACTTTCTGTTCTTCAAAATTTGACATTCATTAAACAACTCTGTTGGAATTAATACTTTTAATGACTCACTGAGTCTATGATTTACTGATCCCAGTTTTTTAATTATCTTATGTTAATTGCTATGGTTAGTAATTAATATTAATTTTCATAAATATTGTTATTTTTGTGTACTTGAAAAAGTTTAAATATATAAACGAAACGTCGTACATTTAATTTAATAAATCAAATATTTGTCCACTATCCTGCGATTTTTCTTAATTTTATTATTATTTAAAATCAGAAACCTTTTGGAGCGGGGAAAGAATTATTTATATTATTTAAAGAATATCTATGATATTTATATAAAAAATTTACTTTTGTCTCTATTTTTTCCTAAAAAATTCTTCATATATTAATTTCAGTATAAAAAGTAGATGATAAAAAAAAGTTTTGAACAATAATTCAATATTTACATCATAAAAATTCGCTGTATGGGTCAAGAAAAACGTATGCATTACGTGTAAACCGGAAAATAAAGGTTTTAGGTCGCAAATAATTCCCAAGGAGCTGGATTTTTCACAGATGGTAGAACACCTTTAGACATGTATTTTTACAAAAGTCCCCGTTTATCCCTCTTGTGCTTCCTCCGCCACCCCCTTTTCAATATAATTTTGTAAGCCTTACGGAAAACGCTAATATCTCCTTAACCAATGTCTGAAATCAGACGACTTTTTTT
Organism: Mongoloraphidia duomilia; assembly: GCA_039654895.1. Taxonomy (NCBI): domain Eukaryota; kingdom Metazoa; phylum Arthropoda; class Insecta; order Raphidioptera; family Raphidiidae; genus Mongoloraphidia; species Mongoloraphidia duomilia. The sequence goes on along the minus strand of CM077517.1, from coordinate 38,529,020 downwards.
TTGTTTTGTTCCTAATTAGTTACTCTAAAAAATGTCCCCTTTTCAATTTTGCGATAAAATCAATATATGCTTTGCAATTTATTAATAAAGAGAACATATCAGTTTTTAAAAGAATATTTCACAAAATATTTCCATATAACTTTTTGATGAGCCTGTTTCAAAATATCTCAAAAAAGATTCTGTCATTTTAAATAGGATTACATTTCCTACAATTTTGATCCCTACAAATTTTCTGTGGTACAAATAGTAAGCGCGCTAGAGCTTCTTGAAAATTGGACGCGCTTTTTGTAGCCTTGGAAACCAATTGTTAAAACGTAATGTTCTTTTCAATAGCTTTATTTATTGTGTTCTTTATCGAATTTTAAATTGAAAATACACATGTTCATAAAGCAAGGAACGCTCTAAATCGTAATTTTTGTTCCATATCGATATCGTTAAAAATTTAGAAGCTATAGCCAGTCAAAGTTGAAATCATCATAGAGCCTTACTTTTTTTTTTGACACGTGTTACGAGTACTTTCCATACCGAATAAAAAAATGTCCGTCTAGTAACCTATAAAAAATTTAAGGTTCAATCTCACTAACTTGAAAAATTTTCAAGTTATAAGCATTAATGTTCATGTTTTTACTTTTTGACATAAAATTAAAACACTTGACGCGAAGTGCTCTACTAAAAAGAGTTTTCGAGAAATATTAAGTTTACATATAGAAACTGTAGACCTATTCATGGGTTATCTAAGTGAGTAAAAAAATTTAAAAAATTTCAAAGTGGTCACTCTACAGAGCACTTCGCAACAAGTGTTTCAATTTTATGTCAAAAGGTAAAAACATGTTTGCAGTAGAAGTGACTGTGATAACCACCCAACACTTGAAGAAGATGAAATCCCCGAAACGCAAAGTACATACAAATGAAAATTAAATTTGCTTTTTTTTTGTATATAAAGTAATAAATTTCCGTTGATAAAGATTTTTTAATTTTGTTCCACAAATTAATTTTATGTCATTATTACTTAAAAAAAAAACATAAAAACTTAAAATTGTTTATAAAATTTGTTGGTATATTGAGATATAATTTAAAAATAACATAAATATCTCTTTTATGCAAGTTTTCAATGGATATTGTATAAAAAAAATTTCTTTCCTGCATAAATAGTATAAATATTGTTTAAACAATAGAAATAATTCCGTCCCCGCTCCAAAAGATTTCTGATTTTAAATAATATAAAAAAACAAAATTTTCAAAAAAAATTCATCAAAATCGGAGCTGTTCTTGAGGACTTCCGAAGATTGCCTGTTTTATGTATTCATTGACGCGACTAATTATAAGGGTAGGTAATTAATATCTGTTGTCTTTCTTGAAAAAGTAACACATTTGCATTTTGTAACATTAAGGTTTAAATCGTTACCGATACACCATTCACTAACACTGTCAAGATCGCACTGGAGTTGTTGACAATCGCCAATAGAGTTAATTGATTTGAATAGTTTCATGTCGTCAGCATAAAGAAGACACTGTGAATACATAATAGTTGATGGTAGGTCGTTAATAAAAATTGAAAATAGAAGAGGTCCCAAATTAGAACCTTGAGGAACTCCAGAAAGAGGATAGTAATCTTCAGAAACGGCACCATTGCAAGAAACGAATTGCTCTCTTCCATGTAAATAAGATGCAAACAGATTAATAACCGAAGAAGAGCATCCGTATGAGTCGAATTTTTGTAATAACACTTGATGATTCACTTTATCAAATGCCTTGGGGAAGTCTGTGTAAATTACATCAACTTGACCACCATTATCCAGTACTTCGGAAGTGTATTGAGTAAAATTAATTAGATTTGTTACCGTAGATCTTTTGTTTATAAATCCATGCTGGGAACTCGATAAGTATGGTGAGATATGTTCATACAATCTATCATATAAAATTTGCTCCAAAATCTTCGCAGGTGCAGAAATAATTGAAATTGGCCTAAAATTGTCAATCAAGATTGGATCTCCAGATATGTGAATGGGAACGACTCTTGCACGTTTCCAGGTTTGCGGAAAAGTCGACGATTTGACAATAAGATTAAATAGAATAATCAATGGATATATAAGAACATCACTGCAGCCTTTTAACACACAGTTGGGTAAATTATCGGGACCGGAAATCAGTTTTGGTTTAAGTTTATTAATAGATTTGCAAATTTCCTTTTCTGTAATTGACTTAAACGATAAACAGTAGTTGTTATAATTAGTACCGGAAGTTGAAGTAGAGGCCTTGCTGCAAAAGACACTGTTGAAGTAGGAACAGGAAGTAGGAAATCTGTTGATTACCTTGATATTGAACGTCATTGTGCTGCATTATATTAGGATAAGATTGGTGGGGTTGTTTTTTATGTTTTATAAACGACCAAAACTTATTAGGATTAACAATGATAGCATTCTCACAATCAGATACATAATTCTTAAAAGCAAATCTTAATTTAGATTTAATTTGTCTACGCGCGTATATATAATTATATATTTTGTTGATGTGAAGAACTGTTTAATTAAAAACAGAAAAGTGGTGATCCTGATGATAATGAAAGAAGACAGCTTTGAAATGGCTTAAGGATCCAAAAATAATAAGCAAATACTGTTAATATTGCATTTATTAAGCTGACGTTTCGAGAATTATATTCTCATCCTCAGAGCTCAAATGCCGTCAAACATGACAGTAAAATTGTCCAAAAAACTTTTTAAAAAAACATACTAACATTTTATTTGGTTTTTATTGAAGTGTAAAAAAATTTGTTTTATTGATTTGATTTTGTACACAGAAATACTCAAAACTTTATGTTTTATAGAATTTGATTTTATTTTTTATTGTAAAAATTTTCTACAATAAAAAATAAAATCAAATTCTATAAAACATAAAGTTTTGAGTATTTCTGTGTACAAAATCAAATCAATAAAACAAATTTTTTTACACTTCAATAAAAACCAAATAAAATGTTAGTATGTTTTTTTAAAAAGTTTTTTGGACAATTTTACTGTCATGTTTGACGGCATTTGAGCTCTGAGGATGAGAATATAATTCTCGAAACGTCAGCTTAATAAATGCAATATTAACAGTATTTGCTTATTATTTTTGGATCCTTAAGCCATTTCAAAGCTGTCTTCTTTTATATATTTTGTATTATGATAAGATTCATTAAGAACATAACGAGATTTCATTTTCTTTAGATGATATTTTTTATCTTTTATTAATTCGATTATTTCTAATGTATCTATTATCTAATGTATCTATTATCAAGTGCTTCGAACTCAAAGCGCCTGAAAATGGCGGGAAGTTCCAGGGATGACCTGCAGGGTCAACCGATTTACAGATTTTTTTGTTTTATTATTGACGAAAATTATATAATTTATTAGCTATTGCTGTGCCTAGATATAATTTCATGTGAAAACAATTATAGAATATCGCACGAGATATATAATAATGCCCGAACGTACATGCAGGGATATCATGATGCGCCTATAGGCGCTTTATAATATGGCGTCAATTTATAATGCGCCTAACTACACAGCCATCCAGATTGTTTGACGTAAGTATATCATTCGGCGATTTAGCGGACCACTATTAGGCGCATCGTGATTGTCAATTCAATAGGTTGACCAAAAAAATTCAGAGAAACCAAATTCAATTTAAAATTAATAGGTAACTAGTCATCTTTACGCATCAGCACGAGTAGTAGGCAAGTGTACAAGAGTCTTGGTGAGAATGCATCGCGAGCCGCATACGAGTGCTGAAAACATCGCGCCTGACGCATAAAGATTTAGCACACGCGTTGCACACTATAATTTATTCAATATATGCTTGGTTTTAGACTTTAATTGAATTAATGTCAAACACTTTAGATTCACTGACAGCAGTACATCTCATAATAAAAACATTGGCCTTAATACAAAATTTATTTACTTCGTTGCCATAGTAACCATACCTATTTCATTATAGCATCGAAAAGAGGTACATAATTGTTCATTATGTAACGGGTTTTCAAATGTTTTTCATTATAGCATCGAAAAGCGTTTCATAATGTATCATGGCGTCACCGGTTGGTAAACGGCCATTTAAGATCAGCATTACAGACACGAAAAATCACTAAAAGCGTGCATGTGTTGACTAAAAGATTTTAAATCGCATGATATTTGCAAAAGAAACGTCACTGATTAATAGCGTTTATATTTTCTCTTTTAATTCTGAGTTGAAAACATCCTCTTCGCAAACATCTTCAATAATAATTTTTTATGACTTTAAGAATACATTCTTTCACACCGTTTTACGATTTCTGAAAATCGATATTTGACATGTTTTTCTATAATGGAGTAATAAAGTTCATATGTTTTTTTTTATAAGAAAGTGTTTTCAGAAACTTTAACAAAAAATAAAAAATATATTAAGTTAAGTGAAGTGGTTGACATAAAGACATTATTTGATTGTTTTTATGACAATGGATAAAAGTTTTATTTCTGTTTGGAAATCAAACTTCTCGATACAGTGTCTTAAATGGGAGCGTGTCAAAGTTTCTGTTGAAAGACCAACAATTTCATTAGTGAAAATTTGAAACTGTATTGCACAATTTAATTTTAACCCCGAACCACCAACATAGCGTAAGTCTGAGATATTTTCGGTGTCAAGAAAATGGCACGGCGAACGTGTGCACGCAAATATTGTTAAAAAAATTATTTATTCATTTCATATTAACTATTAGAAAATAATTGCAATAATACATTATATCTATTAACTTCATTGAATCGATAATTTCTTGTACGTGTAAAAAAGCTACTAGCAAAAAAGTATAAACATTTTTATCAGTGTAGTATTTTGATTCAATTGCAACTCAAAACTTTTATTGGAGAACTAGCGGACTCGGTCCGGCCTCGCCCGGATGCTAAGAAAGCCCGGGTGCTAGGAATTTCCCGGCTGCAATACACTACTCACTGGCTTCGCTCGTTCGCTTGAAGATTATAAATACACTAAACACTCGCTTCGCTCGTTCGCTTGAATATTATAAATACACTACTCACTCGCTTCGCTCGTTCGCTTGAATATTATAAATACACTACTCACTCGCTTCGCTCGTTCGCTACATATATAAACCTTCCGTGAAAAATTATCTAACTGATGGTGAAAACCGCATCGAAATTGGTAAAGTCGTTCTCAAGTTATGGCGTGACCAAGGGAAACATCTATAGATTCCGACCGATGCAGCTGTTAAACGATATTTGCAGCTATGAAAATGTCAAAATTACTTCAAAAACAGATAGCGATAGCCATAGTCGCGTCAATGAAGCCTTTTCCTCGGAAGTCCTCAAGAACAGCTCCGATTTTGATGATTTTTTTTTTGAAAATTTTGTTTTTTTATGTTATTTAAAATCAGAAACCTTTTGGAGCGGGGAAAGAATTATTTATATTATTTAAAAAATATCTATGATATTTATATAAAAAATTTACTTTTGTCTCTATTTTTTCCTAAAAAATTCTTCATATATTAATTTCAGTATAAAAAGTAGATGATAAAAAAAAGTTTTGAACAATAATTCAATATTTACATCATAAAAATTCGCTGTATGGGTCAAGAAAAACGTATGCATTACGTGTAGCCCGGGAAATAAAGGTTTTAGGTCGCAAATAATTCCCAAGGAGCTGGATTTTTCACAGATGGTAGAACACCTTTAGACATGTATTTTTACAAAAGTCCCCGGTTATCCCCCTCATGCTTCCTCCGCCACCCCCTCTTGAATATAATTTTGTAAGCCTTACGGAAAACGCTAATATTTCCTTAACCAATGTCTGAAATCAGACGACTTTTTTTTTGTTTTGTTCGTAATTAGTTACTCTAAAAAATTTCCCCTCTTCAATTTTGCGATAAAATCAATATATGCTTTGCAATTTATTAATAAAGAGAAAATATCGGTTTTTAAAAGAATATTTCAGAAAATATTTCCATATAACTTTTTGATGAGCCTGTTTCGAAATATCTCAAAAAAGATTCTGTCATTTTAAAAAGGATTACATTTCCTACAATTTTGATCCGTACAAATTTTCTGTGGTACAAATAGTAAGCGCGCTAGAGCTTCTTGAAAATCGTACGCGCTTTTTGTAGCCTTGGAAACCAATTGTTAAAACGTAATGTCCTTTTCAATAGCTTTATTTATTGTGTTCTTTATCGAATTTTAAATTGAAAATACACATGTTCATAAAGCAAGGAACGCTCTAAATCGTGATTTTTGTTCCATATCGATATCGTTAAAAATTTAGAAGCTATAGCCAGTCAAAGTTGAAATCATCATAGAGCCTTACTTTTTTTTTTTGACACGTGTTACGAGTACTTTCCATGCCGAATAAAAAAATGTCCGTCTAGTAACCTATAAAAAATTTAAGGTTCAATCTCATTAACTTGAAAAATTTTCAAGTTATAAGCATTAATGTTCATGTTTTTACTTTTTGACATAAAATTAAAACACTTGACGCGAAGTGCTCTACTAAAAAGAGTGTTCGAGAAATATTAAGTTTACATATAGAAACTGTAGACCTATTCATGGGTTATCTAAGTGAGTAAAAAAATTTAAAAAATTTGAAAGTGGTCACTCTACAGAGCACTTCGCAACAAGTGTTTCAATTTTATGTCAAAAGGTAAAAACATGTTTGCAGTAGAAGTGACTGTGATAACCACCCAACACTTGAAGAAGATGAAATCTCCGAAACGCAAAGTACATACAAATGAAAATTAAATTTGCTTTTTTTTGTATATAAAATAATAAATTTCAGTTATTCAGTTAATAAAGATTTTTTAATTTTGTTCCACAAATTAATTTTATGTCATTATTACATAAAAAAAAACTTAAAAACTTAAAATTGTTTATAAAATTTGTTGGTATATTGAGATATAATTTAAAAATAACATAAATATCTCTTTTATCCAAGTTTTCAATGGATATTGTATAAAAAAAATTTCTTTCCTGCATAAATAGTATAAATATTGTTTAAACAATAGAAATAATTCCGTCCCCGCTCCAAAAGGTTTCTGATTTTAAATAATATAAAAAAACAAAATTTTCAAAAAAAAATCATCAAAATCGGAGCTGTTCTTGAGGACTTCCGAAGATTGCCTGTTTTATGTATTCATTGACGCGACTACCATGAAACTTGAACAAAATGATTAGAAATTATTCTGACAGCTAAAACGTCATCATTTTGTTCAAGTTCCATGGCTATCGCTATCTGTTTTTGAGGTAATTTTTTCGTTAAGTTTTCTTAAATTAATTTTCTGCGCAACTTTCTTAATTTTTTTCCCCATAAGAACCTTCTACAAAGTATTAGAAAACATATAAAAAAAATTTCGATGAAATCGGTAAAGTCGTTCTCAAGTGATGTGACAAAGGGAAATATGGATTCATTTTTATATATAAAAGATATAGAAAGAAGAAAAACATTTTTTAGGGAATGTAGAGATAATTGAGATGTTAACTATTTCTATACGCACATTTTTTATGATGAATATTATTACCCGACTGTAAACACGTTGACAGTATTATTTGTTCCATATATACTGTGCATTAAACATAATAACGCTCCCAGGTGAACTAAAGTTAAACGAAGTATTAAATTCTTATCACGTTTTTCCGCAAATGCTCGACAGTAAAACAGTTCTCGTAAGTCCTCACGAAAACAGACTGTAAATTACTTGTAAGTAAAAAGTTCTTTACTGCTTAGTGCCTACAGATAATTTTGTAGAATAAAATATTATGTGGGTTCTGTATGTTTTATCTTTTAATAATAAAAGGAACAAAAAAATCACAATTTTCCTTAACGAGTTTCACACTTTACTTTATGACAGAGCTTTACGTTCGTTTTTTAACAAAGTAATAAATGTATTTTTGAGTACTTTATATGACACGTAAACAGGAAAACGTGTTTTTGCAATTAGTAGGAGGCCCAATGACACTCAAAGTCTCCGTCATAAAACTGAAGGACAATTTTAACGTGTTAAGGGCCAATTAGATCCCGGATGAACCAGAAATGAACAAGGTGGGCGGAAAATTTCATCCAGGGCCGGAAAAAGGGGGTCCTTCCGCTGCGAAAAAAAATGCCATTGCCGTCATAAGCGTTGAAATTTATGTGACTCTGAAAAAAGGGTTACCCTCCGTCACATGACAGAAGGTCGTAATAAATTTTAAATGACAGTTTTCGATATCCATTTGATATCCGCGAAAGGTGGTCAGGCGGTTGGCAGTCAGGGAATAAAAAAAATGTTTTTTTTGGTGCAACATGGAGCCTCCTTTATCAGAAACGGCGTAGTGAATCTGAATAAAATTTTGCATGCAGGTCATTTATGACATGACATAGGCTACTTTTTACCCAGGGCGATTAAGTGTACCTATAGTTTCTGAGGGATATTTTCTCTTTATTAGAACTGGCGCGGGTGGCTTGTAATAGAGGAGCCACGGAAGCGCCATATAAAATTGCTGCTCTTAAACAACCTTTTAAAACTTTTTTGTTAGATATTTTCCATAGTTAGGTGTAACAAACAGAAAATAAAGTTTCGTCTTATCCTTATCCCTCGAGAACTGCTTAATCGACCGGGATAAAACGTAACCTATGTTTAATCTATGTAATAAATGGCCTGCATGCCAAATTTCATTAATCAACCCTTTTTAACCCCCCAAAACTGAGTCCCAAAATTAAAATTCAGCAATGCTGAAATGTTATATTTTTCGAGATAGGGTAGGTAAGAGCCATTTTTAAGAGATTTTTTGAAAACATGTTAAAAAAAGTTTACTTTTAAGAACAAATTATTAGATACCTACCTATACGTATTTTTTAACACACGCTTTGACAAGCTTTCGGTTGATACCCCACACGATGACCTTGAAAAAAATTGTTTTGGTTTTCCTTTCACCCGCCCCCCTCCACAACTGACCTCCAAAGTCAAAATTCTTCACATCTGTAATTGGGCCACCACTTTCTATATAAGTATTGCAAATTTATTTATTATTTAAAACGGTCTCTGAGAAAAATTTCTGTAACACAGACAGTCAGATACCAAGGTGGTTCCATAAGTGTTCCAATTTTACTCATTTTGGTACGGAACACTAAAAAAATGTTAAAGTTCCTCCAAATGTATATTTTCAACAATGAACAACTTCAATCAAATTATTTCAATAGTTTCCCCAAAACAAAATTTCGAAAAATCGATTTTTTTTCATCCTGCTATGGTGTTTAATATGTCCCCTTAAAAGTTAAACATCAACTATATTCATAAATTCCCTTGATTCAGATTGACAGGTCGCGCGTCGTAGTCACACAAAAACCTCTTTATGAAATAACCGCATGCTTATCTTTGTATCTTATTTAAATACAAAGTATATAAACTTTCGCAAACAATTTCTCTACATTGTTTTAGACGTTATAATACTCAAGGGATGTTTACTCCGCGTTATTAGCAATTCAAATATTACCAGCGGGAAATATATTTGATCAGACAAAAGCTGCCTACATGAACTCTATGCCTATTCGATAATTCGTCGATTTAAAATTCAGAAAAAGGCATGAGAGCAAAAAATATTACACTCTTATATAGGCACAAACTAGCGAATGGTGGCGAAAACACCTCCTCTCTCTTGACGCACTGATCAGGTTATGCGCATGCCAAATAACCTTTTTCCGCGTTTATTTACTTTCAGTTAAAATTTGAAAATGAATATTACCATGATAACGAAATTTTTTGTTTACGAGAAATATCATTTTTATAGTAGGGGAGCCCAACAGGGGATTTTGGGATTTACTCAAGCGTGGAAGATTAACATATGGGGGGATACCTTGCACCCTGTTGAGTACCTCTACCATATCTAAGCCCTCTATATAGGGCCGCGCGCGTAGGGCAGCCGATCAGAATAGTAAAAAAAAATTTTGGAGCATACAAGTAATTCAAGAATTACAAGGCGCGATATTCAAGTAGGTACTGTGTGTAAACGGTTTTATTGAACATAGGGAAAATAACACTGAGAATATTTATAATTTTGTAGTAGGCTATGAGCCATAAGACCTAATATAAATATGTATTGGATTACATAGAAAAAATAGTACAGTGAATTTTTTAAACAATTTTCCATAGCAACGGTTGACTATTAAGCGTTACTCGGAACCGGCTAAATAAAAAAGTCATGATGTGTCGTAAGACACCCGACAGAAGCTATGCTTTTTACGCATTGTATATAAAACCGAATTTATCAAAGATATAAGTAATACAATTAAAAAGTTATTATTTGATCGCCATTTTGAAATCTGACGCCATTTTATTTTTTTGTGTCTTATTAAATTCTCAAATATCAATTTTCAAAAGGATCGGATAATTTTTACAAAGAAATATATACCTATGACCGCCATTTTAAAATATGACATCATTTTATTTTTTTGTGTCCTATAAAACTCGCAAATATTAATTTTCAAAAAGATCAGATCATTTTTGCAAAAAAGTACATATGGCCGCCATTTTGAAATCTGACGTCATTTTATTTTTTTGTGTTCTATGAAACTCTCAAATATCAATTTTCAAAAGGATCGGATAATTTTTACAAAAAAGTACATACGGCCGCCATTTTTAAATCTGACATCATTTTATTTTTTTGTGTCCTATGAAACTTTCAAATACCGATTTTCAAAAGGATCGGATAATTTTTACAAAAAAGTATATATGGCCGCCATTTTGAAATCTGACGTCATTTTATTTTTTGTGACCTATGAAACTTTCAAATATCAATTTTCAAAAGGATCGGATAATTTTTACAAAAAAGTACTTACGGCCGCCATTTTGAAATCTGACATCATTTTATTTTTTTGTGTCCTATGAAACTTTCAAATACCAATTTTCAAAAGGATCGGATAATTTTTACAAAAAAGTATATATGGCCGCCATTTTGAAATCTGACATCATTTTATTTTTTTGTGACCTATGAAACTCTCAAATATCAATTTTCAAAAGGATCGGATAATTTTTACAAAAATGTCCATACGGCCGCCATTTTTAAATCTGACGTCATTTTATTTTTTTGGGTCTTATGAAACACTCAAATATCAATTTTCAAAAGGATCGGATAATTTTTACAAAGGAGTACTACATATTTCCGCCATTTTGAAATATGACGTCATTTTATTTTTTTGTGTCCTATAAAACTCGCATATATCAATTTTCAAAGGGATCGGATAATTTTTACAAAAAAGTACATATTATGGCCGCCATTTTGAAATCTGACGTCATTTTATTTTTTTGTGTCCTATGAAACTTTCAAATACCGATTTTCAAAAGGATCGGATAAATTTTACAAAAAAGTATATATGGCCGCCATTTTGAAATCTGACGTCATTTTATTTTTTTGTGTTCTATGAAACTCTCAAATATCAATTTTCCAAATGATCGGATAATTTTTAGCAAAAAGTACATACGGCCGCCATTTTGAAATCTGACGTCATTTTATTTTTTTGTGTCCTATGAAGCTCTCAAATATCAATTTTCAAAAGGATCGTATAATTTTTAGAAAGGAGTTCTACATATTTCCGCCATTTTGAAATCTGACATCATTTTATTTTTTTGTGTCCTATAAAACTCGCAAATATCAATTTTCAAAAGGATCGGATAATTTTTACAAAAAAGTATATATGGCCGCCATTTTGAAATCTGACGTCATTTTATTTTTTTGTGTTCTATGAAACTCTCAAATATCAATTTTCAAAAGGATCTGATAATTCTTACAAAAAAGTACATATGGCCGCCATTTTGAAATCTGACATCATTTAATTTTTTTGTGTGCTATAAAACTCTCAAATATTAATTTTCAAAAGAATCGGATAATGTTTACAAAAAAGTACATATGGCCGCCATTTTGAAATCTGACGCCATTTTATTTTTTTGTGTCCTATAAAACTCTCAAATATTAATTTTCAAAAGGATCTAATAATTTTTAGTGTGCTTTATTTCCTTAGTCTGATTTTATTACATTTATCCGAAACGTTACCGGAGAAAGACCTTTTGCCTGTGAAAATTCAAAAGTACGATTTGCACCTGGACGAAACTCGGGCCGGTCAGCTGGTTACCATAATATTGTATTGTACCGGAGCTACACATGTGTGCAAAATTTAAACTCAATCGAATCATGGGAAGTGGGTAAAAATTCAAAAGTACGATTTACACCCGGACGAAAGCCGGGCCGGTCAGCTAGTTACCATAATATTGTATTGTCACCGGAGCTACACATGTGTGCAAAATTTCAACTCAATCGGATCATAGGAAGTGGGTGAAAATTCAAAAGTATGATTTACACCCGGACGAAAGCCGGGCCGGTCAGCTAGTTACCATAATATTGTATTGTCACCGGAGCTACACATGTGTGCAAAATTTCAACTCAATCGATCGCAAGATTTGTAACAAATATACGGGATCAAGCTAAAAAACTCGGGTCGCAGTGCCAAAACCCTGCCGACAATATAGTGTATTTGCTAATACTGGCATTGTGGCTTTATTATATGAACTTAAGTTTGTTTTTGGACAAAACAAAAAATTTAACCCCTTAATACATCCCTTAAAAAAATATTTTTTTTCTTAATTTCAATATTTTTATCAATGCAACCTCGGTACCAAATTAAATACACCCTTCAGTAAGTAAAGCACTATCCGCAAACTAGTGTTTTCATAAAATTTGTAGGTCCGGTCCTGTCGGGCCGATTTTATTAAAATTTTAGCAGTACATTTTAATCGTTACTAAAGGGTTAAATTTCAATTTTGAAACGATTCTGAGAATTTTTTCGGCATTTTTGGGCCCAAAAACATTTTTCAACCCCTAAAAACCACCCTTAAAATGGTCCGATTGGGCCCATTTTAAATAGGCTTCGTGCGGTGATGGATTTCAATGTGCCTACCTAATTTCGTCAAAATCAATTAACTCTTTCGAAAGTTATAGCCCGTACACATATATATATATATATATATATATATATATATATATATATATATATATATATATATATATATATATATATATATATATATATACATATATAAATAGACATTTCCAAAAATGGTGCCAAATTGTTCAGGAGGCTATGAAACGTCGAGAAATTTTGGTCCGACCCCTAGGTCCCACCATCCGACCGACGCCATATGGCCATATGGCAAATACACTAATAAAACCACCGTTTAAAAAACAAAGCATCTACTACCTACTTATTTTTGCGTGATGCCAGAACATACGTTTTTATTTGAGAATCAGTTCGGTTGCTTTTGCGTGATGCCAGAATATTTTAAAACTCGCAGTCGCATAAGAGGTTATTTACTTGAAAAAAAATCATGTAAATCTGATCAGTGGTTCTCGAGTTATAAGCGTACAAAGGGACATAGAGACAGAGAAAATCAAATTGTTCGGGAAGATAATATGATGAACGTCGAGAAATTTTGGTCCGATCCGATCGACGTCAATAATTAGTTACACGTCATTTTAACTCAGTAGGCCAGGGTTTTTAAACTTAAATTCAAACATCAACAGTCAAAAAATTGAATAACTATATTGAAATAATGCAATATAAGACAGAGCATACGCTATCTTCCAATATCCATATCACACTGTGCAACAGACAAGGACAACCGAAACAAGTTCGCGATTTATTAGATAAAGTCGCGTTTATTTAGTTTAATAATCATATAAATCTGTATAAAAAAACTGTTTTGACACAATATTATACATGAAATCTATCTAAAATTTTCTGCTCTTTCGTTTAAGACAGGTTTCGAATCGATCTGACTTCAATTGAGCAAACTATAAGCAAAAAACACCGTTTTTTCTAATTTGCTCCCCTCTGGGGCCAAAATTCAAAAATCGGGCGACGTTAGGATCAAATAGACCCTGAGAGGAATCGAACAAAAAAAAGTTTTTTAAAATCGGTTAACCCGTTTGGGCTGTACGACTGATACAAAAAATCCGTTACAGACTCACAGATTCACAGATTCACAGACAAAACGAGTGTATATAGGCGCTTCTAGCTTCGCTAAGATCGCGCCTAAAAATCGATAGCTGGAAATACTCGAGCGCGTCAGATTAAGGTATGGTGGGTTAAATTACATGCTGAAAAGTGTGCATTTCAATAATCTGACGATTTGAGCGTGACGTAAGGGAGTGGGAGGGTCACAAACTTGCAAAAAAAAAACGTCGCCTCGACATTCTCGAGCGCGGTCGATTTTTTTTTTATTTTAAAGGAAATAATTCAAGGATAACGGGAAAAATATAATCTGCCGATTTCCACAAGCCGAAGTAACAAAAATCGTCAATAAAGTTTAGCGCGTGCAGCTGCAGTGAAGCATGTATTCCCCACTCACAAAAAGTCAGTAGCTTAGCAACATATTTAGTTTGATAGGTAAATGTAAATGTCAAAAATTAAAAGAAATAATTATCGTTAAAATGCCTCGAAATTATAAAACAATGAACAGAAAAAAAGAATCATTGCAAAATTGGAGGAAGGAATTTGCTAGTACCACCAAATATTTTATTTGTTACATTCAATGATTTAAGAAAATAAAAAGTCATGAAAAATTTTTTTTTCGAACAGTCAGATTAAGAAAATCCCTCCAAATAATCGTCATATTATGGATCAGCACGACCAGGGCATCAAGCTGAACCGTCTGTATGAAAATCTGACGCGCTCGAGTATTTCAAAATAGCGTTTTTTTTTGCATTTTCGAAAAGACGCCACGAGCTTCGTTCGAGGTCACTTAACATCCCCTCTAAATATCTGACGCGCTCGAGTAAATTTTTTTCCCCCCATTTTAACCCTTCCGTACGGCACCATCCAAACCGGCAGATTAATATACCTCCGTCATCAGAGACACGTGGGGAATATACACTATCAATATCTGACGCGCTCGAGTATTTCTATGTAACTGTTTTTTTTTACATTTTTGAAAGATTGTAGTCGCTCCCCCCACCGGTGAAAGTGTACACATGATATAACCTTTTTTCTTTCTACCATCTAATCTTCAAAATCCAATAGGTCCCCACGACGCTCGAGTAAATCTCCATTTAGCATCGTGGGCTCCCCTACTATTATGAGTTGATAAACGAAAGATAATTAACTTTTTTGAACTTTAAGTGCCTAATTCAACCAACGTACAAAAATAATAATTATTCGCAATATGATTATTTCCTTAATTACTTATAAAATAAAATATGGAGAGATCTTGTTTACTGTGTGAAAAAAATGCTTCAACAGAAGGAAAATATTATCTGCATAGGTAAGCAACAGAGATACAATACATCAAAATTAAATGCATGTATAACAAAAAGTAAATAATAGTATATTGTGTAACAAGTGTGCTAAAAACATCTTTATGTGTCCGGTCAGATGTTTTCAGCACGAGCAGTAGGCGAGCGCTCACGCGCCTTTGCGAGTGAACATCGCATGCCGAATACGAGTATTGAAAACATCGCGCCTGACGCGTAAAGATTTAGTACACGCGTTGCACACTATACTTTATTCAACACACGCATGGCCATTTATTTTTATCTTCATCAGGGCCCTACAATTTTTTGTGCAATGCAAACATGACTAATTTAGTACAGAAAGGTCATAATGTACTCGTATTAAAATATATTTTTCATTAATGAAAATACGCTTGACTTGATTTATCCTCTTTAAAATGTTTAAAAATGTTTTATACGTCCTGCTGGATATAAAAATATGTATCGAAACGTTGAAAATTAACAACAAAGTGGTAGTAAATGTTTCCTGAATTTTGAAAACCAATTTTAATATAAGTAATTTACATACATTACAAGAAAGATAAAATACATTTTTATAAATATTTTCCTTGTTATATATTTTCTGTTAATTTTAATATTAAATATAAGCCGTGAAAAGTATATGCGGTAGTTTCCCCATGCCTATTATAGAAACATGTACAATGACCTTGAAGTACCTCACCTGTCAAAAAATAAGCATTTTCTATCTCATTATGACCGCGCCTGATCAATATAGGGCGTTGCCGATATTATTAGCCCGTTCAATAAAGGTTTTATGTCGCAAATAATTACCATAGAGCTGGATTTTTCACAGATGGTAGAATACCTTTAGACATGTATTTTTACAAAAGTCCCCGGTTATCCCGCCTGTGTCTTGAAAATCACGCGTTTTTTGTTGTCTTGGAAACCAATTGTTAAAACGTAATGTCCTTTTCAATAGCTTTATTTATTGTGTTCTTCATCGAATTCTAAATTAAAAATACACATGTTCAGAAAGCAAAATATGCCCTATATCGTGATTTTTGTCCCATATCGATATCTTTAAAAATTTAGAAGCTGTGGGCAGTCAAATTTGAAATCATAGAGCCGCACATTTTTTTTTGACACGCGTTACGAGTACTTTCTATACCGAATAAAAAAATGTCCGTCTAGGGGCCTATAGAAAATTTAATGCCATAAACAATTATTTATGTTCAATCTCACTAACTTGAAAAATTTTCAAGTTATAAGCATTAATGTTCATGTTTCTACTTTTTGACATAAAATTGAAACACTTGACGCGAAGTGCTCTACCAAGAAGAGTGTTCGAGAAATATTAAATAGGAGCTGTAGACCTATTCATGAGTAGAAAAATTAGAAAAATCTGGTAGTGGTCACCCTACAGAGCACATCCCGTCAAGTGTTTCAATTTTATCTCAAAGAGTAGAAACATGAACATTGGTGCTTATAACTTGAAAAATTTTCAAGTTAGTGAGATTGGACATAAACAATTGTTTATGGCATTAAATTTTCTACAGGCTCCTAGATGGACATTTTTTTTTCGGTACTCGCAACGTGTGTCAAAAAAAAATGTCAGCCTCCATAATGATTTCAACTTTGACTGGCTATAGCTTCTAAATTTTTAAAGATATCGATATGGGACAAAAATCACGATTCAAGGCGGTCTTTGCTTTCTGAAAATGTGTATTTTCAATTTAGAATTCGATGAAGAACACAATAAATAACAATAATACACGTATATTTAATATCGTCGTAGTCTACAATAATGCAAAGAAATTCTTTCAGGAAATGATGCGATCTCTTAAATAATATTTTAATTGCTTTCTGTATCATGGCATTATAAGATTTTCACCGATTTTCACTGAAAAGGTTTCGTTATAAGATACACCGATAAACAGTTTCAGTTGCATTTACATAATATATGAATGTTCAAACTGATACTATCCGCTTAATATAAACATTCCTAATTCAAATGCATCAAACTATATTACCTAATTATTGTTTGAACTGCTACGTTACGTATCTGTGAGGAAAATATAAATCTATATTTAATGTTAATGTTTGTTTTGCAATCTTTAAAATATCAGATCATCGCCAAAAAGTAGGCAATTTCATGGACACAGATATCAATTCTAGCCGGTATATGAATTTAGTTTTAGCGGCGGGAGATAGCAGGACAACTTATTATACACATTTATTCCTGCCGGCACCTCTAGAATGCTAAATTAGTGTTATACCATTAAAAATATATTCTATATTAGTTTATGGAAATATCGACCATGAGATAAATTTTTCGATTTAACTTTAATTAAAAGGACGTTTTAATGAATTAATCAGTAGGTAAGGGAATATTTCAATCGATATTATTCCGTATTGAAATGAATCTTCACAGGAATTTAATTGGATATAGATTCTTCATTAAGTAAGACGTCAGTGAGTATATACTTATAAATAAACAAACTGAAAAAGGAAATTAAATTATCTTGTCTTTTTATCTTGTCTTTCTTTATAAGTATATTTTTACCTACGCTGAAAAACGTTACATCAAAGTTTGTCACAAAAAGAAATTAAATTTTACTGAGAAAAGGAAATTCAATTTCCGATTATATAAACTGTCGATATATAAAATTATCGTTTGTTAAATTTTTTAAAAATTACAAAAATGATGTGACGTATGTATTATTTTGTCATTTATATACGTTTCTTAAAAAAATCTATAAGGAAAGTGGAAATTATAGCATTATTTCGATCGAATAAAGCTTATTGCGAAATGGTAAATAACTTGTCATACCCCCTATAGAAAAGATGCATTATATGCATGTAAAGTAACATTTTACAGGCCGGTGTGCAGAAAAGTAAAAGTCAATAGTAATTTAATGTTATTCAATTTATTTTAATAATAAATTTATATTAGAAATCGTGTCCATCGTGATTATAATAAAATTAAGAAAAATCGCAGGATAGTAGACAAAATATTAGATTAATTAAATGTAAATTTATTAAAATGTATGTACTTGAAAAAATCTAAATCTATAGACGAAACGTTGTACATATTTTAATAAATCAAATATTTTGTCCACTATCCTGCGATTTTTCTTAATTTTATTTTAATAATAAAGAAAAATTCAATATAATTAATATTTCATATTCCTTCCAGCCAGTCACGAACCTGGGATCTTGTACACGATAGACCGTTGTATATACCCGCTCGGCCATGCCTCTTGTTACTATGTACTCTACTATACACTATACAGTGCATAGCATATGCTAACCACTGACACATAATGAGAGGCGTGGCCGAGCGGGTATAATATACAATAGTCTATTTGTATAAAGTCCATATACAAAGCATACTGGTTAGACCATGCTTACTGGCTAGACACTTCCAACCTACAATTAGAAGTTAAATTTTGCTGGACGAATGAACTGTCACAAATTTTGAAAATACTAAAAATGAAGTGACAATCAGATATTTTATATAGGGAGTATGACAAAAATACCATATATATCTCGAGCGCAATAAAGTTATGACTCGTGTGACTGTCAAAACTCGATATCACTCATTTTAACATAATGTCACTTACTCGTCAGTAATATATCTCATTACGACACTAGATATTACAATCTACTATTCCCTTTCAACTTATAGTGTCAAGAATGTCATAAAGATAGCGAAGTTTTGTGAACCTCTGTAGTCTGTACTAAGAAATTATCTTCATTATATTGTACATAATATTATTATCTACCACATAAGAGAAATATAGGCACAACTGACTTTTGCTGTTGTAATAAGCTTTGAGGGGCTACAATTCCGTTAGAAATCATTTTCGGACATCCGTTTATTTGAAGATATTTTCTTGAATTGCTCATAAAAATCACCTGTATAACGACGTTTCTGGTTGACCGATATCTATTTTATTTTAAATAAAACCCTGATATGATTGCATGTAGGTATTTAAATTTATATGAAGAATTTTCACAGCAAAGATGTTATTAGCTTCCCATTGTTTTAAATTTAAACCGTTCTCATTGGTAACTTATTTTAGTTTCGGTTTACATCCCTGACTGAGATTAAACTTTATCTAAGTAATTCGGGGCATGAATCTGAAATGCAAACTTATTTTACAGATTATAGTCTTAATACATAATTTGAGGCATTTCATTGTTGATATAACTAGAGAGATTGTGTAATAGTGGTTTGTTTGCCTCGACTAACTCGATTCAATTGAGAAGCCATTTCCCCGACGATCGAACATCTAAATTAAATTGTGGTGAAGCGGCAAGTGCAGGGGGCGCTGAAAGTCAGACACATTACTTATATTATGTTCCAGTAGGTAGTTCGAAGTTATTGTGCTTGCTGCGGAGTTCCTTGCTTGATTACAGCAGCTACGTCACCACGGGTGGCCAATTTGTCTGAAGTAAAATTATGGTTCGAATCGAGGTTCGAATTGAAAATAAATAGAACAGAACATAAAATAGAATGTGGCACATTGGACACGCCAAAAACTTGTATGCATTTCAAAGTTAAAAATTTTTAGCCAAGCTGGTAAAATAGAAGACTTCTGTTTGTAGGTTTTATTTTTCGGTAGAAAACGTTAAATAATTTTTCATATGGCCACAATATATTATACTTATAAGTAGATTAATTAATTTGCTATAGAAGATTTTAATTTTACGTAAATTAAATCTCGATTCATGTTTTAAACGACAATTTAATAGAAATAGGTTTACTAAAGTTGCAATCTTTGAAGTCTAAGTGGAAAAAATAATTTCTAGAACAATTTTATGATTTAAAAATAACAGAGAAAATCAGAGCTAAGAATTTAAATATTAGTATTTACGATTAATAGAAAAATAAGTGATTGTAACTGATTTGGCAGTTCGAATTACAACGCAGCTGCTTCTTATTAATTAAATATTCATGAACAACATGTATGAATAAATTTTCATTAAAATCAAACCAGAGTTTACTGCAATATATTACAAGTTAAAACCTAACAATGTACATCAATTATAATTTAACGTACACTGTATTTAATGTTTCGACTGATTAAAATATTCACTCATTTATGTTTTAGAAAAATAAAGTTTACAAACATTGTCGGTTCAAACATATCATACTTTTACCACAAATAAACCTATAAGTTTTGACTTTAAAAGCACTTAGTTGTCGGCTTAGCTACTCAAAAGTTCGGCAATATGCCAAAAGTATTTATAATTAATTAAATTAATCTAATATTGTGTTCTTGTTGTTTTTTAAACTTCGATAATGGTAGCTGTCGGGGCAACCAGCCAATTCTAATATATAAAATAGTATCGGGAACCCTACCTCTGCCTAGATGGGAAAAAGTGTTTCCAGAATTTTTAAATTGCTAGTGGATCACTTGAGAATATGTAGATTTATGGATTTGGTGACATGATACACTGTTGGTTGGTTACTCAAACTTGAAGTATACGATACTTTCTATCCGGCTACACTTGGATTAAGGTAGGGCTCGTTTCAAAACAGATAATTATATTCGTGAGTGAAGCCATGAATAAAAGCTAGTTACTATATTATAAAAGTAACCTTAATTTCCCGCTTCCAAAATGCAAGCAAACAGAACAAGTTTGCCATAAAGCAGAATATAACTTAGTGACGATGATTAAATTAGTTTTTAATGAAAAACTTAAAGCAGAGCTTCCGTTATACAAAACTCAGATTTACGTTTCACGACAGACGCTTATACGATATTCATTTATAATGCACTATAATAATCCTGTCTTCCTTGCTCTGGATTCACGGGATAACATGTCTGTCAACACTACATTTAGCATCTGTTTTTACTTCACTATAATAAAAATATGTATACCGTGTTTCTCTCAAGACATAGTTTTTCATACACAAGATTTTTTATTATTTATAGACTACTAGTCTTTACCCGCGACTCCCCAAGTAAACAAAATAAACCTAGGTTTACCGAGAAAACCTAGATTTATTTCGTTTACTATCTTTACATGTAACATCTGTCTGTAGAAGGTAAATTAATATATAATTCTTAAACGACGGGTATATTTATAATTTATAATTTATTATTTTTTTTATGTTTGTTCAACCTTTACTTCTTGGAGATTAGCCGATTTAAATGGTTTTAATTCCGTCATGTTCAGTTAGATGTCGGAATGATCCCATATAATTTTTACTTAACTAAATCGGTTCAATAGTTTTGTTCTAGTTTAGTAATCAAGTTTTAAGAAAGAAGTCTGTTAATAGTGCGCAAACTACGTATTACAAAAATAAGTACATATATGTATAATTACCTAAAAAGTGAAAAATAAAACTTTTTATAAAAAAAATTGAACTGTCTTCAAAAAAAACACACTAAAAGAGAAAAATAATTGAGGTCGACGCCAATTTAATTACTATAAAACTTTTTATTTACTTTTACTAGCGGTCCCCGTCCGGCTTGGCCCGGCTGCTAAGAATTTATGATTTATTATCCTCTTACCATCCACGAGAAATTCTCTCCGTGCGAATCAAAATCGAATTGGTGGTGTTTATTCGCTCGAATTTTATTAATACATTACTCATTCGCTTCGCTCATTCGCTCGAATTGTATTATTTCATTATCACCTATCGACAAGTGAAAAAATTTTGAAATCAGTTCAGTAGTTTCTGAGATCAATTTTTTCACTCGGGCGAAGCCGAACCGGCCAACTATTATAATTCAGAAACTTTCACGGGCGTGCGCACAACAACTCACCAAAGTTTCATCTCAATCGGATGAGTAGTTTCTGAGATAACTTTTTTGACTCGGGCGAAGCCGGACTGGCCAATTTTTAGCCTAAACCTTCCTCAATAAACGGACTATCAAAAAGAAAAGATTTTCAAATCGGACTGGTAGTTCCTGAGATTAGCGCGGATAAACATATACAAACTCTTCAGCTTTATTATATTAGTATAAATTAAATAGGCGCCGACCTCAGACTTTAATTCCTTTTCTCTTTTTAGTAGCTTTTTTTGAAGCTTGTTTTGTTTTCATAAAAATACTTGTCGAAACTTGCGACAGAAAGATTTTAAGCTGATTACAACCGATTTATGGTATCTACTAACAGACAGGAAAATAGAGTTGACCCACGTATTTTTTATTTTTTTAATCGGCAGTGTTTTCGAATTTAAGGCTATCACATTTTTTTGGAATTATTAGAGACTCGGAAAGGCCTTAAAAAAATTAATAAAGTTGAAAATTGTCAGTCGGATGACGTCACCGGATGTCATCGATTCGCGCTTTGATTCAACAGCCAATAAGAGTAAAGTCAGCAGAAACGAAAATACTCTGTTGTCGTATTTATAATGTTGTCAAGCACCTGTCAAGCGTCACGAAGCGTGTTTTAGTGTTTTTGATATTTCATACGTTCAAATATCTATACTGTTATTTTTACACATTATTTTCAGACGTTTTTGCTGTGAAATTAATACGAGTGAAAATTACGGAATTTGACATTTCGCATCACAACGATAACATGACAACGCTGTCTGAGCCATATTTCGTCATTTTCAGGGCGCGCGTTTTCCATTATTGGCCCTTCAACTAGCGGAAGTTTTAGATTACTGTAAAATTAAATTATTAAAAAAATAATAATAAATGCTTCAAAATTCCTACCAAAAATGGATACTGACCTAGAGTACAATGATATCCATAAAAAATTTTAGAGCATACAAGTAATTCAAGAATTACAAGGCGCGATATTCATGTAGGTACTGTGTGTAAACGGTTTTATTGAACATAGGGAAAATAACACTGAGAAGATTTACAATTTTGTAGTAGGCTATGAGCCATAAGACCTAATATAAATACAGTATTGGATTACATAGAAAAAATAGTACAGTGAATTTTTTAAACAATTTTCCATAGCAACGGTTGACTATTAAGCGTTACTCGGAACCGGCTAAATAAAAAAGTCATGATGTGTCGCAAGACACCCGACAGAAGCTATGCTTTTTACGCATTGTATATAAAACCGAATTTATCAAAGATATAAATAATACAATTAAAAAGTTATTATTTGATCGCCATTTTGAAATCTGACGCTATTTTATTTTTTTGTGTCTTATTAAATTCTCAAATATCAATTTTCAAAAGGATCGGATAATTTTTACAAAGAAATATATACCTATGACCGCCATTTTGAAATATGACATCATTTTATTTTTTTGTGTCCTAAAAAAAACTCGCAAATATTAATTTTCAAAAAGATCGGATCATTTTTGCAAAAAAGTACATATGGCCGCCATTTTGAGATCTGACATCATTTTATTTTTTTGTGTTCTATGAAACTCTCAAATATCAATTTTCAAAAGGATCGGATAATTTTTACAAAAAAGTACATACGGCCGCCATTTTTAAATCTGACATCATTTTATTTTTTTGTGTCCTACGAAACTTTCAAATAGCGATTTTCAAAAGAATCGGATAATTTTTACAAAAAAGTATTTATGGCCGCCATTTTGAAATCTGTCGTCATTTTATTTTTTTGTGTCCTATGAAACTTTCAAATACCGATTTTCAAAAGGATCGGATAATTTTTACAAAAATGTCCATACGGCCGCCATTTTTAAATCTGACGACATTTTATTTTTTTGTGTCTTATGAAACTCTCAAATATCAATTTTCAAGAGGATCGGATAATTTTTACAAAGGAGTACTACATATTTCCGCCATTTTGAAATATGACGTCATTTTATTTTTTGTGTCCTATAAAACTCGCATATATCCATTTTCAAAGGGATCGGATAATTTTTACAAAAAAGTACATATTATGGCCGCCATTTTGAAATCTGACGTCATTTTATTTTTTTGTGTCCTATGAAACTTTCAAATACCGATTTTCAAAAGGATCGGATAATTTTTACAAAAAAGTATATACGGCCGCCATTTCGAAATCTGACGTCATTTTATTTTTTTGTGACCTATGAAACTCTCAAATATCAATTTTCAAAATGATCGGATAATTTTTACAAAAAAGTACATACGGCCGCCATTTTGAAATCTGACGTCATTTTATTTTTTTGTGTCCTATGAAGCTCTCAAATATCAATTTTCAAAAAGATCGTATAATTTTTAGAAAGGAGTTCTACATATTTCCGCCATTTTGAAATCTGACGTCATTTTATTTTTTTGTGTTCTATGAAACTCTCAAATATCAATTTTCAAAAGGATCTGATGTCTTACAAAAAAGTACATACGGCCGCCATTTTGAAATCTGACACCATTTAATTTTTTTGTGTGCTATAAAACTCTCAAATATTAATTTTCAAAAGAATCGGATAATGTTTACAAAAAAGTACATATGGCCGCCATTTTGAAATCTGACGCCATTTTATTTTTTTGTGTCCTATAAAACTCTCAAATATTAATTTTCAAAAGGATCTAATAATTTTTAGTGTGCTTTATTTCCTTAGTCTGATTTTATTACATTTATCCGAAACGTTACCGAAGAAAGACCTTTTGCTTGTGAAAATTCAAAAGTACGATTTGCACCCGGACGAAACTCGGGCCGGTCAGCTGGTTACCATAATATTGTATTGTCACCGGAGCTACACATGTGTGCAAAATTTCAACTCAATCGGATCATGGTAAGTGGGTAAAAATTCAAAAGTACGATTTACACCCGGACGAAAGCCGGGCCGGTCAGCTAGTTACCATAATATTGTATTGTCACCGGAGCTACACATGTGTGCAAAATTTCAACTCAATCGGATCATAGGAAGTGGGTGAAAATTTAAAAGTACGATTTACACCCGGACGAAAGCCGGGCCGGTCAGCTAGTTACCATAATATTGTATTGTCACCGGAGCTACACATGTGTGCAAAATTTCAACTCAATCGGATCACGGGAAGTGGGTGAAAATTCAGAAGTACGATTTACACCCGGACGAAGCCGGGCCGGTCAGCTAGTTACCATAATATTGTATTGTCACCGGAGCTACACATGTGTGCAAAATTTCAACTCAATCGATCGCAAGATTTGTAAGAAATATACGGGATCAAGCTAAATAAAACCACCGTTTAAAAAACAAAGCATCTACTACCTACTTATTTTTGCGTGATGCCAGAACATACGTTTTTATTTGAGAATCAGTTCGGTTGCTTTTGCGTGATGCCACAAATATTTTAAAACTCGCAGTCGCATAAGAAGTTATTTACTTGAAAAAAATCATGTAAATCGGATCAGTGGTTCTCGAGTTATAAGCGTACAAAGGGACATAGAGACAGAGAAAGTCAAATTGTTCGGGAAGGTATGATGAACGTCGAGAAATTTTGGTCCGATCCGATCGACGTCAATAATTAGTTACACGTCATTTTAACTCAGTAGTCCAGGGTTTTTAAACCTAAATTCAAACATCAGCAGTCAAAAAATTGAATAACTATATTGAAATAATGCAACATAAGACAGGGCATACGC
This sequence comes from Mongoloraphidia duomilia, assembly GCA_039654895.1. Classification (NCBI taxonomy): domain Eukaryota; kingdom Metazoa; phylum Arthropoda; class Insecta; order Raphidioptera; family Raphidiidae; genus Mongoloraphidia; species Mongoloraphidia duomilia. The sequence goes on along the minus strand of CM077517.1, from coordinate 38,503,272 downwards.
TATCTTCCAATATCCATATCACACTGTGCAACAGACAAGGACAACCGAAACAAGTTCGCGATTTATTAGATAAAGTCGCATTTATTTAGTTTAATAATCATATAAATCTGTATAAAAAAAGTGTTTTGACACAATATTATACATGAAATCTATCTAAAATTTTCTGCTCTTTCGTTTAAGACAGGTTTCGAATCGATCTGACTTCAATTGAGCAAACTATAAGCAAAAAACACCGTTTTTTCTAATTTGCTTCCCTCTGGGGCCAAAATTCAAAAATCGGGCGACGTTAGGATCAAATAGACCCCGAGAGGAATCGAACAAAAAAAAGTTTTTTAAAATTGGTTCATCCGTTTGGGCTGTACGCGTGACACAAAATAGCGTGACAGATTCACAGATTCACAGATTCACAGACGTACAGACAAAGCGAGTGTATATAGGCGCTTCTAGCTTCGCTAAGATCGCGCCTAAAAACCAGCTACTTTCAATATAGTGGGTTAACCCCATTCTGCAAATATGTTTTCCGTCTTATTATACCATGAAAAACTTGCAATAAAACGAAATAACAAAAACTCAGTTCCTCTCTTCTCTTATTAGAGAAAAAAGTATATGCAAAATATGTCGCTTTCGAAAGACAAATTACACAACTATTCCATAAAATAAAATAATTTACTACTGACATAATACGATTTGTGACTCACAATGGACAGCTTTATTCTACTATGTAGTCAGCTGTTGAAGATATTGAAAAGTTTTCACATAAAGTGGAAAGTTTCGATGAAACATTTTAACTTCCTTGCACTCACGTCTGCTCTTGCACGACGGGACTATATTTTAAAGTAGGCTTTATTTACGTTTCCAAGCTTTGAGCGTGACGTTAGATGACCCATGGTTAATACTTCTTTGGTATTTGTACGCTTGTCTTAAATGTTTTGTTTTTAGAAATTAAAATGGAATGTGATTAATTTTTTTATAATTATGCTTTTTTCCGATTTTATCAAAAAAGAACGCTCTGCCAGCAATTTCTTATACTTATTTTCTTTTGATCACGCTATACTCAGTATAATATGTACATTGTACACATAACTTTATTTTCGGTAGCCATTTCCTGGCGCATCACGCGAAGCAATGTTTCCCGAGCTTTTTACTTCTTTGCACCGCTTCCTGTTTCCGGTTTCTGATTTATAGTATATCGTGTGACGTCACTGTGTCACAATAACACTGTTTTTATTTGTTGTAATGCGTACACTTGGGGAAAAACTGAAAACTGATAGTTTCATATCTGTTAGTTTTTATCGCCGTGGAAATATATTTCGAGTGTAGATATTTTATTTCATTTATTTCATATTGATCCAAAGATCTGCTACGCTACACCACACTGTCCTCTCAAATAATAAAGCTTTCCCAATGTTATGCTAGTGGCCAACGTTTCGAAAAATTTATTTTCATCATCCTAGGGTCTATCAACTATCAAAATTAGAACAGTTTTATAGTGTACAAGATATAATATGAAGAAAGAACCATATTATAACGTTTTCCATACATGTTCATTGGCTCTGATGATGAAAATAAATTTTTCGAAACGTTGGCCACTAGCGCATCATTGGTAAAGCTTTATTATTTGATCCTCAATCAAACTTTCCTTCAAATATATATTTAAAAGCTTAAATAATCGTTCTAAGACATGATTCATGCATAGAATAGAATAGATAGAAATTATATTTGTGTTCAAAATATTTTATACCTAGTGGCCCGTCCCGGTTACGCCCGGGTGGTATGAAATTATGATTTAATAGGGGTTTTTAATTTATTGTAAATTATAGACGCGTCGACAGCTTAGGTCATTATTTGAGTGTAGATATTTTATTTCATATTTCATATTTCGGCTTTTTCGGGTACCTATCTATATATTTCTAGCTCACTGTGGTTTTTTTAAATAATTTAAGACCACAAACTGCAAGAATTATTTTGGGTCTTGTAACAACTATTTTTTTTTTCATTTTATTATTTTTAGTGAGACATTAATTTCCAGCTTTCGGAATAAAATCCGGGAACTAGGCCGGTATGTAATAGAGGATCTATGGAAATATTATCGGTATAAACAACGGCATTCCTACGACTCGGATATTCTTAATAACCCATTCAGTGTGCTGTTTTGTAATATATTTTTATTATTATAACTAATTTAAAAACTAATCATGCTGATATACTAGCAGTCTGAAATATATATTTGTATATTTCGTCTATGTAAAACCGGCTGAATACAATATTAATTTTCTTATAAAACATGTTTACCTACTGCATGTGATGGAGCTTCTACCATCTAATTAATTCTATTACGCCAAGAGGAACTTTTTTGTAGTAAATATTATAAACAAAGTTTCATTATAAAAACTTTAAAAGAAGGTAACTTAAATTTATTTTATACTTTGTTCATATAGGTAACAACATTACACTTTGTGACCTGCTAAAGTTATTTAGTACATAACATTTTTATTGTTTATTACAACAAAATGTCTTCGTGTATAAGAAATTCAGTCGTTTTCTTATTGTTTATTCACAAAGCGATGGAGACACTACACCATTTTCACAATCGTCATTGGCTCCCTGAGTCGAGTTCTGGATCAGTATAGAGTTTCACACAGTGGGAAATGATATTCATTTGATTTAAAATGATTTAAAAAATACATAATTGTCTAACAAAGAAATTATTCTCGTTCTAAACGTTCTTAACGCGTCAACATTTAGGAAATTATTTTGACTTTTTCAAAACCTAAAATATTTAATGATATAAAGACAAGTACATCGCTATCGTAAAATGCTGAAAATTAAAATAAGATTGATTATTTTACCTCAGATATCAGGAAAGTTTAAATTTTGGAATAAAAATATTGACCTCAATTAATATAAACCATAGTAGAATAATTCTTTTAATCTTTCCACCAACTAAAGTGCTATAAAAAAATAAAATAATAAGTTAATAAGAATAACAATTATTCTTATTAATTTATTGCTAAACAAAATAATACTATTATTACACGGTTAGATTAAAATGCTTTTGACACTGCTCTTGCTCGTGGTTAGCTTTCCATCAAAATATAAAATGAGCCATGTATTTTTACTTCCCACCTCTACTATGGTAGGGAAGTAATGGATTCAGTCCGAAAACAATATTTCGAGATTTTAACAGATTTTCACGTTTTGAGACCCTAGTAATCGTTTAAGATCATTTTCTGACTGATGTCTGTATGTGTGTGTATGTGTGTGTGTGTGTATGTGTGTATGTGTGTATGTGGTCAATTTTTCGCCTTCGATATCTTAAGAACGGAACAACATACGGGCATGCCGATTGTTCTATTGTGTTTATCAGCCTTTAACTTAGATCTGATTAGATTTTGAGTCAAATCGGTTCAGTGGATCCTGAGATATTCAAAAAAACGTCCTCAATGTCACGTATTAACATAGGTAAAAAAAAATATAAATGAATTCTAGATGTTATAATATGAAAAAAATGTAAATATTTTTTTTCTCTAAAATGTATAGTTTTCGAGAAAAAAAATATTTTACTAAAAAAAATAAAAACTGTACGTAAATCAAGGTAACCATGATTTTTGCTATATTAAGTTAAGATCACCAAACAAAAAAGAGGGCCATGCTTTTTTCAAAGAATAAAAATTAAATTGTGTTTTAAAGACCACCAACAGCTAAGGTTATTTGGGCCTAGTCAAAGAATAAAAAAAAAAGAGTGTTTATTTTTTGCAAATATTTACTAGGTGGGAAGTATAGGACTGGTCATCAGTCGAATTTTTTGGCTTAACGTTTCCGTGAGTGCACACGTTACATAATATAACTTGAAGCCTTCTTCTACAGCATTTGCTTATTTTGCACTTTCTTTTTATAGTTTTAATTTGCACTGACGTTCTTTTATGACAGCAGTGAAATAAGCAAGTACAAATATTAATTATTGGACGATACTTAACTTACGTAAACTTTTACTTACTTAAGTAATTATTATGTAGCCCTAGTTTGTACAAAAAATGTTACAAGAAGTTCGCATCAAAAGTTATGTACTAAATTTTTGTTTACTAAAAATTCTGCGCAAATGTGATATACAGTGAGCTCGTAAAGTATGGCACTATGGAAATAAAACTTTAATGAACAGTTTTTAGAAAAAATCCTCGGAGCGGTCAATTTTACCCATCAAAAATATTCTTGTAAAGAAAAAAAAATGCCAAGTCTCGCAACACTTTCGCCGTAAAAAGTTTTGAGATCCCGAAAAGTACCAAGTCAGCCATTCTATTACCTTTGACTATGAAGTTAGCAAATTACTCGATAGTTGTCTTAAATCTACACAGGTAAAATAAAGAATAATTTATAAATAATATTTTATGACTGTAAACTTGTAGTACCTTTTGAACTTGGCAATCACGTGGCATAGGTGCACTGTGATGAAATATTGTTTTTATTAAAACTTTATCGCACGGTGTCATATATCCTGATGCCACGTGATTGCCAAGTTCAAAAGGTACTACAAGTTTACAGTCATAAAATATTATTTATAAATTATTCTTTATTTTACCTGTGTAGTTTTAAGACAACTATCGAGTAATTTGCTAACTTCATAGTCAAAGGTAATAGAATGGCTGACTTGGTACTTTTCGGGATCTCAAAACTTTTTACGGCGAAAGTGTTGCGAGACTTGGCATTTTTTTTTCTTTACAAGAATATTTTTGATGGGATCTCAGTTCTTTTTGTAAGGTTGAAAAGGGAAAATCACAAATATTTGAATTTTCTCGTTACTTGTACGTGAAACCTAGCATGCACATACCAAATTTCAGCTTTCTCTGACTAAGGACCTATTGAAATCTGCAACACTCCCTTTTAGGGGTTGGAGGGGGAAGATCACACATGTTTGAATTTCCTCGTTACTTGTACGCGAAACCTAGCCTGCATACCAAATTTCAGCTTTTTCTGACTACGGACTTAGCCTATAATAATATAAATATGCACCACCCCCTTTTAGGGGTTGGAGGGGGAAAAACATAGATTTGTTAATTTTCTCGTTACTTGTTCGCGAAACCCAACCTGCATACCAAATTTCAGCTTTCTCTAACTAAGGACCTATGGAAATCTGCAACACCCCCTTTTAGGGGTTGGAGGGGAAAGATCACACATTTTTGAATTTCCTCGTTACTTGTACGCGAAACCTAGCCTGCACACCAAATTTCAGCTTTCTCTGACTACGGACTTAGCCTATAATAATAGAAATATGCACCACCCCTTTTTAGGGGTTGGAGGGGGAAAAACACAGATATTGGAATTTTCTCGTTACTTGTACGTGAAACCCAGCCTGCATACCAAATTTCAGCTTTCTAGGACTACTGGAAGTGCCCTAGCTTTTTGATGATCGCTATGTCAGTGAGTGATGACAAAATAGACAATTTTGAGGGTTGAAATTTTCTGAACTATATTTATTAGAAACTTGTAATTTGGGGAATTAGTTAAGACCGTTAGGTACAATCTCTAGCGAAATTTTCAGCCTTCTGCTTGCATTCGTAACAGAGATATAGAAAGTTGAAAAGTGCCTTGAGTTGCTTCGAGAAAAGGTATACACGGTAGCGGCCGTCTGTTGTTTGCTCGACTTGGCGGGGGCCACTGCCGTGGCCCCAGATTAATTTTAAAAGTGGCATCTTCTAGGTGAATAACTTTTCGTGACGGTCGTTTGTTTTTTAGTTATGACGTCATTGTCTTTTTTTTAATGACAACCCACAGTTTTTTTGGCTGATTTGGATAGAGTTTGACATTCTGAATACAGTCCTGTGCACAATGTGTGACCTTCAACTTGAAAATTTTTTAGATAATCGATCTTATAAAAATCAAAAAACAAGAATTTCCGTTTTGTTATTTTAATTTTTAAAATCGATTATCTCAAAAATTTTCAAGTTGAAGGTCACATATTTTGCATAGGGCTGTATTCAGAATTCCAAGCTCTATCCAAATCAGTAAAAAAGTGGGTTGTCATTTAAAAAAAGTCGATGACGTCATAACTGAAAAAAACACCGTCACGAAAACTTATTTACCTAGAAAATTGCCCCTTTTAAAATAAAGTCGGTCTGAGGATTTTTTCTAAAAAGCGTCCGTTAAAGTTTTGTTTCCGTAGTGCCATACTTTATGAACTCACTGTATTTCTAGTAAATGTTGTACGCCTAACAATTTTGGTATGTTATACACATTAAGTAAAATAAGTTCTTGATTCAGTACAAAAGAATAACAAATGCGTTCATAAAAAATCGAGCATGTCGATTGAGGATGTTTATGGAGTGTCCTTTAGGTATAGTGTTAAATTCTGAAATATGTTAATGGAGTCTATCCATAATAAAAGCTTGATTGACATCATCAAAAGTTGAACAAAATAATTATTTTGGTTGACAAAGTTTCCCAAACAAAGACCTTTGTATCGCAACGGTCTGCTAATATTATGATACTGTTGTTGTTTCAGGTTGGTGTTTGTGCAGTGTATATATACAGTGTGTTCGGTAAAGTGAAGCGTGTTGTATGTGAAGGTGTGCGTGGCGGCGGAACAGCACGCTGGATACCGGCACACAAAGACCGACGGTGCGATCACCGTACAAAACCGCATCATCGACGAGACCCACCCCTGCAGGTACGTCGATCGGAAGCGGCGGTAAGCGGCCGAGTGGAAGCGCCGCCGGCGGCGGACATCAGCACCAGTCTACAGATGGTGTCAACGTGGTTCGCGTCGTTCCGACCGCAACCAGACAACTGGGGCATGTTAAAATTGGTGAGTGATCAAGTCAGTGGAAAATAATCGATTAACAAGCTTCTGTATCGACTAACATTACCTCGCGACAGAGCTAGTTTAGGAGTTCTGACGATAAATGTGATTTTTGATCTCATTTTTTAGTGTATTTGCCATATGGCACATACACTATTGGCGTCGGTCGGATGGCGGGACCTAGGGGTCGGACCAAAATTTCTCGACGTTTCATAGCCTCCTGAACACTTTGGCACCATTTTTGGAAATGTCTGTTTATATATGTATATATATATATATATATTTATATATTTATATATATATGTGTGCGGGCTATAACTTTCGAAAGAGTTACTTGATTTTGACGAAATTTGGTAGGCACGTTGGAATCCATCACCGCACGAAGCCTATTTAAAATGGGCCCAATCGGACCATTTTAAGGGTGGTTTTTAGGGGTTGAAAAATGTTTTTGGGCCCAAAAATACCGAAAAAAATTTCAGAATTGTTTCAAAATTGAAATTTAACCCTGTAGTGAAGATCAAAATGTGCTGCTAAAATTTTAATAAAATCGGCCCGACAGGACCGAACTTACAAATTTTATGAAAACACTAGTTTGCGGATAGTGATTTACTTACTGAAGGTTTAATTTGGTACAAAGGTTGTATTGATAATAATATTGAAATCAAGAAAAAAAAATATTATTTTAAGGGATGTATTAAGGGGTTAAATTTTTTATTTTGTCCAAAATCAAACTTAAGTTCACGTATTAAAGCCACAAGGCCTGTATTAGCAAATACACTATATTGTCGGCAGGGTTTTGGCACTGCGACCCGAGTTTTTTTTAAGTTCCTGTCTGCTTATTTTAAAATCAAACTTTTGTAAAAATTATCCTTAAGATTCGAAATTTTCTGCAGCATTTAATATTCATACAATCCGATCGATACGAGTACATTAATAATAATTATCTTTTTCTTTGTATTCCTATAATATGCACTTATATTTTTGTTCATTTCAAGTCGGTATTTATTTTAGGAGAGGTAGAAGCGAAAAATATCGATCTTCCCGAGACCCAGTCACGCAAAATGTCTATAGCCAAGTCTGCTTACAACTCCAAAACCTATACAGTGATACAGAAGAGTGCGTGCGTGTTTATAACCATGATAGATTTAAAAAAAAATGGGTGTGTGCTTATGACCACATGACAGAAGTGAAAACTTCAGATTTTCTAATTTTTGGTGTCATCTATTATAGCGCATTTATGAACTAAAATACTAAAATTGTATTTTTAATTAATTCCACCTTGGTTTCAAAAAAATTATAATTATTGTCAAAAAAAGAATATAACAAAAATAAAAAAATTTATTAATAAATGTCATGTAGAATTTAGAAAAAAACGTCAAAAATTCTACGCTGCCATCAGGTCTCGAATCCAGGTTGCCATGCATAGAGCGCAAAGACTAAACCATCTGCGCTATGGGTGGAAGTGTGTAGACGGCCGTTTTTATGATATAAGTATGTTGCGAATTCTTACGGAAGTAGTTGCGAACGCTTCACATTTTTTCAGTACCCAGGCAAAGAGTTCCTAACGCGCCTAAGGAAGTTTTCACTTCAAAAATCTGAAATATTTTCGAAGTCCGTATGATAGATATTATCTTGTATCCACTGGTATGGAAAATATCTTAGATCTTTTCCAAATTCGGGATAATGACAGATAATGCAACGCCAAATACATTTTATAGTTTCATTTAGTATAGTCGAGGAATTTTTCGACAATTTTGCGTTCATACAGTTCAAAACAAAATCTTGTTTTATTTTTACCAAAAAAAAACACGTATTATGACTAAAAATAAAATTTATCATGCGAAAAGATTTTAAAGTTGAAAAATTTCTGTCCGAAATGCAATTCAAATTATTAACATGTATACCTACTTAGTTCATTTAAATAAAGATGTTATAATATAAAGCACATTTATAATGACGCAGCATGGAAAGTTTCTTCAACTTTGTCAGTGACGGTTCGTCAAACAATTATTCCGTTCTGTACAATTTTTTACTTGTTTTCCAAATAACAGAGCCTATAGTCTATTTTTTTCAATACGCTTGTATAACAAACCTCCGGCTGATATTAAACGCATAGAACCAATAAACAATTTCAAACAAAAACTTAAAGAAATCGACTTTTAACATGTAATTAGTATAATATAGATCACCTGTAATATTATCTAATTGTATTCTGACGCTAATAAGTTTCTTCTGGAAACCTATCATTAAAGAGTTTTTATTATTATAAGTGCCTATGTGCGTGATCAGCACGTGTCCCTTTGTTTCTTGAGTTGTCATTGGTCGCTCGGGAGAATTTCAAACTTTTAATTTTGCAAATGTACTGGACCGTATTTATTTATTTTATTCAACACATGCGTGCTTTTAGTGTTTTTTCGTGTCTGTTTTGCGGACCTTAAGGTAGTTGTCGTGCTATGGGCATAGTATCAGAAAATTCTAAATTTTCGTATACTCATTAAGGATACTATAATACAAATACCATTAAAATTTAAAGTTGATTGACCATCTCTAATTCGAGATAAACTTAATTAAAGTTCGGATAATTACAACGGAGAGCATAGGAAAGGTTGTGTTTTTGACAAGTTTTTTAATTTAAAAAAAAAGTAACGGTCAGAAATTTTCAAAAAACTAACTGTTCATTGATGTTTTTGTTCTGAGTTTAAAAAAGAAAATCCAAAAATTATTGACCTTTTTATTGTTGAGATATAATAACGCAAAGTTCAACAATTTTAACGAAAAGATTAACATTTTTATATATTCCAAGCGAACAAACTAAGTGAAATATGTGTAACTATGTGAGCAACAGATTTGGTCCAATCGTCAGAGAATCAAATCAATGGGTATCTTCAAAAAATTCCGAACTTAATGAAAATTTGGGATGTTGTTTGTGGGTGTCCAGTAGTGCTACACCCAATTTATCCAACAAAAAAAACCTTGTGGAATTTTGGTGGAGGGCGAAAAACCCCAAAATCTTTGCACTCTTTTCGGTTTTTTCGAAATATTTCGAAAACGGTTGATTTTAGCGGACAACTTCAAATTAATAAATTATAGAGGATTAAATTTCCTACAGTTTTCATTGGTTAAATGTATTTTTGACCCCATAGGTACCGAGATCAAGAGTTCCAAAAACGTACAAAATTTCTCAAATTCGTAAAAAACTGCTAAGAAGGCTGGTTTTTTATATTTATTTTCCATTTTGCAACATATTAGTAAATGGACTTTAGCTTTTTACCTTGCATCTCAATTATATATATTGACGGGCTATCTAAATGCGTTAAAAAAATTAGAAAAATCCAAAGAGGCCATCCTACGGAAGGATTTTATCAAAGTAAACATTTTGACTAAAAATGGAAACACTTGACGCGAAGTTCTCTAGTAAGTAGAGAGTTTAATTAATATTAATTTCCTATGTAGAGATTTTCCTGTTAAACAGAGTATAGTCTCAAACAAGCCTTCTCAAAAAAGTGGATCACTCCAGAAATTACTGCTGCAAAAAACCAACTAAACTTATTGTTTGAATTGTCACTTACCCGCCCTTACTTTAAAGATGCTTACAAAACTTTTGAGAAAACATAAAAGCAAATGATTACGCAAGCTAAAAAGAATTTCAACGACCAATATATTAACAATGAGCCAAATAAAAACAAAGCTATGTGGAACATAATAAATAGAAATAAGAAATCCGGTAAAAATTCAATGGATTTCACAATTATAAACGTCCCAAATAAACAAAAACCTTCATTACAGCAGATTGCAAATCACTTCAATCAGTACTATGTAAATATAATCGATAATATTATGTTGAATGCACACACAAATCTGCCAAAGGCAAATACTTCTGGTGATCATAATAAAATCTTGAATTCAATCTATCTGAGCCCGGTTTCTGAGGATGAATTACTCACAATTGTAAAACAACTGAAAAGCAAAACTTCTATATTGAAAAACATTTGAAAACCCCGTTATCTAATGAACATGTACCTCTTTTCGCTGTTATAAATGAAATATGGTTACTATGGTAACAAAGCGAATAAATATTGTATCAAGCCCAATGTTTTTATTATGAGATGTACTTCTGTCAGTGTATCTAAGTTGTTTAAAATAGACTACAGAAGTAGGCGGTCCTAATTTGAGCGCGAAATTTAAAGTGGAGTCCATTAGCACTCAAAAATGTATGGGGTTTAACGGAATATTCATTACTATTCTCTTAAAACACATTTCTTACCAAAACAATGGCTGTTTCGTAAAAATAATTAATAAATCCCGTCATTATTGGCTACAAAACTTTATTATTTCGTGTGAATTATTTTTTTATTTGAAATTAAAAATTTATGAAAAATGAATGTCCTAACTTGATTCAGCCAGTGACGTTTATTCTAAACTAACTTAACTTCGTTGACGTTTGTCGTTGTATAATTTAAGCAATTATATTTTAGAAAGTGAGTTTGTTCTTTCCATTTTGAGTTGAAAAAGTGTTCTGAAGTCGTCTGAGCTACGCTAGATCAAGGAACGGCAAGCTAAAAGGATAAAAGAAATGTTTTCATCAATTAAGTTAATTTAAACTTTTTGCAGTCATAATTTTCATTATAACTGCAGTCAAGTACAAAACACCATCCCATAACAAATTCCTTTACTTATTAACGACGACGTGTTTACAAAAACGAGGTTATGTCAGTAGAATGAATGAAATTTGACAGTTGTGTCGTGTCAATGGATGAACGTACGTTTAATGCAGATTCTAGTTAGAAGGAGACAGTTGCGAGACCGCCGCGCCTTCCTTTCCTAATCTATTAATTGAATAAAGTATAGTGTGCAACGCGTGTGCTAAATCTCTATGCGTCAGGCGTGATGTTTTCAGCACTCGTATTCGGCTCGTGATGCTCACTCACCAAGGCTCGTGAGCGCTCGCGTACTTCTCGTGCTGAACACATCTCGTCTGATGTATAAAGATGTATTTGGCACACTTGTTACACAATATACTATTATTGTTAGCTACACTGCAGGTAAGTGACACTGTTGGCAAAATAGAAATTTATGAATTCTACGTTTTCATAGCAACGCATTATTAATGGACAGTGTGAAAATAATAACATGTTCTCTGACATTAAGGCCAAAAATATAACATTATTAATAAATAAAGTGAAAAATTCATATGATGTCGACTCTGTGCAGTAATCACGTGCTCTCCGCATTTACATTACGTTATCTTGGAAGTAAATAGACTATAATATATAATAGTACTGTTTGAATTGATTATAAACACCATTTCAACGTTGCATCTTAAAGCTTCAAAAGTTCTTGTGGTTTCTGCAGTTAATAATGAAATGATAATATATAATCGATGTCAGTATGTGGAAATCAATGGCAAAAAATCCGACGCCAATCTAGTCAAACATGGAGTACCCCAAGGATCTGTCCTTGGTCCGATCTTTTTTATCATTTATATCAATGATATTGTTTCCAACATAAGTCCAGGATCAACTTTCCTTTATGCTGACGACGCCACCTTTATTATGAGCGCTAAGGACGTCAACGAACTAACTGACAAAACGTTAGCTACTCAAAGTCAAGCAGAGCATTGGTTTACCGCCAATAGATTATCCATGAACAAGAATAAAAACTCGGGTCGCAGTGCCTAAACCCTGCCGACAATATAGTGTATTTGCTAATACAGGCCTTGTGGCTTTAATACGTGAACTTAAGTTTGATTTTGAACAAAATAAAAAATTTAACCCCTTAATACATCCCTTAAAATAATATTTTTTTTTCTTAATTTCAATATTATTATCAATACAACCTCTGTACCAAATTAAATACACCCTTCAGTAAGTAAATCACTATCCGCAAACTAGTGTTTTCATAAAATTTGTAAGTCCGGTCCTGTCGGGCCGATTTTATTAAAATTTTAGCAGCACATTTTAAACGTTACTAAAGGGTTAAATTTCAATTTTGAAACGATTCTGAGAACTTTTTCGGCATTTTTGGGCTCAAAAACATTTTTCAACCCCTAAAAACTACCCTTAAAATGGTCCGATTGGACCCATTTTAAATAGGCTTCGTGCGGTATGGAATCCAACGTTTCTACTAAATTTCGTCAAAATCAATTAACTCTTTCGAAAGTTATAGCCCGCACACACATATATATAAATATATATATATATATACATATATAAACAGACATTTCCAAAAATGGTGCCAAAGTGTTCAGGAGGCTATGAAACGTCGAGAAATTTTGGTCCGACCCCTAGGTCCCGCCATCCGACCGACGCCAATAGTGTATGTGCCATATGGCAAATACACTAAAAATCGAAATATCCGTTTTTTCAGCAGTGAGACAGACGACAACATTAAAAGCATTCAGCTGTTAGGACTGACCATAGACACAAAGTGCTTATGGAAGGAACACGTCGAAAATTTAATGCATACGTTAGCTAAATCGTTATATCTGCTCAGAAAATTATCAAATAATGTTAATCAGCAAGTATTAAAAATGGCTTATCACTCATGTTTCCATGCTAAAATGCTTTACGGTATAATCATCTGGGGTAACGCCGCCGCTGCGCTTAAAATATTTCAATTACAAAAAAAAAGCTATTAGAACAATAAGTAATGCTAAATTTAATGATAGTTGTAGACCTTTATTCATCAAACATAACATATTTACATTTGCATGTCAATACATATATTGTTGTTTAATATATGTTAAGAAAAATCAAAAGAAATATAGTAAGCATTTGTCAATTCATGAACATGGCACCCGAAACAAAGAAAAATTATGTTTACCGCTGCACAGAACAAAGAACACTACATTTGGAGCCAATTGTTTAGGAATTAAATTTTTTAACAAACTACCGTCTGAAATTAAAAACTTAAGTCTGGTAGCTTTTAGAGGAAAAGTCAGAGAATTGCTGCTAAATAGGTGTTTTTATTCTTACGAAGAATTTTTATCTCATTAATGGAAATAATGTATTTTATGTATGACGCTATTATGGCCTTTCTAGGGTCAGTAAATAAAGAATATTATTATTATTATTATTATTATTATTATTAATACATATACACAAATACCAACAAATGCACACAAATTTTAACATAACGACGTCACAAATATTCCTGGCGCGTTTTGAAGCCACGTGATATTTTTTAAATTCTTATACATTTTAATTAATTTTTAGTAATTTATCTATGGCTTTAAAAAAAATTTTCTTTACGTTTTTCAATATTATTTATGTTAAATTATTAGAAAAAATTAAAATATAATAATTTTTTTTAAATTTAAATACCTTATTGTAGTAGCTTGACATTATGATTATTTTTACAATATTCTAATGAACATAGCATACCAAGTCAAAGATTTTAAGGATACAAAAAAAAAGATTGAAAAAAAATCCGATCACGCCTATTACTGTCATTATGGAACAAGCTTCTAATATGAAAAGAAATAAATTTATTACCTTGCTTTTCTTATGCCTATTCTTTTGTCCCCACTAAATTTGTGTACAAAATATAAATAATTAAAAGATGCGCGAACACCACCAGTTTTTAGGGTCCTGTAGCCAAATGGCAAAAACGGAATCCTTATTTCGTCCTGTCCGTCTGTATGTCTATCCGTCCGTTCGTATGTCACAGCCATTTTATAATTGGCACTATATAGATGACACTTGGAAGGTAGGTGTCTTCTATGAACCGTTATACAATGGTATTGTGAAATTGCGAAAAAAAAGGGGTGGCACTCCATACATGTAACTGAGGGATGAAAAAAAATTCATTACACATAAGCATGTAGGGTATCTTTAGTTTATAGGTCTTCAAAAATGATGAAGAAGTTTCAAAATTACTTTTTTATTTAAGTCAATAGTTGATGAGATATGCGCTTCTAAAATCGTAAGAAATGTGTCCCCCCTTCTAACATCTAAACTATGAGGTGGAAAATTCTGAAAAAAATTAAGGTAGTAAAACATACTTTCAACGAAAATTGGTCTGAACAAGATAATATTATGTTGTGTAGTTTTTGAGACATGGGATATTTTTGGTTACACGCTATGCGAACTTATACTATGTTCAACTTAAAAAAAATAAAATACTGTAAATTGTTATTAAATTTATTATTATTAGCATTGAATTTTAATCGTAAACGTTCATCCCAGCTACGGAACCCTTCACTGTGCGTGGTCCGGCACACACTTGCTCGCTTTTTTAATAATTCCGCACACAGTTTGCAACTTGACACGCTGTCACTGATCTGGTTTATGTGTAAAGGTATATTACATAGATAGTGGTGATGGTTTTTATATGCAAATTGGAGTCGAAGACGGGCACTGGTTGTTGTGTTACGGACGCTATACTGTGTATTTAGTCTACAGATGCTGCACTCGTCGCCGGTACATATGTAAATCATGTCCTGGACGTGACATTTACTGGGTCACAAGGGTTTTTATTTGTCTCATTATTCACCGATGCGTTTAGGACGATGTTTCAGGAAAGGATATAACACTATTTTTTACACTCAATTGTCTGTAAGTGCGCACTGGTAGAACAGTGGCCTCGCCTTCAGAAAATATTAGGTTCAAACCCAGTGGAGGCAGATGTGAGACATTTTTCTGTTGTCTTCCGCTGAGAAATGAAATTTTTTCATAATAGTCATTTAGTTGGGGTTTTCCACGGTTACTTTCACCAATTCCAAGCAAATATTAAGATGGTTCCTTATGCAAGACTAAGGCCAATATCATAACATGAAATGTCTCAGTTCATCGAAAATAATAAGATATAATTATAGTTATTATAGGCACTTTACTTAGCCATATGATTTTTGTTAGTATTTATTGAAAACTTTTAATTTATTTGTATAGCTTTTGCACAATAGATAACAATTAACTTAAAAAAAATAAATTATTTAAAAAAACAAAAAACCCCACAGCGTAAAAATTGAACTTAAAAGAAGGAAACAAGATCAAATGATAACATGCAGTCGGTGGCATCAGATATTTCTGTTCAACATGTTACATGTATGCCTTCAACTGCATGTTTTCATTTGAACTTGTTTCCATCTTTTAAGTTCAATTTTTACGCAGTCGGGTTTTTTATTTTTTTAAATAATTTATTCTTATTTCCTTCCTTTTAGTTGAATCTAAATGAAAAACCCAAAAATATCGTATTAAGTTTTTTTGATTAATGAATATTTTTTTTAGAATATGATTAACTACAAGAAAATGCATGATGACAAACTGTCATCTCTGGGCAACTAAATTAGTGGGGCGAAACTACCCCCAAAAGTGTATTTTTGCGAAAATCTAAAGAACTGTCAATTTTCTGACAAAAAAGGTCATTATTAGCTGATAAAATTTTGAGCAGATTGCCGAATTAAAAAAAAAATTCTTTAGTAGTTACTGACCTTGAGCGCGCGAAAAAAATACCTTGCGGCGTTGCCTTGGATACCAAGGGCAAAAACGTAATGTATTTTTTTTACCGTTGCATTTATTATGTTCTATATCGTATTTTAAATTGAAAACACATATTTGTATAAAGAAAAGAACGCTCTAAATCATGCTTTTTATCCCGTACCGATATCTTTAAAAATTTATAGGCAGTCAAAGCTGAAACCATCATAGAGTTTTACATGTTTTTTGACACGTGTAACAAGTACCTTATATAACGAATAAAAAAAATCTGTCTAGGATTCCATAGGAAATTTAATGCCTTAAACGGTGCATTTTGTTTTATACATGCATACATACACACATACGTGGATACGCCCGAAAAATATTACCCTCCATCGGCAGTCGGGTAAAAAGCTTTTAGATAATAAAGATAATTTCGATTTTTTGCAAACAATAAATAATATGCAAGTTGTCTTTTATGATGCGTTTTTCTTTTTCATAAGGATTTTATTATATGGATAAAAATCGTCATACGCCACTGATTTTGAAATTGCTAATGAGTTGTTTTTATCGAAGTGAAAAAATTGCTAGACTGTGTTGGACATAAAAGGTTATAAAAAATCGCATCATGCGACTTTAACCCACATCACTCTGAAACAAAGAAAAAACTGATATTGCTGTTTATTTTTTGTTGAAAATTTTCTTGCAAAAAAACGTTGCATTTTCTTATTATTAATATTATAATCATTCATTAAAACGTACTAAAAAAATGGTAATCGTTTTTTTGGAGGTAAAACGTTTAAAATTTACAAATATAATCTTTATTTAAAATTTTCATTTTAAATACTTATATAGGTATTTGATATTTTGTTATTATATATTGACGATATTATAATAATAACAGAACCGTCATAGATACGTTACATGGGAAACCTGAAATATCAGACTATGTTTAGGAATCAGGGGAAAGTCAGAGAATGCTAATCATGATCAGGGGAAAACATGAAAATATTAATTTTATGTTGCAAACGTTTGTAGCAATGTAATAGAGTAACTTTATGATTAAGGAATAGGTAAGATTCATTTGACACTGTGAATGGTTACAAAAATGTAAAATAAATTAAAAAAAAAATAGACTGCCTCTCATTTACCGAGTACCTACCTACACAGAAAAAAGTTAGGAAAGGCCATGTTTTAGATATTGGAAAACCTGAAAGAGTCAGAGAATTGTTTCCAGATAGCTGTTAGTATGTAATTGATATTGTGGATAATTATAGATATTACAGTGTGTCCACAGACTCATGGGGATCTCCGTTGTTATGGGAGATAGAGATTTGGTTAAATGAGACAAAATGTACAGAATCTCCAGTACTACTACCCTGCGTAGCTCTAGTCGAATTTTTGTGACATAGAATGTAACAATGTAACATGTAACATTGTTACAAAATGGTTCCATGATAACAAAAGTAAATTTAATAAATCACTTAGTAAACTGACAAATTAGCAACAAACTACACTTTGACAGCTAAAACAAAACAGCTGTTTATACTAAGCCAACGCGAATTTCAACTGTTTGCTAAGCCTTCTGTTGTTTTATCAATTAATTTAGCATAGCCTACTATTAAAAATCAGTGTTTTACGTATAACTCTGTTATTTTTGAAAATAAATCCATCAACCCTCATATCAAATTAAAAAGAAAAAAATACTCTTTCGAATGGTGTCATGGCCATCTTTGACGTGTATTTAAAAAAACAAAGTTAATACAACTATCTCTAAAACTATAAAAGTAAATAAAAATAGGAAAAGAGATTTGAAATCTTCATAAAAAACGGCCTTAAGAAAGTAAAAATATTTTTTTTCTAACTTACTTAATAAGCGAGTTATAAACAAAAAACGAAAATGGGTAAATCTCGTTTTTCAACTGTCGGTCGCGAACCAAGCAAAATATGGAAAGTTTGACTACGCAGGGTAGTAGTACTGGAGATTAAGCACTTTTTGTCTCATTTAACCAAATCTCTATCTCCCATAACAACGGAGATCCCCATGTTGAGGATGAGTCTGTGGACACACTGTAGACTCCCGCCAACTAAGTTCTTAAGCGTCACCCTGTTATCATTTTTATAAAAAGTCGAATAGCAAACACCCGGTATAGCAGTAATGTTTTCTCACGTAGCAAAAATCATATCCATGGTCATCCCTAATGTATTATACAATACCAAAGACTGGAGTGCATGCTGTGCTTCACTGTATAGTGTATGTGATATTACAATTTACAAGAGCTGATATGGTAAAGCATTCACGTCCTGTACGAAAATATTCATGTTTGCTTCTGTTGAATACGTAAACTCATATTTTGTATGGAGAAATAATATCTGTGACCATAAGGCTAAACCGCTTAAGTAGAATTTGTGAAAAAATGAAATTCGTGACGTTTGAATCATCTTTTTGATTCAATCGTTATTAAATAGTCCCAGCGCTGGCCGTCGGTTTTCCTATACATATAGATAATATATATAGATAATATAGAATACACTGATAAAATTTTCTGTGTGAGTTAACATTGGAGCAGACAAATAGGGAACCATAATTATTGTTAATAATTTTATTTTACTGGAAATCGAAAAATTAGGGCTGCCAAGGGGTTGCGGCACGATGAATTATGGCACCCCATGTTAATATAAAAGTACTCGTTATAACCGACATTTTGACGTCAATTTTACGTATGTAGTCGATGACATAAGATAACAATCCAAAAAATGACCGGAAGTTATGTTTGTATTCCATAATCCAGCAAAATAAAAATAATAATAGTAATAATTGTTGCTCCCTATTTCTCTGTCCCAATGCTAACTCACACAGGATTTGTCTGTGTATTCATTTCATAGGAAATCTGACGGTGAGCTTTCCGTCTATAATTTTATTTTATTATAAATTCGACATAAAAGCAGTTTTTCATTTTGGCTACAGACAATTATTTCTCTTGTGAATAATCCATTTCTCTATCTTTAGTGGTAATGAAAAAGACAATACTGTCGGTCGCATGCCTCGAAGGACCTTTGTGAGCTTTTTTTTTAATTTGAAATATATCTTGATGATTGAATTTCTTTCGACCCTTTGCGACGCTTATGAGGAAGATGCCTTGGGGCTTGTAATCACTAATCGCCATTGTCTCTGTTCACTGCTGAGAAATATGGATTTTTGTGACACACACAAACTGAATTGTAAGACGTTATTATAATACCTCAGTGAAGGGTTAATAGGTTGTTTTAAAACTTAGTTTGAATTTGAAATTTATGTAGAGACTATAGTTTCAAATATCTTGATATTTTATTACTAAACTAAAAAAAGGAAACTAGTGAACAGATTTTAGTAAAATTTCTGTGAAACTACCCTGAAGGTATGCCCTATTAAATAAAACAAGAATCATCAAAATCGGTTCACAAATGCAGGAGATAATATGAGGTGACATATATGCATAAAAAATACATAATAACAAAAAATCAGTAGAACTATTTAACCGACTTAAGTAAAAATTATATGGAACCATCCCGAAGGTATGCCCTATTAAATAAACATTAATCATCAAAATCGGTTTACAAATACAGGAGACATCGATGTACATATATAAAAAAAACACATCAAATTGAGAACTTCCTCCTTTTTTGAAGTCGGTTTAAAATAGATGTTTTTACACAAGTTTATCTGAAAATATAGAAAATATGAAACATTCGCCATAAATGGTTTTGATTTTTGACCATAGATCTAATCTTCCATGAAACAGATAGACTCCATGTTGGTATTTAATGAATTTAAAATCCAGCAGAATAACAAAAATATGTTCTGTGAGAAATTAATACACTTGAATACAAATACAAAAGTATAACATAATATATTTACAGTCATTATTAAGCTTTACACTTTTGAACCACATTTAAGCTAGTTATGAATTTATTATAAAGTAAAATTAATTAAGTAGTGGCTTTAATTTTTTTTTGCCATACCCACTACAAAATACCTACTTTCGATGCATGTATACCGGTCATTTAACTGGCAGGCGAGCGGAAAGTGCTTTACTTACCGCACTATGCGGTAAGTAAACGGTTGCCATGGCAACTTCTGTTTATTCGCTCTATCCGCCTGCGTGCGCCTACCATTACTTACTCACGACCTTCACGGCATACTGTAAAAGTAAAGATGGCGACGCAAATGAACTGTCAAAATTTTTTTTAAATGAAGTGAGTTTGAATGTAGTGAGTATGGCAAAAGCTAAAAAATACCATGTATATCTGTTGCGTAATGGTATTATGACTCGTGTGATTTTGAAAACTCCCTATCGCTCGTTTTTACATACTGTCATCACTCGTCGTAATATAGCCCATTACACATCTAGATATACAATCTATTATAATATGTAAGTAATTAAAATTTACTCATCGAAAAATACTTCGAAAACACAATAATCAAATAACCCTAAAAACTACAAAAAATTGAAAATGTATTCGTCTTAACATTTAAGATGATCACATTAAATTCCTATAATATGCACATTTAAAAAAACTACAGATGGTGGAAGTGTTGGGTATAATAGTCAACAATTTTTAATATTCTTTTAATAAAAATTGTCAATGTCTCAACTGTTTTAAGAACTGCACATATTATTATCATTTTTTTTTTTAAATAATGTACATGTTTCATTTTTTATTTGAGTGATTTTTTCTGTTGATGTATTCATAAAAATAATAATGTGGTGGGAGCAACGAGTGATTGCCGAAAAATAATAGCCAAATACTTTTTAAAACGTATTAATTCCGTTTACATAGCTCTATGTATGTAACTTATCAGTTTTTTATTGGAAATTAATAAATCTTCAAAAAAAATGTATAGGTCACTACCCAGAGATTTGGCCAATTTAAAATTGTAAAAAGTACATACTTTCATTTTTAACTCTCTTATTTATCCAGCAGTCTATTTTTGAAACATAGTCTTACCAATCATATTGTTTTAGGCATATTTTCACAACACTTATGAACGACGCGTCGAACAAAATTTATTCATGAGAAGCCGTTCAGAGTGTTTAGGATGAAAATGTAGTACGTTAGTGAATAAATTTCGCTAGGTGAGTCCTTCACTGCGTTTGTGCATTTCATAGATACTTAAAGGTATCTCACCAAAGTGTTGTTTCTTTACAATTTAACAGAAAATGGAGCACGTGACCACTAATTAAATCTACTCGACTAGTGAAGGCTTAATAAAATCCCTACAGGAAAATGAAAGTTAAATGAAACAAAAATAAACTGCGTTTAAAAATAATCAAGTTACCACTTTCAGTGAATTTAAAAGTTATTATTTCAAGTTTATAAAGTAAGTTTACTAAATTGATTTTAGTAAAAGTTTTAATTTGAACTTAATTGCGTCATTACAGCAAGTAGTGTTTCTCGCGCCTAGCAATAAATAAATAACCAGAATCATTAATTATGTCAATGCTATTGTGTAATTACCCTTATTAGACCATAAACCATTTATTATTTGAATGTTTCCATTTTGGGAATGAAATTATGTCGAATAATTCTATGAATCTATATTATTATAGTGGACGTTGTTATGTTGAATCAATTATAATTTAAATGTACATTTATATGTAAAAATATAGAGTTAATATACCATCAAAAACACAGTGTTAATGCGAGGATATGCTATAAAAGTTAACTGATAACTCAAAAGATTTCTATAGTAGATTGTGCTTCTAGTGTCGTAATGGGGTTTATTACTGACAAGTTGTGACAGTATGTAAAACCATGAGCTATAGCGAGTTTTTACAGTCACACGAGTCCTAATACCATTACGCACGAGATATGTATGGCATTTTTTGCCATACCCGCTATAAACTACCTACTTTTAATTTCATTTTTAGTATTTTCAAAAAATAGTTAACATTTGCGTCGTCATCTTTATATTTACAGCAGGCCGTGAGTATGCAATAGCAGGCGGAAAGTAGCATGGAAACTGAAAAGTACCTAGCTATTTTGTAGTGGCAGTGGATATGAAAAAAAATAATATATTACTGCTGTTGAAAGCAAAAAATATTTTATTTATTTTATTTGTAAACGTTTTAACTTTTATACAAAGGAAAACATTTTATGTCACTATCAGACTTCAAACACAGTTTCGCGTTTTTAAATGTTTATATGTATTTTGGAGTTGAAACATTAAAAAAATTAAACTAATTTAGTTAAATGAAAAAAATAATTGTGAAAATTGTTTATAAAAAACTGACGTAGTTTGATTATTTTCCAGAATGGAATACAGACGGAGAATCCATGGCCGACGCTGGCGTGGAAGCTGAAGTTGTGGTCCGCATCCAGGAAGATATTTCGCCGTCGGCATCATCAAAACGACTTAATGACACGCAACCATACGCAGCAGGTCAGTAAATTAATTTGATTTTTAAAAATTATAAAATACCGTATTTAATATACGTTGGGAAAAATAAAATTTAGTCTATTTTATGAGTAGCACGGGCGGCCAACACATCGAACGGGTCTATCACGGCATAATTTTTAGTCGTTTGCTGACGAATTTGAAATACATAATTACATACATACATATAGTCTTTATAATAGCGTCATAATACAAAATAATATTGCAAAATACAAAAGAGATTGAAAAAAACAAAATGGTTGTTATAATCATACATAAGTATATACATAAACGAGAGACTATACAATGGATGTACAAACACAATGAACAGAGCTATCAAAAAAGAATGTAACATCATAAAAACATTTGTCTTTAGTATACAGTGTGTCCACAGACTCATCCTCAACATGGGGATCTCCGTTGTTATGGGAGATAGAGATTTGGTTAAATGAGACAAAATGTGCATAATCTCCAGTACTACTACCCTGCGTAGACAAACTTTCCATATTTTGCTTGGTTCGCGACCGACAGTTGAAAAATGAGATTTACCCATTTTCGTTTTTTGTTTATAACTCGCTTATTAAGTAAGTTAGAAAAAAAATATTTTCACTTTCTTAAGGCCCTTTTTTATGAAGATTTCAAATCTCTTTTCGTATTTTTATTTACTTTTATAGTTTTAGAGATACTTGTATTAACTTTGTTTTTTTAAATACACGTCAAAGATGGCCATGACACCATTCGAAAGAGAATTTTTTTCTCTTTAATTTGATATGAGGGTTGATGGATTTATTTTCAAAAATAACAGAGTTATACGTGAAACACTGATTTTTAATAGTAGGCTATGCTAAATTAATTGATAAAACAACAGAAGGCTTAGCAAACAGTTGAAATTCGCATTGGCTTAGTAAACGGCTGTTTTGTTTTAGCTGTCAAAGTGTAGTTTGTTGCTAATTTGTCAGTTTACTAAGTGATTTATTAAATTTACTTTTGTTATCAAAAATTACTTTTGTTATAAAAAATAAGCGATTTTCAACAATTGATCGTAAAACAGTAGTTTTGTCTTTTTCACTTATTCGCGTTGACTTAGTAAACGGCTTTTTAAATGATCCATAGTTTATTAAATTTACTCGTAAGTTTCTGTAGATAGACGAATGAGGTTGTCTTCGTTCTGGATACTGATCGAAGTACAATTCTGCAGCTCTGGTCGAATTTTTGTGACATAGAATGTAACAAGATAACAAATCAAATTTTTCATTGTTACAAAATGGTTCCATGATAACAAAAGTAAATTTAATAAATCACTTAGTAAACTGACAAATTAGCAACAAACTATACTTTGCTAGCTAAAACAAAACAGCCATTTACTAAGCCAACGCGAATTTCAACTGTTTGCTAAGCCTTCTGTTGTTTTATCAATTCATTTAGCATAGCCTACTATTAAAAATCAGTGTTTTATGTATAACTCTGTTATTTTTGAAAATAAATCCAGCAACCCTCATATCAAATTAAAGAGAAAAAAATTCTCTTTCGTATGGTGTCATGGCCATCTTTGACGTGTATTTAAAAAAACAAAGTTAATACAAGTATCTCTAAAACTATAAAAGTAAATAAAAATATGAAAAGAGATTTGAAATCTTCATAAAAAAGGGCCTTAAGAAAGTGAAAATATTTTTTCTCTAACTTACTTAATAAGCGAGTTATAAACAAAAAACGAAAATGGGTAAATCTCGTTTTTCAACTGTCGGTCGCGAACCAAGCAAAATATGGAAAGTTTGACTACGCAGGGTAGTAGTACTGGAGATTCTGCACATTTTGTCTCATTTAACCAAATCTCTATCTCCCATAACAACGGAGATCCCCATGTTGAGGATGAGTCTGTGGACACACTGTATTATTCAAAATACTCTTTTAAAATTTTGAAAGTTTTAGATTCCTATGACAAGCATGCAAATTATTAAATAATTTTTGACCCGTGTAATGGGGTCCTCGTTTAGTCTGTCGCAATAAAGACATCTATTTATCTATCTATATAGTCCGAGCTCCTACCGTACAAATGTCTACTGTACAACATTACTAAAATTTTATTAGCGAATTTAATTTATAATATGATGGAGAACATCAAATCGGTAGCAGACTAATTCGATTTTTTTATCATTTTTATTGTTAGTATCTCGTATACCGCTCAACACTACTTGATGAAATTTATACGGATTATTCGCGTCTAACATTAAGGTCGAAGCCTTCTATTGGGCTTAGTCGCGAACTACCCAAAGAGGTCGTAGCAACGGAACAAAGCGTTGAATGAAGATAAAAGTGCACACAATATATGTTTTTCACGAATGACAGTATACAAATGTAAGCATATTGCAAAAAGATATTGTTCAGTTTTCACTTGAAGTTTTGTAATAAATAATTCTGTCGTAATACGACTTTTAACCGTTGCACATAACCTGATTGTTGTTAGTTCACATTAGTGGAATGTTTTAAAATGTGTAATTTTGGTTTTTATATGTAGATTTCTCGAGCTTTTTGATCATGTCAAGCTTTAGTTAGTGAAGTAAATAAAACTGAGAGCGAATTTCGTGAGGTACTTGGAAGGTAGAGCAGACGGAAGCAATCTTTTTTTTTTTGTTTTGCACTGAATTCTGAAAATATCGAATGAATGAATTGTGAATTATAGACGCTCGACAAAAGAGGTCATTAGTGTCTGACTGAAAATATCGAAATTAAATTTCACTAAAAACGTTTTGTTATGTCAGCACAAATGTTGCAATAGGAACTTACGACGCAAAAAAAAATCATTGCCGTTAAAATGATCACTGCATGAATTAATGAATTGTAAATTATAGTCAGACGCTAAATGACCTCTGTTGTCGAGCGTCTGTAATCCACAATCCATCCAACCTAATTATAGACGCTCGACAACAGAGGTCATTAGAATCTGAATGATCATTGTACAAAAGAGTGTTTTCTGTTACCAGTCTTATTCCAGTTAAACCTATCTATAGCTTCCTCAATTCATTATTTTCAGGAAATTTGTAATAGGAAAATGCTGTCGAAGTATTTCGGCAACAAGGAATTGAACACATGTAAGGCATTTCTGAAACTATTTAATACAAATCACATGTAAGCTAAGGTAAACAAACAATGGTTAAAAGTCGTATTGCGACAGAATTATTTATTACAAAACTTCAAGTGAAAACTGAACAATATCTTTTAGCATTATGTTTACCTTTGTAAACTGTCATTCGTGAAAAACATATACTTCGTGCACTTTTACCTTCATTCAACGCTTTGTTCTGTTGCTACGACCTCCTCGGGTAGTTCGCGACTAAGCCCAATAGAGGGCTTCGACCTTAATGTCAGACGCGAATAGAGAATCAATTATTTACAATTATCATTTTCTGCGGAACCAAGTCTGGTATTACAATCATGCACGTAATTGTTGTTTAACTTTATAATATAGAGCAATGTTTTTAAAATGTATATACATGGAAGTGTCAATATTTTGTATTTTTTAAATATAGGTAAGCACGAGTTTCTAGATCTCTAAGATAGAGGTATACGTGTATCTATCTATCGCAGTAGTCGTCCATCGTCCGCTGCAGTTGTATTCATTAACGTGAAAATTATTTCGATTTAAAATGTGTATTGACCAATGAATATTGTTGTTTAACGAATCGAACTAGACGACTGTGTAGTGCAAAAGTAGGTACATAAAGTCACGTAGCGAGGTAGTGTGAGTTCTTTCCATTATAAGGAAAAATAGACTATCGGATGATCTATGCACTCACTGAAAGTTTAAGAATCGTGTCTAATGTGTGTTTGATATTGAAAAATACAGGAATTTTCATCTAGGAATATTGCTTTTTATTGTATTGTGAGAGGAATCTTTATTTATAGACGTTAGATTGCGCATCTGAAGGTATTAAATGAAACGATAGACAGAAAACCTTTATTGTTAGGTTGCAGCAATGTAAAACGTATGTCGGTAGAATATTGCGTTCGATGTTAAATATTGAAGGTAATAAATCAGTCCAACGGACAGAAAGGGGCCTTGTTAAAAGTGCGATGTACAGGGATGTCAAACTGGAATTACACATTTCTGAGAATATCAGAAGGTAGTTTGTTCAAAAATTAAACACAGTTTTTACGCTTCAGATATTTAAGAGGTCGCCATGCAGACATTGAATAAAATTGAGATAGCATTATCACATTTTATTCTGCTGCAATTAGATTCCAGAAGTGTAGAAAAGATACGCGTGTGTCGAAGCAGGACGTTTTGGTACGGCCGTTTTGGTCCCGCCGTTTTGGTCCCGCCATTTTGGTACCGGACGTTTTGGTCTCGGCCGTTTTGGTCCCAGTTATTAGATTATGACAAATATCAATAACGCAATGATCATTAATAAATAAAATTATTAGCGATCAATTTTTCAGACAATATATTGACAGAAATTAAATAATATAATTTAAGCAATTAACGTTTCGATTCGGATTTGGATCTTCTTCAGAATTGAGCTAAAAAATAAAAATATAAAAAATTAAGTAGTATTTAGTTTTTATAATAAATGTAGGTATGCTGTGAATTTTTTCAATATGAGAATATTAATGAAAAAATAATAACTAATTACTAATTTTTTTTAATGAAGTGAAAACTTCTTTAGGCGCGTTGAACGATTTTTGGTGGTTGTAAACTGATGGATTCGCGTCACGGTGATTCGTGTCAGATCGTCACGGTGTTTTGCGTCACGCTTTAGAAGAGATATATGTGTACAGCCCAAACGGCTTAACCGATTTTGAAAAAAAATTTTTTGTTCGATTCGTTTCCAGGTAATTTCTTAAATTTAAAATATCTTTAAAAGTCCGCCATATTGGATTTAGAGTGACGTCACTTTATTTTTCGAGTTGTTTTCAGCAAACCCTTTCATTTGATACCCATATTGTAAAAGTGCATTAAAAATAACTAGTCCGCCATCTTGGGTGTTCCGCCATGTTGGATTTAGAATGACGTCACATAGCTAACCATGCATTGTCATCCAAACTAAACGTGTATACAAAATTTCAGCTCAATTGGTTGAAGATATCTGCTTCAAAATTGAGTTGCAAGATTCCACCCGAACAAACATACATTTTGCAAGTTAAATAAAAGTTTTTAAAAAAGAGAAAAGTAGTCATGAAGACTGCCGACGGCAGTGAAAACACATCTCTTATAGTAGGTACAGGAGTGGAGTCTTCGGCTCCACAGTATTGCAATCTTGCCTCACGGTTAAGCAGTTTGGGCTGTACGCATATATCTCTTCTACATATGCGCAGATTTTCTCCAAAACATTTTTTTTAAAAAACTTGTAAAATAAAATAATGAACCGTTATGAAAAGTATACCATTTATTATGTAAAAAAAAACACCGTTATAGCAGATATCTCTTCTGCGCATGCATAAGAAGTTACCTGGAGACGAATCGAACAAAAAAAATTTTTTCAAAATCAGTTGAGCCGTTTGGGCTGCACGCATATTTCATATTGAAAAAATACACAGCATACATTTATTATTGTATAAACTAATTACTAATTTATTTTTTATACTTTTATTTTTAGCTCAATTCCGAAGAAATTCCAAATCCGGATCGAAACGTTAATTGTTTGAAATATATTATTTAATTTTTGTCAATATATTGTCTGAAAAATTGGTAATTTTATTTGTCATAATCTAATAACTGGGACCAAAACGGCCGGGACCAAAACGTCCGGTACCAAAACGGCGGGACCAAAACGGCCGTACCAAAACGTCATGTACCGACGCGTGTGTACCTATATGGTATACACTTTGTAATATTTACATGTATTAAAATATGTAACATTTTATACCGGATGCTCAAAGTTAAGTCCGCTGCAGCATTGCAAACTTTGTTAATATTGGTGCTACAATTTCGGTTAAATGTGCATTTTTGTAGTATTTCTACATAAATTACGATGGCGAAAATTACAAAAGAAAATTAAGTATAGGGTTTTTGAGCAATTCACAAAACTACTTTTTTATTGAAAAGCCTTGTTATATTTTTTGAAAGTGAACAAACTTCTGAACATAAAATAGTATCCTAAAGTTGAATATAACGGTTTCTTCACTGTCAAAGCTAAAATAACTGCCTGCTAGCCGCTAGGGATATAACTAAGTAGGTAGGTACCTTAACCTACATAATATTATTTAAGACGGGCCAAGAAACCCATGAAAATTATTTGACAGTGTCAAATGCAAATAAATACTTTATATGTTTAATTGTTAAGTTTTTAATTTTTATTGCTTATTGTCGTTTTTATTACCACATTTTAAATATCTCCAGTATTGTTTCTTTATTATCATTGTGAAAAATAAGTACAAAGTACAACTTCAATGAAAATGTTTATAGTTCATATATTACGGAAATAAAATTATGCCAATACAAACTTAATATTTCCGAACACACATTTGTAATTTTCGAAAGCGCCAATTGCCAAGTTCTTCACTGTTAAGAACTATGTTTAAAACTAACGCCCATTTCATTCAGTTTAGATAAACTGGATGTCCCTGTGGAGTTGAAAATGTCTAGCGCGTTCAACTTGCACTTTATATTGGGACAGCTTCGAATTGATTGGCCTCAGCCAATGATTGCTCCCTCGGGAAAATACATGCATGTACGTTACAGATTCCAATTTACTACTTTTCTTGCTTATTTCTTTTTTTTGTTATGATTGAAAAAACACGCTTTGAAATTGCATCGAAAAGTTTCAGCCATGTAATGAAGAACTCGTTTATGTTTTATATTCAAGTTGGAAAAAATAATGTTATTTTCAAAACTTCGTTGGCAAAATTATTTAATATCTGTTAGAGTTAAATCAGACACAAAATAAACCGACAAGGAATTGGCATTAACGATTAAATACTGATCGAGCCAAAACTTGATAGCCAAAATGGATTCCAAAATTTGGTAAGTTGAAATTATTTGACATTAAAAACGAGCTTAACTGTTCACAGAACTACAATTACTTAGTTACTTGAAAATTAAATTTGGAAAGTTTTCAAATTTTATGGCTAGACGTTTGAAAAAAAAATGAATTATACTACCGATCCTTCGAGAGATAATTTCGATTGACATTTAAATTTGGAAAGTTTTCAAATTTTATGGCTAGATGTTTAAAAAAAAATGAATTATACTACCGATCCTTCGAGAGATAATTTCGATTGACATTGTCGTTTCCATAAAAAGTAAAATCAGATAAAATAGCTACGAGTAATTAATGTCTTTAAAATCGTTATGAGTGATTCAAAACAAAACTCTGATGAAAATAAGGTAAGGTGATAACAACTGCAATATAATAAATACGGAAAATATATCGAAAATCCGCAAACATATAGTAGTAAAAAACTTTCTTACGAGAAAGCTCTACAGCTGGAGGTGATAAGTAAGCAGTTGCATCAGGAGCAGAACCGATCAAACGGAACCAAATCCCCAATGTGCAAATATATAAATCACACAGTTCTGGGGATGTCATTGAGGGAGAGTGAGAAGGTAATATATACCTATCGCACTGTGATAAGTTGTTGTGTACGTGTCTCAGTGACGTGGGTATAATAAGAAATATTTTTACGCGCGTTCTCTTCCAATGAGTCAAACCATGGAGTCCTAAGAATTTTAATCTACTACGCATCGTACCTATAATGTTTTGTATGTGAGTCCAGTCGCGAAGTAAGACTGCAGACTTGTTTTTTTGTTGTGTTGTGATCACATAAAAAGATTAAATTAATTATTTAAAGAGTGGCTAAGAGAGGCTTTTGTTTTAAATTTATCTAAAGTTAGCACCTTATGAAAACAAATCTTTGAGAAAAAAAAATACTTTTTATTTTAGCTCAGTGCACAGGATATGCCAAAATTAATTTATAAACTTCGATAAAAAGACAGCAAATTAATTGTTTGCATTTTATACTAATCTTTGAGAAAACTAATAAAACATTTTCATATTTCAATATTCTGATTTAAAGATAAACTTATTGTATTTTCTATCGATTTCTTAGGAATAAAATCAACTCAGCTAAGCGACCAAGGCATATTTCGCAAATAAACTAGTGATGGGCGATTACGAGATATTTTAGTCGATTGTCTCGATTGTTCAAACATCTCGATGACTCTCGATGGTTTTCACTTGGACTCGATTGTTGTTGTTTCATAGTTCAGCGCGATCGAGTCGCATAGTACTGAATCGTACAGACGATGTACACTGTCGAGAGCCACATAATATATAATCGTTCATCACTCAACAACTGTGGTCGAGTCGATTGTGCAGTAATCGAGTGCTCTGAGACCGACTGAACAGTGTGAACAGTGAACAATCAACGATGAACGAGTCGCGTGAACGTCAGACTTGAGTCGACTAGCATATAACCTTGAATCGCGATTATATGTATTCTCATTCGCTGGCAAATAATCGACTTGAACAATCGAACATTTCGATTGTAAAATCAAACTCCGAGTCGATTGTGGACTCGATTGTTATTATGAACGATTGCAATTGTTTCGATTGTAAAAACATCTTACAATCGCCCATCACTAAAATAAACCACACGCTCAGAACAGAGATAGCTACTTATAGAAGTAGCATATCACAGCTTGTATAGGTATGTACAACTGAGACCAGTCAAGACGTGCTGTTCCTCGCACGTCTTGACTGGCCTCAGTTGTTATTGAAACAATTGAAAATATAATAAAATATTTTTACTTACTGATGATAAGATAGACCTTGATTTTTCATAAGCGCTTTGTTTTACCTTTATTGTAACATCCATACACACAATACGACATAAAGAGTAATTAACACTACGGAATACAAGCAACGAAAGATCATAATGTACTTGACAGCTCGTACTTTAGTGTATAGTTGTGGCTTCACAAGCGACGTGATATGCTGTTTCTATCTTTGTTCTGAGATCACACAGTATACTAGCAGAAATACTTTGATTCACTGATCTTTATACATACTAGCTGGATACCTGATCCTGTAGTCCGCCATTGTGTCAATTTGAACGGGTAATCATCGTTACGCAATATCGGACCAGTAACTAAAATGTACCTTATTGCTGGCTACCACATCAATTGGTTCCATGTTTTTAATTGCAAACCGCTGAGCAAAATTTGTACACCAGACATCCCTTTCCCTGAGACATCCCCGGACATCTCCGGACATCCCCGGACATCCCTGGACATCTCCGGACATCCCTGGACATCTCCGGACATCTCTGGACATCCCCGGACATCCTTCAGACATTCTTAGAAATAATTTAAAAAGTGCTGAGTATAACATCTCCATTTTAATTATTAAATTTAGAACCTACCTGTCTCAATGCCTGTTTAGTAACTTCATAATCGTTTATGATCTTTATGGTTCATCATATAGTGATTTTGAAGACATACCTACGAGGTTATCTGAGATTTTATATTTTATTCGGCCGAAAAATAGAAAACCGGCCAAGTACGAGTAGACTCGCGCATCGAGCGCATCGAGGGTTCCGTACAATAATAAAAATAAGGAGTTAGGTAGAGGTAAAAATTAACATTTGGTTTTAAAAAGTTTTTTTACTTAGGTACCCATATTTTAGTTTGTTCTTTTTAGTGTTTCAAATTTTTTCGGTAGGTATCAATTTTAACTAAATTATATTTTTAAAGTAAAAAAAAATATTAACAGAATATTTGATGAATGAAAAAAACAAAACAAAAATATTGTGAAACCCAGGAGCGAACAAGGGACAGCTTCTGATCTTCAGTCTAACGCTATTACCATTAAGCTATCCGGGCGATCTATAAGTATACAGCGCAAAAATAGAGTTACTAAATAATCTATACTGTAAACGTGTAACTATATTAATTTATAAAAATTAATTGATTAATTATTTATTTACCTATAATTATTATTTGCCAGGGTTCATCCCATAACAGTACACAATCTGTGAAAATTGCAACTAGCTATCTCTTATCGTTTGTGAGACAGAGTCCTGTGACAGACGGACGGACGAACATACATCGTAGGCAGAGTAGTAGGGTTCCATACGGAGGTACGGGACGCTAAAAATGAATCTAGGTATTTTAAAAAAATACAAAGAAATATTTATTGAAAAAAACAAAAATAAACACAACAAAGCACAACAATTATTTCAATAAAAAGTGGTGGAACCTTTGGTGTAAAGATACGAAATGTTATAATTACCACAAAACACCAAACCAAGTTGGCATCATCAGGAGATGTTCTCCTGATGATGCCAACTTGGTTGGGCGAAACGTACGTCGAGAGTATTTGTTATGATTTGGTGTTTTGTGGTATAATTATAACATTTCGGAACAATTATTTCAATTACAAACTTAAATACAATGTAACAAAAAATTTCTGCAGGGTGTTTTAATTTATTGTTTTTTTTTTTTTTTTAATTTAGTCGAGATTTTATTTTAATGTACATTTCCTTTAAATCGATATAAATGGTTTCGTCTAATTTATATATTAATAAATCCGAAGATTTATCAAAAGACGTTGTAGGTTGTTCTGATTCAGCAGTAAAAATTAGGGGGCCAAAAAATATAAATTCTTTTTCAACATCTGCGACGTCTGAAATTTTCGGTCAAGAAAATTTATTCCCTCTTTTTATTTGTTTTAAAAATCTTACGGTGAATACATTGTCGCTGATGTTTTTTTCAATACGTCCAATCGAGCGTCCAATATAACACCTCTCCTCATAAAAAACTCCATGAAATTGCCCTACTTCGATAGAAATATTAATTAAGTCTTCAGTGTATGAATATTTTTCAATCATTTTTCTATATCTTTTATTATGTTTAAAATATTTTGAAATTGTATATAGAGAAGCCGCTTGTACCCTGGTACAAACTGAACATTTTTTGGATCCCTGTAGAAAATGCCGAAAACATCCTTATGTTCATTTTCGGGAATCACAGAAGGCATAACTTCTTTTATGAATCTTTCAATTTCTTCAATATCCACATTCGAAAGGTTGGAGAGTAACCGGCCATTATCAAATCATAGAAGAATCTTTTTTATGGAGTCCGGAATTGTGATATTTAATTGTATTTTACCTTCATCAAAACAATCCTCTTAACAGTCCTCCATATCAGCCAGATTATAATATTTCAAGCTAGAAATTACAACGTTAAGAATAGACCTAACCTCAAAATAATTAATCGACTTGTTTATCGATTATTGTTTTATAAAAACTAATTTCAGTAGTAGATATAGAAATTACAAAATGTAGTAACTTACCATTGCAATAATATTAAATTTATGTTGTTGTTATCGAATTGCACATCAAATTGTTAATAACAGTAGCCACAACCTAACCTCAAAATATAAATTGCGCAAAGATCAACGCGCATGCGTGATACTTAGGATATTCCCGGGACATCCCCGGACATCCCCAGGACATCCTCGGACATCCCCGGGACATCCCTGGGACATCCTCGGACATCCCCGGACATCCTCGGACATCCCCGGACATCACCGGACATCCTCAAACTTGTACACCAGACATCCCCAGCGGTTTACCCCTCGGCATCAGCATTCCAGTTAGTATAGAGATCAGTGCTTTGATTGTAAGCCTAGCACAGTTAATAATTATGATTCAATTTCCAATCCTCAGGCTAAAACAGTGCATTGTTTACGTTTTTATTGTGAAACAAAACGTGAAACAACCATACAACTATGCACAGAATGTTGCTGCTTCGAACAGTTTTATAGTTTTATGTTACGCTTCCGTTCACAATAATTATCGTTACGTTAAATAACAAGAAACCTTTATTCTGTTTCTGAAATCAATTCGTTGCACCGTCAGTGGCTATTAAATGGCCTAACGATTTTTCCTACAATGTTTGGACAATCCTTTTCTCACGTAACTTCACGTAAATAATAGCTTTGATCCCCTTTCCCTGCCTAATATTACGTAACGCAGTGCTAAATGCATATATAGCGCATTTTTCTTTTTTGGTAAGTAAGTAAGTAAGTATATTATAATCTCGAGAAGTTCAGAGAGGTTGTCAGATGTAAAAATTAATATAAAAAATTACTTAAAAGTATATGAAAAAATCGAAATTCAGGTTGATCACTTAGGTAGAGTCGCGGACTTAAAAAAGTTTACAGCTGTATCATCTAGTTACCGGGTTTTTAAATTTTTGCATATTGTATTGACTTTTGATAGTAATGTATCAATTACTAAGGTTACATCCTAAAAATTCAATAAAAAATGATTATCAAAACACCTCAGTTGTTTATTATACAATCCAAATTACTCAATAGTCTTAAATTAAAACATAAAAAAATGTGATCATATTTGATACTAGCAAATTCCTTCCTCCAATCTTGCAATGATTCTTTTTTTTTGTTCATCGTTTTAATAATTTCGAGGCATTTAAACGACAATTATTTCTTTTAATTTTTGACATTTACATTTACCTATTAAAAATAAAATTTATTGCTAAGTTACTGTCTTTTCGTGAACTGAAAAACTCAAGTGTAAACTTTATTAAGTCCGCGACTGTACATATGAATTAGAAAAAACCTGTTAATTTGTGAGTCAGAATCTTTATTATGGCAAAGTTTCAGGAACCATTTTGTTGCCTTCTTCAGGTCTAAAATTAAATCTATTCTGTATGATACCTAGACGGGAAAACGAGTTTCTAAAATTTGTCTGTCAATTGATCGATTTTGATGAAATTTGGTACAAATCAATTGGTATTCAGATTCAAAGTATGGGCTATTTTTAACCAACTACGATCAGGCTAGTATTACCTTCATAAAAATTGTGAAGTAAATACCAATTTAGCCCTCAAAATTGTGAGTACATAATATATTCAATGACGTCTTTTATAGAGGATTTAATATTCAGTTAAAACTTTAAAGTTACAATTCCACCCGACATGCATGACTACTTGAATGGCTTAATTATGTATCGAATTGTGCATAATTAAAATAATCTTTCGAATCAATAAACTTCCTTTTATCAACCCAAATAAATCTAATACAATTTCGTATGGTACGCTACTGCCTTAAACAGATTCTAGTACCTACTTCAATAGGTTTTTTCGCCTTATATCCGAAGAACGTAATGGAGGATAGCATAAGTTTTTGTGGAATGACAGTCATTAATAGATTCAAATGTTGAATTAACTCGTCTTATCTGACAGCAAGAAATTAACGAATAGCCTAAATCCAATCGAAGATATCTCATTTTCTGGAGCTTAAACGCTTAATAACTTTTTTGTGTTGCGGTTTGCCCCAAATATTCTCTACTTACTATTACATTTTCACATTAGAGTTGTAATGAAAAAAAATTGTCATAAATCAAACACAATTAAAAGGTTTTGAAACAAAATTTCAGAATTTGGGAGCCTTTAATGTTATGTCTAGTCTTTAAAGAATCACAACATATACTAAAATATTGACATATATTTTAGTATGTTGTAATTCATTATTAACATAAAGAGAATAAGAAACAAAGTAGGTATGTAACTGATTAATCGTTTCACATATTATTAGGTATACTTTTTAAATGCCAATTAATCATAGCTAGTTTTGACTGACTATTGAAATTGTTACCCATATCGAACTTTGGAAACACCTTTCGATTGAGAACCACTGGATAAACTGTTTCTAATTGATAAGTGAATAATAAAAAGTGAAAACAAAATATAATAGCTACCAACATAAATTAAATATTAGAATAAATTTTCTCGGTGCATGATACGCTTGCAGAAAAGAAAAACAAAACAGTAAAGCAATTTTACTCAAAGCTGTGTAAGAGCTTTCATTATAATGATAATATAATCTTCATAACCGACTAGATAATTCCGAAAGGGATGCGGTTAAAACTAGCTTATCTCCTTATCTACCTTCTTAACTTCATTATGACTTACACAGAAGTATACTCGGTAATTATTGTACCAATTAAAATGTTTGCAATTTGCTTTCCTTTTTTTACTTACAGTTGTCAAGGAAGCAGATATATATTACATAGCCAACAATATTTTTTGCACGTGGCATGATTAGTCATGAACGATAACAGGTGATTAGTATATGTGGGCTCTAAATGGATCGAGGAGTATTATAGGAATAAAATTATTATTTATATTTTTCTACTGATAGTAATGTACGGTGTGACATTTCTGTGCGTTGCTACACCACTTCCAAGCGGACCTGACAAAAATTGCAAAAAGTTGTCAATTTTGAGTGCACCCACGAACATACAAATTTTGTTTCGCGGTTTTCATCGTCACAACGTAAAAGATCAAAATCTCGACTGTCAATCCAGCTAATGAAAGTCTAGCTATACGGTTTTTTGACTCGAAGATACGGCGATTTATATTTTTAACCGTAGTTTTATATTTTAAAAAATATGGACAAACCTATTTAAGATTCGTACATTTTTCGTACTTACAAAATAAAATATTATGTAATAGACGAGTCATGACTCATGGCTGTTGTCTAGTTTATGTGTTCAAAGTTTCTGTAATGTTTGTTCGTAGTCGCATATACTTTCACACTATTACCATATTTTGTTTTAATTTCCGTGCTAACATAATTATTATAATGCTAATAGTACAGTAAAACGGTATATTTTACTAAAAAAAAAAACTTAATGGCTGAAATTTTGAGGGGGTGTTCGGGGGCATGTCCTGAGTCTAAAACCGAGTTTTCGTATTCGAGGGGGTGGGGGAAGTTACATCCCCCGGTCAATATAGGGGTAAGTTTGTTTTAATTTTTTATCTTCGTTGCTATTGCCCGTACAGTCAAGTCCAAGAGATCAAACTTGTAGGAAATGAAATTGTCTATCCAATGATAATAAAATCAAGGTCATAGGTCGATCAGGTCAATCACAATGGCCGGTAAAAGGTCAAAAGTGAGGGGTAGTTTTATTTATTAATGTTCACAAAATTAGAATGAAAACTTCAGATAAGGCTTGTAATCTAACTCTTTCTATAAAAGTCGATCAATTTTCTGACATTTCAAAATAAAACCTAGTTTAATATTATTATTTGAGATATTAGGATGTCCAAAATTTATACAATAACAGTGTTCTTGAGAAATTGGAATAGAAAAATAAATTTTTATTACGTTTTATTTTGAAATGTCAGAAAATTGATCGACTTTAATAGAAAGAATTAGATTACAAGCCTTATCTGAAGTTTTCATTCTAATTTTGTGAACATTAATAAATAAAACTACCCCTCACTTTTGACCTTTTACCGGCCATTGTGATTGACCTGATCGATCTATGACCTTGATTTTATTATCATTGGATAGATAATTTCATTTCCTACAAGTTTGATCTCTTGGACTTGACTGTACGGGCAACAGCAACGAAGATAAAAAATTAAAACAAACTTACCCCTATATTGACCGGAGGATGTAACTTCCCCCCCCCTCGAATACGAAAACTCGGTTTTAGACTCAAGACATGCCCCCGAACACCTCCTCAAAATTTCAGCCATTAAGTATTTTTTTTTAGTAAACGCGATTTTTGTGTCTCTATTTACTGTACTATAATTGCTAAACTTTTTTGCCAATTAACTCCGTTTCTTAGTTTTTTCCTGTGTCTTTTACAGCTTCATACAAAACAGTTGGTTTTAACTCTAACTACTTAATTAACTCGCAAGTATTGCAGCTATAGTTAAGACAATAATCCTGACGCCTCAACTTTAATTAAACTCATATACAGTTTAATTATAATTTAAAGCGAGTGTTTTGCTTTTGATATGACAAAAGACCAAATCAACTTAAGATTTATTAATGATGCTATAATGTAATTGGCTTTGTTATATGAAATTAACGCCTTTGAAATACGCTACCATTGAATCTTTCGCTTGTGTCGCAGTGTCGTGGGTTTTTAAATCATTTTTGAATTTTTTTTTAAATGAGTTCCTGGTTTTAGTAATTTTGTTATTATATATTATCTATATACTCTGAAAAAAATATCTATACAATAAAATATTATTATTCATTAATATTTTTATGAAAAATTAATAAACACGAAGAAAACTCCATTGTAAAAGAACAGTTTCATTGTAAGTATGAAAAAGGGACATTCCACTTCTGCTTTATTTATGTCAATGTTTTTTTTTTATTTTACAATAAAATTGTTACAAAAGTCTAATTAAATATTGTAGACATAGTCTACTGTTGCAGACGACACCAATGAGATTTACACAGAGTACAGTATACTTCTGCTCAATCTATTACGATCGTTATTCTAAGCCAGGCAAATTTAATTTAATTACTTTAGTATTAACCAAATACAGCCGAGTAATATACGTCAGCTGCATCTACTTGTTATCACAATTATACATGTGCTGTGTGACATAACAAAACATTTTCCAAGTAGGTATGTCGAAACATTATGCTTTATGCGGAATGGCAACCTAATATAACATTTTGCACCCTTATCCAAAGTTCTTAGTTTACTAAAATCTAGGTATAATTTTATTACTTTTTCATATTATTATTCTTAACAAATATAATATAAATTATTTAATTAATTAAACTGTCATATTTTTGGACTGTTCGTTGATATAGGTATCTATATGTATCCGTTTTATTAATTAAACTGAAATTGTACTAAATAATGGCCAATGTTATCTAAAAAAGTAAAATTTTAGTACAAATAATTTTCATCTTCAATAACATTTCTGTCATTTTTAACTATTTCAGCCAGATATTTAAAATTAACACTAACAAAGAATTTGTAACGTACACTTAAAAAAATGTTTCTAAAATCTGTAATGTTATTAAAAGTTTGAAATAACTAGAATCTGTATTTAACACAGTACCTATTTCCCTATAGTTTTTGTTAAAATATATTTAAACAAAGATGTGAAGTTGATATAATTTTAAAATTATACATTTTGTTATCAGGTTTTATTGGATATATAAAGAATAAAAAAAAAAAACTATAAAATGAAATCTAAGAAATATACCCTTACAATATTTTGCGGAAATATTTTATTCATGTTTTGTAACATAAAATACGTCGATACGTATAAAAACTTTAAAGCTTCAAAAAAAGTTTGCGTGCAAATATTGTTTTCTATTATAGTTCAGTCAACGAAGATCCGAAATTGGCAAATAAATGCAATAAATCGTGTAGTCTGGATTATTATTTTAAGTAGTAGGGGTGACCCCAGGTATAACATAGTAAAAGTCCTCAGCCGGGGGATGCGAGCTTTGGGCGGGAGGGGGGTGAAATGGTCCCATTTTTTGGTTTTTATCTCGAAAACTAAACGTCCTAGGAAAAAAACTCTTTATAAATAATAAAGCTGATTAAATTTCCTGCAAAATGGTATGTCAATTTTTTTTAGGAACAATACAAAGGGAGAGGCAGGGGGTGGAAAAGTCAAAAATTAATGTTTATTGTCCATTTTACCTATAGTAGGGAACCTAAGGGGTCCAACCTTGAACTTTTTCCTGCTGGGATGAAACTTGGCACGATTCAAGTCCATACCTATAGGTAACATTTAAGAAGTGGTGCCCCCCGGCCGGACGTGCAGGAGCCGGTTGCCTACTGTTCAGGGGCAAATTATTGCAACAGTCTATATCTCTGGAAGAAATCGTCCGAGAACAAAAATGAGGATACCGTTGGACTCGGCAGACACAGGGCAACCTTTTTTCTGTCCCCACCCCTGGACTCAGGAGGCGTCCGTAGGTCGGTATATGCAGAGAAAAAACCACTGAAGATAGAAACGTGAAAATTGGACAAGAGGTTTCTTTTGAGACAAAAATAGCCACTAAGAAAGGATTTTTCGAAATTCAACTTCTGAGGAGGTCAAAAGGGGCCGTAGAGTTATTTGGCAAAATGTTCATATCTCACGTCTCGTTAAGGTGAGAGGTATTTGTATTGCTCCTAAAAAAAAATTAATATACCATTTCGTAGAAAATTTAATCAGCTTCATTATTTATGAAAAGTTTTTTTTCCAGGACGCTTAGTTTTCGAGATGTTTACGAAAAACCAAAAAATGGGACCTTTTCACCCCCCTCCCGCCCAAAGCTCGCATCCTCCGGCTGGGGGCTTTTAGTATGTTATACCTGGGGGTCACCCCTATCACTTAAAATAATAACCCAGGCTACACGATTTATTGCATTTATTTTTGCTTCGTTGACTGGGCTATTATTATATACAGAGTAGCTACATATTATGTATACTAAGAATATAAATTAACCTGTAAGAAATCACACGAACGCATTAGAAACAATTACCTATTTAATTTAAATTCAAGAATAAAAAATCTTCAAGTATTGACGGTATTAATGTGACCATGTTCAAAAAATTATTCTAGCTCCCATTATTTCGTTTTTATGTAATCTTAGTTTTTCAATGGGAATGTTTCCAGCTAGCCTAAAAAACTCAATTATTGTACCTATCTTTAAAAAAGGATCCAGGAAAGATATTAAAAATTACAGACCAGTTAAGCTACTCTCTATATTTTCAAACATTTGAATCACTGATGAAAAAAAGACTTCTTAAATTTTTAAATAATAATAATTTTTTTAGTAGCAAGCAATTTGGTTTTACATCAAATAAAAGTACAGAAGGCGCATTAATAGAATTTACAAACCGAATTTTCAACGCTGTTAATGATAGCAAGAAAGTAGCAAGTCTACTCATCGACATCACTAAAGCTTTTGTTACAATAGATCATTCTATTTTAATAAATAAAATGTGCAAGGCTGGAATTAGATGGGTCGCCAGTAATTGGTTTATAAGTTATCTGGCAGATCGTACTCAAATAGTTAAAATATCTAATGCTCTCAGTACTTCAAATGTAATAAAACACGGTGTTCCTCAAGGATCGGTCTTAGGACCTATCCTTCTCCTAATATACATAAATAATTTGTGTAAAACAACATTTCATGGTTCACAGCTTTTGCAGTCGGAGACGCGGTAATAAGTTATTCGGAAAATTCTTATGATAATATCAAAACATCTATGCAACAGGATTTAAATTTGATCAGTAAATGGTTCCATGCTCACAAATTAAAATTAGCCGACAAATCCAAATGCAGTTCAACCTCGATATTACAAAACTGAAGGGCATTAGAAAATATTCGTTATACCAAGCAATTTGTTACACTGAGGTTTGTTATATAGAGGTTAGGTTGGACTACGATTCGTTTTAACAAGGTTAAGGAACACCTTTTTCGTTTCTCAGCCATTGTAACTTTAAAACTAACAACAGTGAGAAACAACAGTGTTTACATTACTTAGCATCAAACAACAATGATTGTCTTACGAAAAATTTAACGTGTCTGAACCTGTTGAGACATGAATTTTTGTAGAATTGAGTGTGAATAATTGATAGGATACGTTATGTAAAGGTTATATAGAGTTATATAATACTTTCTATTTATATTTTGCAATGATTGAAAATTCGTTATAAAGAGGTTTTTGACAAATGTATTCGTAATGTAAAGGTATATTTTGCATTAGCTCTTACGGGCAGTTCTAGGGGATTTCAAAACATTTGTTAAATCGAGGAAATCGTTATATTGAGGCTCGTTATACTAAGGTTACACGTATATGATATTTGAAATTCATAGTTCTTCAGCAATTAATTGGGATATTGTTTATCATGTACATGTTCGCTCTGATTGCAAAGACATTAAATCCATCAAGCTAGTAAAGGTCTCTCATTTTAAATATTTAGGCATTTATATTGATTGCAAACTTTCCTGGCAGTATCAGATATCAAATATTTGCACGTTTTTACGTAATTCGTTCCGTATAATGTACTTTTTAAGAAAAAAATGTCCTCATGTAGTTTTAATGTTTGTGTACACTTATTCACGCTTATTCACTCTAAGCTAAGTTATGGACTTGAATGCTGGGGAGGTGCATAAAATCATAATCCAACGACATTTCGTATTCACTGGACCATATTTCTATAATAAACTTCCTAAACACCTGTCAAGTATTTCGAGCTATAATAAGTTTATTAAAGATTTAATGTCATGGCTGCTTTCTGCTGAAAATAT
Organism: Mongoloraphidia duomilia; assembly: GCA_039654895.1. Taxonomy (NCBI): domain Eukaryota; kingdom Metazoa; phylum Arthropoda; class Insecta; order Raphidioptera; family Raphidiidae; genus Mongoloraphidia; species Mongoloraphidia duomilia. The sequence continues at coordinate 38,460,600 of CM077517.1, read as the reverse complement.
TGAATATTTCTTTGACGTTTTGAAGTAGGTAATTAAGTTCAGTTCATTAATTTTCTAATTTTTTTTCTTCTTTTTTATATTATAATATAATTCCTTTAATTTTAACACGGACTAATAATAAATTGTTTATTATGAAGATACATCTAGTACGGGGTATCCTTTAGATGTACCTATTATTTTGTCAGATATGCACAGTGCACACTGCGATGTTATACTGCTTGTATTTTTTATGAAAAAATAAATTCCATTCAAATAGTAAAATGTTATCTTAAAAATATTGATGACTCAAATCGCACGGACACCAAAAATCAAAAATGAAACTGAACTATCTTATTTTCGTTTTATTAACTCATAAAAAAGTAAAAATTTAGAAAGGCGCCAAAATCAGACTAAGCTTGGTGGTCTGCAAATGTCTAATTTCTGCAGCTGCTTGTAGTAATTCACTTGCTTGTTTTTGTAGATATATTAAGATATGTTTTGGAAGAGAATTCTAAAATAAAACAGTTTCTTTGCCATAGTTAATTCTGTCATTATTTAAACTTTCATTTTTCGTACTAAAAAATACCATCACATAGGCTTTTTAATTGCCTCACTAAATGGAATATAGCGTGTATCTATTTTTCTTGCTTAACACTGACACGTTTAATTAATGGAACGTTTTCCGTTTTGTTTCGATGTCTGTATACTTTTTCTTTTTTTACAGAAACGCCACAAATTATAGTACGTGCCGAAGAAGTTCTCCTTGTTGTGTTAGTTCTAATGATTTGGGTGGCCGCGATAGCGTTGTTCATTAACCGTTGGGGAAAAATACGGATGCTGGAGCCGTATCAACCCAAGTTCCAGCAAGCGCACCGGCCGAGCTGTCCCATCGCTGTCGACACAGCAGTTAACACGGTAAAGAATTATTTCGCACATTTTATTGTGTAGGGAATGGTTATGGTTTCAGTTCGCTTTGAAAATTTTCTTTGTATGATAGTGACTTGTCAAAAATTGTATAATTACTTTTTGATTTAGATATTTTAAAAACTGTTTTAGTAAGATGGCAAAAAGATGTGTCAAATTAGTTGCTTGATTTATACAAGTAGTTTTAGTCAATAATTTAAATCACCTTTCATAAAAAAATTTTCTGTCTGTATATACGCCCATGTTTATGTGCAATGCCACTGTCTAAATATTATGTATTTAGTGTTTTTTATATTTAATTTAACTGTAGTATTTTTTTGTTACGCTAAGTAATCTGATATCTCGGCAATTTATAATTATGAATACTTTTCATGCAATTAAGCAATATATGTATTATTATATTATAAACTTACCTAGTTTTAAACACGCAAACGTAGCTTGTAAACGCATGTATAGAGTTATAAAATAAACAATTTTTTATAGAAAACCACAAACAAGAGCTTTGCTCACTATTCACTTCGTAATTTATACAACTATTCTTTTATCTTTCCTCGTATTTTTAAGAGCTCATTTTTCGTTATTGCAAACTTAGCGGAAAATAACTGTCTTTCATATTTTGTATACTAACATGATTTTTTTGTTTCATTTAATCAATTAAAGGGCTGCTCAATATCTGATCTTCGCAGGGTAAGTTGGTATATTTAAAAATAAAAATATAGAAAAAGTAGCAATGTTTAGGACTAGGTACAAATTTTGAAAAAGTATGTAAGTTTAAATTCGCATCTACACTGATAAAATAAACTTGAAAGATATTGAATTCACCTCAATTAAATTAATTTAAATGCCAGTTCAGCGTCTACATATAATTTGTAGAAAGTTACTTACGTATATCTTTATTTATTCACGTTGGAATGTCTGCCATCTTACGTCGCTTTATTATAAATTACATACAGGCTGTTGAAAAAAGAGGGTAAAATATTTTAGGGGCATATAGTATGACCCAAAATAAGTCGAAAAATTTTAATAAACATAGGTCCGCAAACGAACCGTTAGTGAAATATTTCCACTTATATGTATATGCAATAGCGTAAGTGACTTATCGTCCATTTAATAAAATAAACATGCTTTTTAAATTTAATTTGGTTTATTTTATTTTATTTTTATTTTATCTATGCTGTAGAAGATGTTCAAAATGCCCATGCATACATCAGACTTTTTAAATATCCCCAAAGAAAGAAATCCAGCCTGTTTAGATTTGGCGATCTAGGAGGCCATGCATGGAACCGATCCGTCACGTCCTATCCATCTTCCCTCGTAATTTGCGCTTAAGTATTTCCGAACAGCCAATGCAAAATGGGGAGGAGCACCATCCTGCATGAACCAAAACTCACGTCTCACGTTCAATGGCACTTCTTCAAGTATACTATAATAATAAGTAATTACACACATAAGTGGAAATATATAGCGGACCTATATGTTTATTAGAATTTTTCGACATATTTTGGTCATACTATGTGCCCCTAAAATATTTTATCCTCTTTTTTCAAAACCCTGTATACTAGTTTAATGTTACTTATAGAAAACTACTAAAATATTTCGACATTGCTATGAAAATAAAAATAGAATTTTAAAAACAATATATTTTACATAAAAAAATATTAATATAGTATAACGCATAAGAAATTATCCAAACAATAACATTTACAAGAGATTTAAAAAGGTCGAGCTTAGCTTGTGCTAGTAATTTATGAGATTCTGAAAATTTTGTTTTACGTGAAAAAAGCAATTTTTCAGACTGTACGAGATATTTATTCAGGTTATATAGGATTATGTACGGCATTTTGTATCAGAAGAGATAAAAAATACAGTGCTTTTACATTCACTAATGCCTATTTTTCACAAAAGACTTATTGGATCTATTGCAAAAACGTGTGCGTTTAATTTTGCCGCTTAACAAAAAATATGCTTTGGAAAATTAATTTAAATAGGTAATAAGTTTTTATACTAAAGTAAACATCAATGAATTATAACGCAATCTTGTAATAAATAATGTATATTATGAAGAAGCTTTTATTGCCGTTGCAATCATGAAACGAATGTAGAACGCAGGCAAATTTTCTTTTCTGTTTACCTACTTTAAAAAATTCATAAGAAAAACACTAGTAGGTAATTTCAACTTTTGTATCTTAATTTTTAGTGCATTATCTTTTGGCGAAAATGCATTATATAACCACTTAAAAGTATTATACAGTGTGTCCCATAACTTATGGGTCATAGAGCAGGTGGTAATAGTACATGTAAAAATAAGGCATTTGACACAAACTTGCTATAATAAAATGTTGCTCGTTTTCGACATACAAGATGCGTAAAAATAAAATAAGCCATATTTTCAAAACCATTTGACATACAGCATTGAAAATCAGTATGAAATATAAATTTAAATATGAAAGACTGGAAGGTATACTTCATTCACTTCGATATCTCTAAGCGTTTTCGAGATAATTTGGCTTAAAAGTTGCGCGGCACAGTAAAACAAGAGCGTTTTTTACGAGCTTGTTTTACTGTGCCGCGCAATTTTTAACCCCAATAGACAAACAAAATTACAAATGAGCATTTTAGATTTTGAGTTATATGGGGGTTTCGACCCCCTATAACTCAAAATCTTATAATGCTTCGTGTAATATACACAGTCAGTTGCCGAATGGTTTTGAAAATATGGCTTATTTTACCTTTACGCACCCTGTATTTCCTAAACGAGCAACATTTTATTATAGCAAGTTTGTGTCAAATGCCTTATTTTTACATGTGCTATAACTACTATGGCTCATAAGTTATGGGACATCCTATATATAAGTACGTATTACGACTATAGTAGTTAACGTATGAAAGTGAAAATAATAAAATGAATGAAGGTGGTAGGTATATAGAGACTCAGCTGTTCATTTTTATGGTTATAGGAAAATTATACAGTCAAATTATGTTTCCCTCGAATTGAATCATTACATTATTATATCAAAAACGGTTTTCTGAAACGACTTTTTGTGGCTTCAGAGTCGGTACTAGAAGGCGGTTATATAACTGGCAAAAATAACGCGGCGTTCAGTAACAAGTACTAAGTAGGCACCTAGCCTTTACCAGAAAGCAACCATTACATCTCTTAGAGATTTGCCAAACTTAACTCATTCTAATTCTTATATATCGACAAAAATATAAATTAATTAAAAAGACTCAACCGACAGCAATGTAATTCATAACAATGGAATCTGCTGGCTGTTATAAAAAATATAAAATTTATTTAAGAATTTAATTCTCACACTATATTAAATTCATTTAAATACGCTGATATTACTAAATGTTTACTTAAAACACTCCATAAGCTTAGCGATCAGATCTATGATGGGTTTATTGATTATTAAAAATGATAATATTATTTCAGCATCAAACATTGTCAAAACAAATTATTCACTCCAAATCCTTCAGCCAATGTTTTATATAAAGTCTATCAAAAGAATTCGAGGTTATGTATTTTGACGCAGCTTTGATAATATAAACATAGCTGCTCCATTTATTGAAGATGACATTCAATTTTAAGTTCTTTACCTGAATAAACGGATTTCTTTAGAAAGCTCTTATGTACGCCTCCTATCTTATATTAATATCGCGAATATGTGAAAAAAATCTAACAAATGCGCGTCTATATATTTTTACATAATATATTAAAATTACAATTTAAAAATGTATGGAGTTTTTTCATGATACTTTTTCTATGAAAATGATAATTAAATATTCTCCTGTAAAATATTATTGGTTACTTCAATGTTGGAGCATGATTTTTTATTTCATAAAAAGTAACAAATTGTCATAAACCTTATAACACAATACAAATAATGTTAGTTAAAGACGAAGTCTTAATTAAGTGGCATATGATCAAAATATGAACACAATACATAATGATATTTCGTTTTGCATTTAATTAATTATTATTTGAAAGTGACAGCACTGATTGTCGAAACGTTAGATAATTCAATGTAAAACTAAATATGGACCAGTAGGTACTGTGTTTATATTTTGATCCTTACGCTTCTCAAAGGCTTCGTCTTAAACTGATCTAATAGCTGATTTCAAACTCTACTTAATTTTTTTATAAAATACTAATAATAAGTATTTGTCTGAAATTTTGTTTGGGATAAAAATACAATAGTGTAATGTGTTTTATTTTCCTAGAACCAGTACTTATAAACAATAAATTTAAATAATAATTTACAGTCAATTCCACTTTGAACATTTTGGCTTAAATGTAAAATAACGACAAAACGCTGATCTGAAGAAGTACGCACAACCTAACATTTAAGTGAGGTATTATTACAGATAAATAAAGTAAAATTTAATAGTAAACTTCTCAGGAAAAGTTTTACAGTAACAAAGACGGATATTGATTGATAAGATCACAAACAATGTTACGCCTGCCATGCAATGGTTCAGCTTTTCAAACTTTTTTTCATAGACGGACAACATAAAACAATAACATAGTATAAAATAGTAAGGGGACTTCTGTCTGTCATTTTTCTTTCTTGTTTTTTTTAGATTCTCTGGTATTTGGTATGACGCCGTGAACGCTTTTTCAAGAGTTTGTCTATCTGTTTCTATACCGGCATCAAGTCAATAGGAATTGACTGATGCAGGTACAAACAGATATAGACTTTTTTACGGTTAAGGAAAGGTTATCGTCACCACTGATATTAACGTGATCAACATGGATAAAAACTTGCATTTGAGCAAAAATATACATAGTTGGGAGGTGACAAATTTTAAATCTTTACCTATTTAAAAATTATTTTTTGTCATTTGTCTCAATTTTCTCATTTGAGGTCTATTAAAGTTTTGCGATATTTTGTATCTTCGTCAAAAGCAATAGTCATACCTATTGCTAAATAATTTGATTTCTTCGCAAAACTTCAATATTTGATTATGTATGTTAGTTCTCCTATTTAAAACTTTTGATTTTAATAGTCTGTAAGTCGACATTAGAAAAATGTTCCCTCATATGTTAGTAGAATAATAAAACATTTAAAAGGAGATAATTATATAGGTTATCAAACTGTGGAAGGGCAGTCTAAAAAATTCTGCTGCCATTGGCTTTAATTACCTTAAATAAAGCTAAAAGAGTGATTGCGAGTAAGATAACCTTATGTGAGCCTGTGAGTGTGAGAGAGCACGTATATTGAGAGTCAAGCATCATGGAATTTATATAAATAGCCCGAAAGCAATCCTGGACACAGAAAATTAATGTGTGCAATAAGGAAGACATAAAAAAATAAGTAGCGTGACAAAAGAATGCAAACACGTATTCATAAGTATCCATGTACAAAACTAAAACATAAAGTTAATAGTTTCAAACATAAAAAAATATCCGTGGAAAATGAGCCTTTGTTGCACTTATTGATTGACTGTTCAAAATAGTTTTGACTCACGATATACGCGCTCTCTCGCATTCACAGGCTCACATAAGATTATTCTACACGCACTCAGACGCTAATGACCTATGTTGTCGACGCGTCTATAATCTACAATACTCGCACTCACTCTTTAGCTTTTTTTAAGCCAATTAAAGCTAATAGCAGCAGGATTTTTTAGACTGCCCTTCCACAATTTGAATACCTATTTCTATATCATTATCTCCTTTTAAATTGTTATCTTATTCTATTAACAGATGAGGATATACTTTTCTAATGTTACAGACTATAAGAGGATTTGTAGAAGATACCAAAAGCACTTTCTGTTTTCATCAAAATTTCTATCCCCGTCAATGCAACTTTTATAAAGTTTTACATAATATATAGGAAACAATAAAGCTGATTCGTATTATGTATTATGTAATATTCTTGCAAAACACCGTAGAGGTACAACTTGCAGTTTGCACAAAAACCAAAGAAAGACAAACACGCACACACATTGTGTTTGATGTTTTCTAACCTGCTGAAAATTTTGTTCCGTGCCGTTGGCAATAAAAAAAACGTTTCAAATATGATTAAATAACATAAAAACGAAAACTTATGTTATATAGATTTTCACCTAAAGTTTTTACATAAAAACGTACCCTATTCATTTTACGATGTTCAGAATGGTAAAAATGTGTACCCTTGCTGTCCACACGTCGCTATTTTTAGAAATAAGAACGGAACCAATTCTCAATTTGATTTTAAAACATATTCTGGTTTCGCATTGCGTATTAGAAATAAAAATGTGAATCAATCAAACAAGTTTTTGATTATTTTATTATTGTGAATTTACGTATAATATTTTATTTAGAAATGTATAGGCTCTGTAATTGTGGTGGTTTAATTTTAATGACAATATTAAATGATAAATGAAGAAAACTAGCAAAAATTACTGGTTGTTTATATGTTGATCTGTCAGTTTATAGTAGTGTCAATCAAGAACGGTTAGACCGATTTTTATTAAACTTGGTACATTAGAAACTGGTTCACAAATTTAAAGTATAAGGTACTTTTTTACGCGTCTGCGTTCGACTGAAGATACTGTTCGCGATTACGCATGAGTAAAGGCTAGTAAATGCACTTAGCCTTAGCGACTAAGTACCTTACTTATAAAACAAACAGTAATTGAAAATCTAATTTAAATGAAATTGCATGGTAAAGTTTCGCTAGAATATAACGTCTCGCAAATCCTATACTAAAAAGAAATTAATGTCACAGACGCTAATTCCTATTAAATATTGCATTAACAGAAGCCGTTGTGAAGTGGCCAGTGATCACTGTAGACTATAATATACAAGGCTCTCATAAAATTGAGTCTCCTAAAATCCATTAAAAATAACTAAATGAGAAAAAAAATTTATTGAATCAAATAAAGTTCATTTAGTTCAATTAAAACTCAGTTTAAATATGTTGAATTAAACTACCATTAGGTACACCTGCATAATTAATTTACTTGATCAATATTCAATAAACAAATACATATTGTGCTTTTTTAAATTTAACAATCTTTTTTCTGTGTACTGGAGAAAAAGTTGTATATATAGTATATTATAGTGTGCTAAATAAATATTTATGCGTCAGGTGCGTTGTTTTCAGCACGAGTAGTAGGCGAGCTCGCGCGAGTCTTGGCGAGTGCGCATTTACGAGCCTCATACGAGTGCTGAAAACATCGCGCCTGACGCATAAAGATTTAGCACACGCGTTGCACACTATAAGTCGCTACTTTATTCAACACATGCATGGTTTTAGAGCCTTATTGAATTTAATGTCAAACACTGTAGATTCACTGACAGCAGTAAGTACATCTCATACTAAAAACATAGGCCTTGATTCAATATATATCTACTTTGTTGCCATTGTAACTATATTTCATTATAGCATTGAAAAGAGTTACATAATTCTTCATTATGTTACGGGTTTTTCAAATGTTTTTCATTACAGCATCGAAAAGACTTTCATAATGAATCATAACGTCAGCCATGATCGATAAACGGCAATTTAAGATCCGCTTTACAGACACCAAAACACACTAAAGAGTACATGTGTTGAAAACGTATTTTTTGATTGAATAAAGATAAGTAAATAATATTTTAATTTTTGAACAAAAAAATTTAATTGATATTACTTACTTTATATTACCTATAAGAATTGAAAATTAAAATTTGGTACCTTAATTATGCAAAAAATCAGTACTTATCCAAAAAGTTATAATCTTAATTATTTATTAAATGTAAAAAAATCTTGTCCGGAATGTATCCGTCTGTGGGAATTAGGCAAAATTTGTTAAAATAGCGTCGAGAGGACGTCATTATATTAAATGGGTGATTACGATTTATGACGAGGTTGATGCCCTTAGTAAATCAACTAAATGTTTTAAAAATATAATCAGTACCTACTATTAGTTAAAATAATAACGATACCTCTGACTGTGATTTCATTTATTTACGAAAATTTCTGTGTTTGCTGGTATCTAATTAAACGGGAAAACGTATTTCCAGAACTCTTTTTGTGTCTGCATCACTCGAGAACGGCCACCTAGATCGATTTTAATAAAACTTGGTACACTGTCAAGGATGATAAAGTACATGTTACTTTAAGATAAGGTTTCTGTCAAAACCGCAAGCGAAGCCGACGGTTAGGTTTGTAACATAATATAATATCCTAATGAAGAGATAAAATTATAGTTACTCTAAAACTATTGTCTACAGGCGATGTAATGGAATGAACACGCTGTACAATGTACATTGTACAATATGATATAATATCATGTACCTAGATATCGATTAGATGGGTTTATGTGCACAGTATATATGTATGTCTCAGTTATTAGTCACAGTTCAATGGTAATGCCAGCTTTATCATGAACCGTTCTCCGATTATCCGGCTCCGTTTTAAATTGTCAAATGTATTTTGCAAACTAAACATCATGCCCCTAGGTACCGTAAAAAAATTGAAAAGTGATGACACTGCAAATAAACTAAAGTTTGTTTTTTGTGAAACTAAAAAAAAATCGTACAAAACATTCTCTTCTGTGGCATTTTGATGAAAATATATCAAAATAAATTTTAAAATGTATAGAATCTTCTTGGTTATGGCTGATTGGGGATTTTTTAAATCGCTGATGTATTATTATTATTTTTTTTTTCAGTTTCTGTATTTTGGATATTTTTATGTAGCTCATACGATTTTTTTCTTTGATTACAGCAACGTATGTCGTTTTCAAAATTCAACGTAAATGGTATTGGAGATACAAATATTTATTCGAGTTTATCGTCTCCTCGACCTCCGCAACGCCCTCGTCAAAATTCAGTGTTCGCCGCTGGATCAACAATGACGATCATGAATCCACCACGCCGAGTCAAATCAGCAATGGACATCCAAACTCTGCTCTTAGGTGAATCCAGTCCAGGAGGCCATTCTCTTGGCGGTTTCAATTCATTGCTACCAATTCCAATCGGTTTTTCGGGAAGCAGAGAGTTTCAACAGGATCGCAGACCTTCAATAACAATAGAAAGGCCTGCCGTATCACCTTGTACGAGTCGACACAGACCTTCTATTTGCCACGATACCATAATGTGCCATTTACCGTCGTCGTCGTCCTCGTCGTCGACCGGTTATGCAAGACGAAGACCTTCGTGTTTGATAGAAAGACCGCCGTACAGAACTATAAGACATAAATTTATCAGTATAGATCAACCGAGTTGGGGAGATCGGAGAACTTCGATTACAATCGAAAGATCTCCGACAGCTTCAGTGTCGCGTCGCCGTCCTTCGATTAGTTTAGAGAAATCGTCAAATAGTAACGCCAATTCAGTTAGCTCAGATAAACATCCTAGCTTTACAGTTGAAATGGTTGAACCGACTACGTCTTCGTCAATTGACGAAGATCAACCGATGATTCAATTAGACGACCATAGTGATATTGTTCCATATTTTAATAAAACATCGGTTAGCTTCGAGAAGACATCGACTAGTTTCGACGAGCCGTCTACTAGTTACGATAGAAGACCGTCCTTCAATTTGGAACGTCCTAGCTTGTTTCCTGCACCCGTTCAAAGACTATCGATCAGTCTCGATCAAGCACCTTCCAAGTGGCAAGGCAACCCTACATTTATAATCGAACGATCAACTCCGAGTCCACAGCCCCCTTCGTCGCCAACATTTGAAACCGAATTGCAGCCGCTCGTCCCGAAAGAAACCGAAAGTATACGAGTTACAAACGTGTGATGAAGGAGACTCTGTGTGAACAACAACAAATACTGAACAATTGAAATGTGTTTTAATGTACCTACCTATTGTTATTTAAAACTGCTAATATTTAGTGGTTATTAAAAATGGTCAATTAATCTTCCTGAAATATCGCTAGCTTTAAAAAGTGTACATAAACAGAAGTGAAACTTCGAAATTATGTTTTACATGAATTGTTTTCAAACTGAAAAAGTGACTTATTTAATAATGAAAAAAATGGCCCATATGGACAGTAGGTACAATTAAATGAGTGCTAATATTGTTACTCATGTCTAACAGCAAAATTCGTTCCTACATTTTTTTGTCACTGCTCTTTTCACTATTTAATGGACTCGTATAAAACACATAGTGCTGTTTCGTATAAAGTGAATTGTTTCGGTACAAATACAAATTAGCCGAATTTATTTTCTGTAACACAAAAGGCAAAGCCAACATTAGAACACGTTTTTATTTCCTTCAAGTATTTGTCCGCATTTTAACATTGACCAAAAGTGACACAATTGATAATAAAATTTTAAAACGTTCGTGATAATAAAAAAGTTGTATTAAAATCGTTAAAAACATTTGCATGAATATTTTTACAAACAAATAGATACTATATGATATTATATAAGATTACTAATAATACTACTTTGAGTACTTATGAATGATATTTATCAAAAGTTTCTAATACTAAAGCCTTCATATTAAGTCGTCAAATATTTATAAAATCCTGCAATAATAATGAATTGATATTGATTTTTAGATACTAACCAATTTTACGTAGTTACCAAAGTCTATAAATAGAAAGCGGAAGTATGTTGAGGTAACAGGGCCTTATGTATACTTTTAAGGGAATTTTTATTAAAATTTTAATTAATCTAAAGTGGATATTGTTTAAATATCAATTTTTTCTGATACAAACTATTCTGTGCTGCAAATGTGAATTTATTGTCATACTGTGTGCAGGCTTGTTACTGGACATTATTTGTCTGTTAGCCTGCCAGATTTTCAAATTAAAATAAAAAACAATAAAAAAATAAAAATAAAAGTCTAAAAGGTGTATTGAATTTTAATCATATTTTAGAAAAACACATTTTTCATTGTTTTTAGATCAATAAGGTCCTACTATATCCAATATTATTCTATACAATATATAGTACATACATAATATGTACAATCTAAAGCTGTAAATCATCAGCGTATTAATTCGTTTTTTCGTGAAGTAGTTATTGTGACCTAATTTTTGTAATAAAAGTACAAGAATAGATTTTAATTGGTTTTACCGCATCACGTAAGAAGGTTAAAAACCGATATTATTTTATGAATTTCACTGCATAACAACGAAGCCGTATTTTCAGTAATTCATCTTCTCAAGATTTATTTGACACAAATAAACTTACCATTACTTGAAATCGAAATATGGATGAAAATATGAACATGAACGGATATTATACGATTAACGTAAAAATCGTTTTTCAATAGTCGAGTTCGTTCAAATTATTTAAATGTTTGGATATATGCGCCAAACAAGCGAATTGAAAAACGCTAAGAAATATGGACGGTATTGCTACAACCTCAGAACAGAGATAGCTATAGAAGGAGCATATCACAGTTTATAGGTATGTACAACTGAATATCGAGACGTGCGGGGAACAATAAGTAATATTAAAAATTTAATAATATATTTTTACTTATTGATAAGATTCACCTTGATTTTTCATAAGAGCTTTGGAATCTTTATTGTAACATCCAGGCACACAACACCACATAAAGAGTATTTAACGTTACGGAATAGTGTTTCACAAGCAACGTGATAATATGCTGTTTCTGAGACTACAACATTCTGTTCACAGCGCGCTCAAAAATAAACTTTGGTGTTTTGGTGCGTCAAAATATACATTTGTATTTTATCATAAAAAATAATAATTTTGTACCCACCTATATGAAAATATATGTGGCCACTGACTAACTTCTCTCCAAGATATATTTGCTGATTTTCTTTCGACGAAAATCTCAGTTTATTTCATCTCACGACATCACATTTAATATGGTCATGTTTTTTCTAATCATGTGGTGGTGTGCGAGTAATGAATTTTCGTTTATTTTTTCCAAATATTCGATTTTCGAATTGAGTCGAGCAGTACGATGATAAATTTATATAGTAAACTCAATTCAAATATAAACAAGCCGTGAGGTGGGTCGTTTATTAGAACTAAAGTGCGACCCTTGAGGTCCACACGACGAACTTCCCAGTTTGATAAATATTTAATAATAATAATTAAATTAGATATTACACAGAAAAGGAATCATTTTAATCATTAAAACATCAATAATTAAAAAAAAAAAAAAAAAAAAAACGGCTGAACCGATTTTTATAAAATTTATGTCGGATCAAAATGACGTTAACACGCCTCGATTGACACCCTTACGAAGTCGATATAATTTTTTATTCGCGAGATATTGCGTAAATTCTACTTTTTTGGAGGTTATTTGGTTAAGAAAAAAGAACGGCTGAACCGATTTTAAAAAAATTCCTTTCAGATCATATTTACGTTAATACGCGTCGATTGGCACCCCAACGTAGTCGATATCATTTTTCGTTCTCGAGATTTCGTCTTAGAAAGAAATGGACACATACGTACGTACGTACGTACGTACGTACACACACACACACACACACACACACACACACAGACATCTTTCTAAAAGTAGTGTAAAAATAGTGTAGTGACCTTGAAATATAAAAATTTTTTTTCCTTTTTGATTTCGATTTTCGGACCCATTACAATAACTTCCAGTGGGAAGTTAAAAAAGCATAACTTAGAAAGGTAATAATTGAGTTTAAACCTGTTTCAGAGTAAAAGGGTTTCTCCCTGCACTATTCAGTTTCAACCATTTCGACCCATCTATCGCTCTTATTAGATCAAGCAGCCAACGAAAACGTTTTCTTATTTATGATTCCACTCAAATTTTTCGACAATTGACCGGTACTCAATTTTTCCGAGTAAAACGAAAACAATTAAATTGTTTGCACAAAAAATAAAATGAAACTAGAAAACCTACATAAAGACAATTATTTAACCTTTACTTATTATAAAATAGAAAATTTGAAACTGAAAATACATTTAATAAGATATTTATATCGTTATACAACATTTCATTACAGGTTTCCGCAGCGTTTTTCCTGCAGGCTGCAGGTGAATACTCTAATTTTGTTTTTGTTTTTATATAACCTGTGGAAAACGATAAACATTACGTGTTTCCACTTTTATAGAAGTAAACAGAAATTGATATTTTATGTTCATATTTCATAACAACAATAATACTTATTTGAAAAGTTAGCCCAATTAATACATTCCGAAAAGTACGTATTTATGAATTAAAATATTATAACGGCCAAGGGCGCACATAGAAATTTTACACGGGACGGTCAGAATTTTAAATCAAAAAGAGATATAATTGTGGAATTTTTTGGAACTATCATATTCAATTCTCTCTATAAAGATTTCGTGGTAGCAGTTAGATGGGGGCGGTATACAGGCGTCATTGTGTGCAGGCCCGTAAAGAAGTCATTAGCACTTTTCGAAACAAAAATATTGTACATAAAATTTCCAATATACGATGCAAAAAGCATAATTGAAATAAAAATACATATAAACTGACAATTACGAAAAATAAAAAATAGATTTTTTCTATTAATAATAATTGTATTTAAATATTAGTCCAGTCATCGACTAAGAACCACATCGACTAAGAAGGTAAGTCGGAGTCTGATGAAATTTTGGTAGTAGGTACGGGGGTGCTCCCGAAACACTCCGTCGGTGCGTCCCCCCTCGGATTCCTCAAAGGGTGTCCGCCATCTTGAATATAAGAGTTGTTGCTGGTTATCTCCGTAAATATAGGTTCAACGTTAAAAATGATTATTAGAAAAGTTGTTAAGGACAATATTTCCAACAATTTTGTTTGGAGCTTTTTTTCAAATTTAGAATATTTAAAAAATTATTCATTTTCAAAAATTACCGTGTAGGGGATTAAAACAGTTTTTTTCAATTTTACAACGAAACTATACGTCTGGGAGGAAAAGTATCTATTACCAAAGTTGTAACTATTGAAATTCTCTACAATTTACATACATTGGTAATAGATACTTTTCCCCCAGACGTATAGTTTCGTTATAAAATTTAAAAAACTGTTTTCATTCCCTACACGGTCATTTTTGAAAATTAATAACTTTTTAAATATTCTAAATTTGAAAAAAAGCTTTAAACAAAGGTTGTTGGAAATATTGTCGTTAACAACTTCTATAATGACCACTTTTAAGGTAGAACGTATACTTACGGAGATAACCAACAACCACCCTTAAAATCAAGCTGGCAGACACCCTTTGAGGAATCCGAGGGGGACGCAACGGCGGAGTGTTTCGGGAGCACCCCCGTACCTACCATCAACATTTCATCGGACTCCGAATTACCTTCTTGGTCGATGTATATAATGGCTGAACTATACACAACAATATTTTTTTCAAATATCGGAACAAAGTTATGTTGAATCAAAAAAAATAAAATATGATTGGTAATACAGTGGACATTTTTGTCAAAAACAACAGCGAGAAATCATTTTTGTTCATAAGTTCGCCCGGCCGTTATATACAAATTAGGAGAAATTTAGGTACATATATATTCAACACACAAGGGAAAGAGTAAACTGTAGGATATTTGAAGTGGGGGTTACAGCACTAATGCGCGTGTTCTTGGGAAGAGCTTACTGTAAATTATAATATTACAGTAGGTAGATGGTACGTATATGTACCTATATTGTGTTAATATATGACATGTCGGAAATAGAGACAATATTATTTTCGTTATTGTTATTGACACTGAAACAACCACCTTAAAAGGGTCGTTGAAATGTTGTTTTTACTCCGAAGGGCTCTGTCAACCCGTATCTGATTCGTTAGAATCACAACGCTACGAGGACTCCAAACTAGCCGAGTAGAAACTGAGAACAAAACAAATATTCATGCATTATCACATAACACACGTAATTCATACAATAGTATATATTGTGTTACTAGGACAGAAAGTTGGCGTTTGCGACAAGTTTTGAAGTTTACCACACGAGCGAAATGAGGGTGGTAATCACACGAGTCGAAAACGTCAACTTTTTGCCCAAGTAGCACAGTACTTTTTGTAATAATTGCATTGAAAGAACAAAATTAAATAGGTAAGTACTTACAAAAACCCCGTAAAAGGACGTTGTAGGTTAGGCGGTCAGACATAGTTTACAATTATCGCGTAGGATGGCATCATTTTCACGGTCTTTCGACCCGAAAAGAATTTCCCAAGGAATGAAAATATTTTACTTTTGATCTGCGCATGCACAACTTTAATTTTACGTCATTGGCATGCAAAATCCAACTTTCGTCCACGATAATGATGCAAACCTAATGATGCAAACTCAATGCAAGTAACAATATGATAGATGTTGAACGAGGATTCCCACTCGATGTGCAGCGGCACTTTTGTGACGCCAATTTATGTTGATGCCGTGAAATCTTCGAAGTAAGAAAGAAGTATAGTTCTACCAACTTACAAGATTGTGTTCTAAATTCAGAATAATTTATTTATCAATGAGTAGGGAAAGTTAGATAAAACGGGATACTTAGTGTTCTAAGTCTCACAACTTTTTGAATGAAGTAATGCAAAGGACTGTTTTTTGGCTCCTGTTTCCCTTATAAATGGACTTTTGATTGCCACCATCCGTTATGAGAAAATAGAAGTCTCCTCGGAAGTCTCATAAGAGAAAATATTTTTTTTTTGAAAAAGTAGGAAGTATCCCGTTTTAGCCACCTAGTCGGATAAAACGGGATACCTATACTTTTACAAGTTCCATAACGTTTCCCCTTCAGGAAAAAAAACACAACATGGTAAATTTAAAATATATTGTGAAAAATACAAAAACAACGTAACGAAACCCACTTCTTATAAAAAACCATGTAGTTGGATAAAACGGGATACCTCCCGGTATTATATTACGCGCTATTATAGTACAACGGGAGGTATCCCGTTTTAAGCAATCACACAGTGTCCGATTTTACCCAACTGTTGATTGCGAAACACGTGACCATATTTTAGTAAATAAACAAAGCAAATTCCTAATAACTGTTGTGCATAACTATAGTAAACAAACATAGTATTCTCTAAATCTGCTCATTTTCGGTTAATTTTGCCTTTAAACTAAAAAATCGACTTTTGAAAACACGCCAAACATTTTACTTTAACCTAACTTTTTGACACTTTAACCTGTTACGTCATCTACAGTGAATCTAAGTAGATACATCACTTGCGGGACATAGGTAGACATCGAGGGTTATTAGTTCCGCCCCTACCCGATAAATCGTACTGCTTGTTTTGAAATAAAACATGGTATCCCGTTTTACCAGACCATCCGGTTTTATCCAACTCTCCCCTACATAATCGCAATTTTCCTGGCGGCGTATATTATGCTGTTCAACCGTCGGCGGCGACTGAACTGTGTACTTGGCCCACTCACAAACTTGCATTCTAGATGCAGTTTTACATATTTATCACTGAATACAGAATCACAGTTTGGCAAACGGCGTATAATACAATTCGGCCGTCGCCCATTCACACGATCACGTTCCAGATGCATAATAATTATGCATCACTGTACTGACTAAGTTTACTGTTGAAATGCTCAAAAAAACTATTTTTCGCATTTTGTTATCTCTGCATAGTATAAATTGAAGTCGCTTTTCGCGTCTGTCTGTCTGTTTAACCGCTAACTCCTCCTAAACCACGCAACGGATTTTGATGCGGTTTTCACCATCAGTTAAATAATTTTTCACCGAAGGTTTATATATATAGCATAATTAATAATTAATTAATTAAATTCGTAACCCGACCGTAAGAATTCGCAACATACTTATATATCATAAAAACGACCGTACTCAACTGTTCCACTCGTAGCGCAGAGGTTACATCGCAGCGCTCTATGCACAGAGACCCGGGTTCGGAAACTGATTGTATCGTAGAATTTCTGGCTTTTTTTTCTAAATTCTACATGATATTTATTTATATATTTTTATTTTTGTTATATTCTTTCTTTGACAATAATTATAATTTTTTTAGTTTAGTTTAACGGATTTGGATGCGGTTTTCACCATCAGTTAGATAATTTTTCACGGAAGGTTTATATATATATAATATATAGTGAACGAGCATAGCGAGTGAGTAGTGTATTGCACCCGGGCTTTCTTAACACCCGGGCGAAGCCGGACAGGGTCGCTAGTTTATGATAAATTGAAAATAAAATTAACACTCTCACTAGCTTTCATATTTGAACCATGGAATCGCATACTACGTTTTATTATAGAAATTATATTTTCCTGCCTTATATTCTTTAAGAAAGTTATAAAACTGCATTTTTCGTAACGGTCAGTTTCTATATAAAATAATTTTGTTTATATTTGTATGTTGTTCGTAAATTACTTATAAAAAATATCATTATATAATACAGATTATTACTTATATTGTGTGATTACTCTTAAAGGAAAGATACAGTACAATAACATAACACATTGAAACAAATTTTAAACCAGGTAACAGATTTGTATCTGTCTTTGTCTTCTCTTCTATTCTCTCTCGACTTACTGATATCTTTCCCTTAATTTGATCACACTAAATTATATAGAGATTAAACGGGACCGATAAATTTATTAGCTATTTTAAATATATATTTATATAGAATCATTGAATATTTGTATGTAATGGACTGATATGATAGCCAAAATTAAGTCTTGACAATTGGACTGTGTATTTAGAAGTGCATGAAATAAAATATTTATTATTATTTATTGTAGTTTTCTTTTGTTCCTTTAAAGTTTTACTTTTTTCACAGCAAAACTTGTTTTTTGCAATCCATGGCCGTATATTTTTTAGGTTGCAAAAACAACAAATTCCAATCATCGAAACGTCGTCATGAAATGAAGATTATTATGCAATTGAGCTACGTTGGAGTTCGTAAGCCAGGGCGCCATTTTACTAAAACATTTTAAATGGGGACGTAGGGTCGTGTGTTTTCACTTTTCATTAATTGAACTCCACAGTTTTTGAACATAGTATTGATACTTTTGGTTTTATATAGGAAAACGTAAACAAATAAAAATAATTAATAATCTAGTTTTCTTTCTGTTTTTCTAATACCCCATGTGATGTTGACTCCCCAAGCTTGCGCTCATCTGTCAAATTTTACGTAAAGAAGGGAAGGTAGAAGACTTTTGATGCGCACTATTTCAGCTGCTCATGCAAAATGAAACTAAATCCATTTACGATTCTATGAAAAAATGTCGATCGCATTTCAGATGCATTATTGACATAGTTCTTTATTTTCTGTGACCATAATAAAATATCAGTGTCAGTTTATGACAACTAAAAGCCACATAAAATATTTGACAGCAAACAACATTAGTGCACGAAATAATATGCATAATCGTGCAAACGCTGTTTACGTTTCAACAAAACAATAGAAAACCGTGTGTTATTTTTACGTTGAAAAAGGTAATTATCAAGTAATATATGTTTAAACATACACAAAAAAATTATTATCAAGTTGTCAGCATATCACATCATAGGGTAATTTATACATCCAAGCTCTTTGATAACGTCACTTTAGGACCAATGTCACTATTTCTTAGAGGGAGTCCACTTATTATTTTGGTCTTCAATAAAGATGTATCTATCCACCTATCTATCCTAGTTAAATATTAAGCGAAGCTTAGTATTTAAGCAGTGAGGCGCAGAGTTAGCCCCTGTTCGATTCAAATTCACGTAGGAGAGTTCTACATACATATTTAATTTATTATTTAGAATGGTCTACAGACATAGTATGATAGTTGCCTAAAAGAGACCTGCACTAATAATAACCTAGATTTAAAGAGTACAGGTATAGTTATAGATACTATCCACACAGACACGTAGGTATCGGTTCAGCACTGACAAAGATTTTTTAATGTACATAACGGATTTTATTGTTACCCCGCTTATAGTACAAACATTCTCAATTGCAAATACATTAAACAATATAAATAATTGTTTTATAGACGCTGAACTAATACGTTTCGTGTTTGTGCGGATAAGAATATCTTGTGAAAAAATTATATAATAAAAAAATTTAGGAAAAAAAATAAAGATACAAGGTCTTTTACTGGTTATTTAACAATTTTTCTGTTGTTAAGTGATGGTTAGTGCTTCTCCTAAAGACTTTCCAGAGAGTTTTGAGGGTAATATCTTACCTAGGGAGCGTATGAACGTCTTCTTGAGAACTTTCCCTGTAGATGACATTAAATTTCTTAAAAAATATATCCATAAATGATAAAGCGAATCGCAAAATAATAATTCTTTTTTGAAAATTTTTAAAGAAACTGTTATTATTACGTCATAGTTGAATTGTTTTCAGATATTATATAATAATTGTAGGCTTACGTTATATAATTAATTATTAGGTCCATAAATATGGGTAAAATTTAACGGATTCATTAATAATGGTGCAAAAATTAAACCGCATAATTTATACCGTTTCTGGACAAAATGAACATATTTTCACTAATTATATTTTCATTTTGTCATTGTGTAATATCACAAATTAGAATTAGAAAGGAAGGTTCATTTAAAAAATTGATAATTTTTTTTCAAATCTTTTTGCTAGGAAATATTTATGGATTTCGTTAAGTCTCTTGAGTTTTCAATTATTCTTTTGCATATTTCAATATTCACAAATTTTCTAACGTTAAACGTTCAAAAAATAATTTTAAAAAAAACGGTGTTGGCTGTGTCGTCTACAGTCTACACGGCCGACGGTGTTTTCGGCCTGACAACATCTATACCTGGGGTGAAGGAAATAATAGTTATTTTATGTAAAATACAACAGTAATTTAATGTTTTTCAATTCACTACTTTTAATAATAAATTTAAAAAAATTTAATATTTCATATTACCCCAAGTTGCTTTCCAAACCTGTGACCTTATACGCTTAAGAGTTGGACCAAATTGTATGTTTCCGCAGGACCCTAGCCCGCTGTGAGTCAACACTTAGCGGAGTATACATACTATTAAATTTTTTAGCGTAAATTCCATGTAAGTTCACAAAAAGTCTGTAACAAATTTAGTTTGATAGGTAAATGTAAATGTCAAAAATTAAAAGAAATAAATATCGTTTAAATTCCTCGAAATTATTAAAACGATGAACAAAAAACAAGAATTATTGCAAGATTGGAGGAAGGAATTTGTTAGTATCAATATTATGTTTATGTTTTAATTGAATAATATTGAGTATTTTGGATTCTATACAATGATAATAATTTCTTATTGAGTTTTTGGGATGGTACCTACCTTAATCCATTACTATCAAAAGCCAAATAACAATATGCAAAAAAAAAAACGATAACTAGATGATACACTTTATTAAGTCCGCAACTGTACATTATATTTGGAAAAACTACCTAGTTTTTATTTTATGATGTTTTCCAGCCTTATTCCTTCACTTCATCTATCTATCAAAACAGTAAGTACTTTTTCGTTATTATACTTTTATGATCAGAATTATTAATCGTTCAAAACTACCGCCTTCTATTATCCAGAAAGGTACTTTTCGTACATGCATACCTATCTGTATAGTGAGACGTTGTCACGTCAGAAGCTTATACAGTGAGAGCCAAAATTATTTGATTATTTTTAAAATGCCATAAAAATATTATATCATTATCAATCGCAAAATTAACGATAACAATCGAAAGAGGATGCCTGGTGATATTTTGACAGTTGTCAATGGTGCGTTGGAATATCCAGCAACGCATTTTTTGTGTTGAAAACATTATTAGATGTGTATAAATAATTTGTTTATACGGCTGAATTTTAGAATAAATATTGTTTATACCTTAACTTATGATAACTGGATGATAAAAACAAATTTGGCTGCTGATCCAAATATAGTCCTTATTATTAGATTTGATTCCATAAATTGTAACTCAATAATTATTTCGTCGTCAATTTAATATTCGTGAAGTTCCGGCTCGAAATGTAATTTCGTATTGGTTGTGTAAGTGGAAAAATAATGGGTTAGTTGAAAACAGAAAATATACTGGCAGGAGAAGATCCGCATGTTACCCTGATAATGAAGAGCTGGTGAGACAATCAATTCTGATTGTCCCACCAGCTCTTCATTTTCAGGGTCTTGTTGTGAGATAGTATAGAGTATAGACAGTTATTATAAAAATGCGTATACGGCAAGACTGCGGTCATTGTCGTATACATTTAAGAATTGATTAGCCAGTTTAAAGACACGCGCTGATTGTATTATAGTTGCACTTTGTCTTATAATTGAAGTCTATAAATGTCAGGCATAGTGCACTATTAAGAAGCAGTCATTAGAAGATTATCAGTCACAAATAATATCCGTTGAAGTTATCGTGAAAAATCTAAGTTTACTGAGCGACTCTGTAGAACTCGTTGTTCTACAGAGTCGCTCAGTAAACTTAAACTAGGATTATCTGCACCTGTAAATGGATTTCACCATCAGTATCATTAAATATAGACTTAGTGTTGACATTTGATGTTTATTCTGTCAACTGCTATCACACAATCGTCCTAAAGGCATCCACTCGGCCCTATAACATCTTAGGCAACCTGAGCATAACAGTCTCCTCCTGCCAATTGATTTTCTGATTTCAACTGACTCATTATTTTTCCACTTACGCAACCAATACGAAATTACATTTCGAGCCGGGACTTCACGACCATTAAATTGACGACGAAATAACCTTTGAGTTACAATTAGGTATGGAACTAAATCTAATAAAGTTTCCAACACAAAAAATGCGTTGCTGGATATTCCAACGCACCATTTTGACAACTGTCAAAATATCTCCAAAACCTCCTTTTTCGATTGTTATCATTAATTTTTACGATTGATAATCGTATATTTTTTGATGGCATTTTAAAAATGATCAAATCATTTTGGCTTTCACTGTATATTGCCATTGCCTTTAGAGAATAAATAAAGTTTAGATATCTGATTATTATCGTAATAAAAGATTTTAATATTACGGACGCGTCATTTTTCAGCTAGAGAGGAAGTCATACAGGGAAAACTTTTTTGTACATCTAAAACATGAAAAACGTCTTTCTTCTTATTAGTATGCATGGAAGAGCTGCGAAGTGTTGGATAAAGTTGGTAGAAAGTCAGGTAGAAGTGTAGACACGCATCTCGTTAATCTTGTTCCTTGTACCGGAAACGCAAATGGAAACGAATACCGGAAGTCAAAGTTCAAGACGGCAGTTCAACGGAACTTAAGCATTTGTAAGTTATACTTGTTATATTTTAAATCAGTCCTAAAGTTTCAAATTACCCGTGCTTCTATATAGTCACTGATTGCATAAAGCAAAACGATGCCAACATGATAACGACGAGAATAATAATAATCTCTCAGATCTTTTTCAACTGACTTTTTCTCGCTAAATTCAACGAGTTTTTTTATGGACTCTTTTCGTCTAGTGAACCGATTATGACACCAGAAGAATAAAGGAACGGCAGCGAGAACAATTTTTCGTCCAGAGATAAAGAAAGACTCGTAGCGTCACATTTAGATTTGATGTTTGATGAATCCTACAATAATTTGTTCCTTTCTTCTATCAGGAAGTGCAAAGTTAGATCAAAATATCCGGACTAAGTACACAAAATACGTAACCTGATAATGTTTTGGATATTTTTTCATATATTTAAAAAAATGTCTCAGATATTTTCCAAAATCGATATTCTTATATTATATTATATATTTGAAAAATAGGTATGTAAGTAAATTTATATTGGTGGTTCAGCCAAATTACATAATGGATTCTGCACAATTAGAAAAAATCATTTTTATCAACCGTTGTCACAGTCAGGATTCAAATTCGAACTTTTCCACTATCGCGGCGGATTGAGCTGTCATTTACTCAACCGTGACAAGATTTGATAATCTTATTTCCCAACATATGCTGAAAGACAATTATAATTTCACTTCATGCGAAAATTTAACAACTCTCGCATGAAGTGCAATTATAATTGTCTTTCCGCCGCGATAGTGGAAAAGTTCGGGTCTGAATCCGGACTGTGACAAAGGTTGATAAAAATGATTTTTTCTAATAGTGCAGAATCCATTATGTAATTTGGCTGAACCACCACTATAAATATACTTATTATTGGGTAGATAAACTCATTCGGCGGTCTGAAAAAGCAAAAAATTCTAACTGCTGACAGTTGTTTTTAAATATTCTCAATTATTCAATATTTTATATCCATAAATTAGCTCAGTCAATGAGTGCTCTAAAGAGGGGTCAGCCGGAAAGTCAATAAGCGCAAAAACCGACTTCGGTACTTTGTTTGGACTGATTAATAAAAACATATTAAAAATTCTTGATCCTCGGATGAGCGCAAGAGGGCACTTCAAAGATCCCTTTATTTGGTTTTCGCGTATATCTCGAAAACAGTTGGTCCTACGAAAAAATTCTATGCATAAAAATTGTATCTAATAAAATTTTCTACATTTTCTATATTTAAGGTAATTTTCTACATTTTCTATATTTAAGGTTTTTTTTCTATCTTCAACCGTTAACAAGTTACACGCTTCTGAAAACCGCTAATTTTCGAAAAAACATTTTTCGCACCACCTTTTTTTGGCGAACTTTTCTCTCTAGCGGCTCAATCTTTCATTTTACAAAAAAAATTGTAGAGAATGAAATTTCTTTCAAAATGGTACCTATATCAGTTTACCATTTTATCTTAACCTGATCCAAAGTTTTCAGAAGCGTGTAACTCGTTAACGGTTGGAGATTGAAAAACACATCAAACACAGGAAATGTAGGAAATTTTGTCAGCTACAATTTTTATGTATAGAATTTTTTCGTAGGACCAACTGTTTTCGAGATATACGCGAAAAACCAAAAAAAGGGACCTTTTAAGTGCTTCCCCCCTCTTGCGCCCACCCGAGGGTCAAGGACTTTTAATATGTTTTTTTATTAACCAGTCCAAACAAAGTCCCAAAGTCGGTTTTTGAGCTTAATGACTTTCTGACTAGGACCAATCGTTGACTAGACTAAATATGCATGCCACTAAATTATTTCTGATCGATTTATATTAGCCTGGTCTAAAAACTTTGTCGAATCAGATAAAATTTATTCGCTGGAAATAATTTTGTTACACAGTTCATTTGTTTGAGAAGGGTGCATTTATTAATAAATTGTTCATGTAGTAAAAAGTGACATTCAAAAATAATAATTTGTATACTTGTTAAAATAAGACTTTAATAATATTACTTGCGAATTGCGACTCTTTAAATTTATTTATAAGTTGCAAAATACTTTTTGCCTTTTTCAAAAAAAAGATGCCAACTAGTTCTTTTACAATTATTTACTTTAATAATATGAAGAAACTTGAAATTTCATTTTGACAGAATGTGTCTGTGCTTTTTCTTTTTATTTTCTCTTCTTTGTTACAATACGTAACAAAGCAAACATAAAACGAGTGTCAGGTGAACGAGTGCAGTAATAATCCGATTGAAGTTATTCGTATTTGTTGTAATGTAATAAACTAAAGAAATCCAATTAAAATTACATTCGTATATTCAGTCAACCCTTCGTCTCAAATATTATGTCAACATTTTTTTTGTATACAAATCTAGCATTTACTCCGAATTGGTTTATAAAATGACTTAAAATATTTCAGAATTTTTTTCCAGATAATTAGTAATCCGACCAAAAACATAAATCTGAAAAAGGGGCCAAGTTCGGTACAAAGAACAGCTTCGCCGAAAAACGAATTGAGATCTAAGTGGTTGCCAAGCTCGGTGCCAAGTTTTAACTTGACAAGTTTTCATGTTTTATATTATAAATAAATGAATCGTGTGTAAAAACTTACCAAGTGAACACTTGGTACCCACTTAGATCTCAATTCTTTTTTCCGCGAAGCTGTTCTTTGCACCGAACTTAGCTCCTTTTTCAGATTTGTTTTTGGTGGGACATCAATACTTTTTGTAAAGTTATATTCTACATAAATATTATCTAGACACATAGGTACATAGTTATTCATCATACACCCCCTCTGCGAGAAATTCTCCCCCTGCGAAGCTAACTCGGGCTGATAGTGTTTATAATATTAGTAAGATTCCGTCTATATGCTAAAATGCAAAATAATTTCAGAGTCACGTTTTGTTACTATCCCACAGGAATTATCCCCCCCCCCCGCGAGAAATTTATCAAATTAAAATACAGCCTATATCACTCAGGGATAGTGTGGCTTTCTATTAGAGAAAGAAGTTTTAGAACTAAAATCAACCCAATTCGAAATAAAATTAAAACGAAATTTAATGCAGTGTTATCATTTGGGAATCTTGCTGCAGAAACAGAACAGCGTAAGTACCCTGAAAACAAAACCAGCCAGTGGACGTGTTAAAGAAATACATTATGATCATTGGGAGAAAAATCAATTTCTGTAAGTATGAAAAAAGTTTTTGACAAAAAAGATTAACCTGTCCATTGATACAACGCGACGTCCCTTTTTGGTTTAGTGCAAATGTTAATTTACTTTTGAACCATCACTATCTCCAGCCTGCGTTAATTTAAAGTTATTTCGTTTGTACATGTTTGACACAACAAAGCGCTACACAGAGAAGTCTAAAAAAGCAATAAAAATCAAACAGCTTAATTTTATTCTTGTATTTTTTTCTTTTTTCATGTTCATGTTTTCAACAAATGAAGCTATTTAAAAACAAAACATGCATTGTTTGTTAAGCTTTGATGTAAAAATTATCTTCACATACGTGAGAGGGCAATTGAATGGTCTTTTTAACTAGCCTCATTATAATATAATCCTCACATGTGTGTTCAGAATATGATTTTACACAAAATACTTAGAACGTACAATAGATAGATGAAGCTTATATGTTTCTACATACCAATTGTATGCTTGCTATATAATATAGTATATTACGTTCTTTGTATCCAGTAGCTTGGGGCTAAACTAAGAGAAACGATAAGCGTTTGTTTCTAAACTAAGCATTATAGTTCATGGGAATCTAACGGGATGTTCACGAAATCTCTCCGACCGTTGTTGTTTTTCGAAGGCCAATCTACAACCAGTAACGCGCGACTCCGACGCTACTGCAACAATTACATCTAAATGAAAGAAACTTGTTAGCAAATATAAATATTATACTACTAACTGTACCCGCGGATAATGCTGCTTCCTGATGACCTAACATAATAATTTGTACCTTAAATTTTAAATTACTTTTTTAGCTAACGATTAATAATATTTTTATCGAAATTAATGCAGTAATTGTCGAGTTATAAGCAAACAAATATATTATAGACAAACAGATATTTTTTTTTCGAAAATGCGATACTTATAGTCTATGGAGTTATTTTCTGGGGAACGTCAACGCATGTAAAGGGCTTGTTCATTATACAAAAAAAAATATTAGATTAATAGCAGGTGTCAACTCCAGACAATCATGCAGACCGCTTTTAAAATGTTTAATTTGTTGACTGTTTACAGTATTTTTATTATAAACTGTGTTCTGTTCTTCAAACAAAATATGCAGTACTTCAGCAAAAGAAATAATCCATACAATGTTCGTGGTAATGGACGTATTGCACAAAAAAATAGTACTTTAACGGTCCTAAATAACAGCACGTACAATTACATTGTCAGAATATGCAATAAATTACCGCTGAACATTTTGGAAATGAACATAAAGAATATTAAAAAAAAATTAAAGGAAATCTTCATAAATGAAGTACTATATTCTGTTGATGAATATTTTAACATAAATTTTAATGTGTATTTTTGTTTGTTTGTTTTGTTTAATGTGTATTGTGATTTGTGATAATATGTCTTAAGAGTTCTTCTATCAATTATATTGTACCTGACGCTTTCAATACTGCTTAGCAGTCAAAGAATAAAGAGAATTTATTATTATTATTATTATTATTATTATAACTGGTCAAGTATAAGTATAGGAAAATTTCCTTTCACATAATGTAGGCCAATGATGTCATAGATGAGTTAACCTGAAACAAACTGACAAAAAGACAAAAAACGGGATAGGCTGTGCCGTATGCACGGCCGCCGCGCAGGTGTTTTTGGCGTGACAACGTCTGCCTGGGACGAAAGAAATAAAAATCGTTTTGCAATGTACTCTGATGTTTATTAGTGTATTTGCCATATGGCACATACACTATTGGCGTCGGTCGGATGGTGGGACCTAGGGGTCGGACCAAAATTTCTCGACGTTTCATAGCCTCCTGAACACTTTGGCACCATTTTTAAAAATGTTTATATATATATATGTATGTATATATATATATATATTTATATATTTATATATATATTTATATATATATGTGTGTACACGATAACTCTCGACAGACTTAATCGATTGAAACGAAATTTGGTACACACATTGGAACCCATCACCGCAAGAAGCCTATTTAAAATGGGCCCGATCGGACCATTTTCAGGGTTGTATTTAGGGGTTCCAAAAAGTTTTTGGGCCCAAAAATACCGAAAAATTTGTCAGAATCGTTTCAAAATTGAAATTTAACTCTTTAGTAAAGATTAAAATGTGCTGCTAAAATTTTAATAAAATCGGCCCGACAGGACCGGACTTTCAAATTTTATGAAAACACTAGTTTGTTGATACGGATTTACTTAGATATGGAAGGGTGTATTTAATTAGGTGTATTGATGAAATCCATGTCTAATATTGAAATTTAGAAAAATTTAATTATTTTAAGGGCTGTATTAAGGGGTTAAATTTTTTATTTTGTCAAAAAACAAACTTAAGTTTACATAATAATGCCACAATGCCTGTATTAGCAAATACACTATATTGTCGGCAGGGTTTTGGCACTGCGACCCGAGTTTTTTGTTAGTTGCATTAGGTAACCAATATCAACACAGTCGAAAGCTTTCGACAATTCAAAAAAGATTAATATAAAAACTCTCGCATGTACTGGAATCAGTATAATAAGAAGAAAGGGGATTCACATAAGAGGTCGCAGTGACTGCCAGGCACATAATGCCTTATCGCCCAAGTAAATCTAATGTAATCTAATAATAGGAAGAAATTGAACGCTAGTATTGCAAACTGGGTTGTAACTGCACAAAGCTCTGGAATTACGATTTTATTTAATTGTGTAGATGAGTTTTGTGTCTCGGTATCTTTGGTGGGATAAGTTCCTAAAAAACAATAACGCTGTGGTTGCGTATTAGGCTTATTATAGACGCGCATAAATGATAATTTAATCCGCCAATTGAACTATCGGATCGTAATGACAACAGGTGTTATACGAAAAAGCGATTAACCAACACAAAATCGACCGATTTCAAAATTTATTTGTTGAAACACAAATTTCTGATATGATCGAGATCGGCCGAGAGTGTTATGCCTATGCTTTTGTACGTGCCTGGTCATGTTAGTTGGCCGAGTGAACTGTCAGCTGAAACGAGCGATAGGTTAAATTTTGTGCAAAAATATAGATTATTAATAATTTAATTACGTAAGCATTGTCAACAAACTACAAGGTTTTATAGTTTTTTATCTGAATTAAATTGTTGATATTTTAGTTTTTAATGCGCCTTGATTTCAATATCATTTCAATTCCTGATTTAAATTTATTAAAAAAAAATGACATTAATTTTTAGCCTACAATAATTCATTTAAAATGAAAATATGAAACCGTGTTTTCATAAAATGTTTATAAAAACTGACTATTTTATGATTAAAAGGCGACTTCAAAATTGAGAAGAAAAAATATATATTAAGCTTTTCAAGCTAACATAGTTTATAAACTTGGATGTTCTATGAAGGCACATAGTGTATAACAGAAGGTTTTTACAAAAAACCTTTTGTTTAAAATAAGAGATGTTTTTTTTATTCTGAATTCTTCTTCGTCACAATGACATAGGTACGTACGTGTAGTGTTTTAAAATATGTTCCTTTATTTTTATCTATGTACTGAAAGAAAATTAAAATAAAGCTAATCAATAATTAAAATTTCTGAGTTTCACTCTTGTTAGAATTAATATTGAAGTAGATACGTATAAAGGAAAATAGAAATACTTTAAATCAAATTATAACGAGAAATCTATATACGGTTTTTAATATAAACATAAGAAATACAATCAATATAATTAGACACCTATACCGTAACAAAATTCACTATATTAGTGAAATTAACATAAGAATATCAGACGAATTATCGCCATGATATTTACATAGAAGGCTATATAGGAAAAATGTAAATCCACCGCCGGGAATCGAACCCAGAACACCCAATTTCGCGTCGGGAAAGTTTCCAGTTACTACACAGTGCCCAACAGCGTACATTTAATTCTTCCTATATATGCAACGATGACCACAGATCCATTAACTGCGAGAGCTATTATTTTATAACAACACTAGCGGACCCGTCCCGGCTTCGCTCGGGTGGTATGAAATTATGATTTAATAGCGGTCACCCATTCCTCCGCTCACGTATATTTAGTATAGCTGATCCGGCAAACGTTGTTAATAATTTCTAGGAATATATACATTACTCACTCGCTTCGCTCGTTCGTTTGAATTTTATTAATACAGTACTCACTCGCTTCGCTCGTTCGCTTGAATATTATAAATACACTACTCACTCGCTTCGCTCGTTCGCTTGAATATTATAATTACATTACTCACTCGCTTCGCTCGTTCGTTTGAATTTTATTAATACACTACTCACTCGCTTCGCTCG
This sequence comes from Mongoloraphidia duomilia, assembly GCA_039654895.1. NCBI lineage: Eukaryota > Metazoa > Arthropoda > Insecta > Raphidioptera > Raphidiidae > Mongoloraphidia > Mongoloraphidia duomilia. Next base: position 38,430,128 of record CM077517.1, on the reverse strand, counting down.
TTCGCTTGAATATTTTCGCCTACTCACTCGCTTCGCTCGTTCGCTTGAATATTATAAATACACTACTCACTTGCTTCGCTCGTTTGCCATATATGTATTTTTTAAAGCTTAATATAAAAATCGCGATTAAAAATCAGGGGTTGATCGTATAAGGGTGAAAATTTAGAGTTGTATGTATTTTTCAATGCTGAATCATGAAAAAATTAAAACAAAAAATTTTGTCAAAAAAATAAAAAAAAATTTTTTGGGGTGGACCACCCTTAACATTTAGGGGGATGAAAAATAGATGTTGTCCGATTCTCCACCCTACCCGATAAGCACACAAAATTTCATCAAAATCGGTCCAGCCGTTTCGGAGGAGTTCAATAACGTACACCGCGACACGAGAATTTTATATATAAGATTACAAATGAATGCTGGCTTTAGGTGTCTAATCATATTGATTGTATTTCTTATGTTTAGAAATACTTTAGTCTTGCTCAGTTAAATAAATTTTATTTTCAATTTTTGCAATTTACAGTCTGAAGTAAAAATGTTTTATAATGAATTTCCTGTTGTATTTTTCTTGTGACTTCTGATATTATTAGTATCTATAAATTCAAAATACGGTAGGCATTAAAACAATGCCTATTAATCATTATAATATTTAAGTAAAATAGGATTTAAAAGATTCTGAAAAATACATTAGAGAATATGATTTCAATAAAAAATATAATTCTTGTAAAATTAAGCCCCCTCTTTTTGCTTCTTTAGAGGGTACTTTCGATTTCAAAAAGATTTTTTTGCGAGGTCGTATATGTTTTTAATAAAGGTAACGACTGCCAGGGTTATCTTTATTATTATAACAAACTGACAGTGCAATTCTCAAAACAAAAATGCAAACTAGGGGTGCGTAATGAGAGAGCTATGGAAAAGCTCTACAAACAACATCATGCAGTCTCAAACATCGTTTTTCGCTAATCAATTAAGGTGCATATTCATCCGACGCTTGACGCTGATTTCTAGTGTAAAATGCGGTCACATGACATGAACGCTATTTCGAAAAAATCTAGCGTCAAATTTTAGCGTCAGCAAGATTAGAAATATTTATTGAAATAGAAATAAAAAACTGGGATTTTTACTTGAGAAGAAAAAATATTTTTCAATTTGAGATATAATTTTTATTTATATAGTTTAGCAATTCCTTTTGTGTTGGGTTCTTTTCTGTTTATATTTATACAATTTCCTATTCTTGAATTTATTAGTTGTTTATAGGAAAATTTCTTGAAGCACTATCATCCTTATACGATGAAATCTTATTATTATTAACAAATGATTATTAAGTAACATTTCTTTATGAAGACCTTGACAGGTCAACTGGTTCTTATTGTCAAAAACTTTTTTTTTTTATTAAACTTCGAACACGTCATTTGGGAGATAAAATTAGAGAAATAATATGAAAATTGGCTATTGGAGTTCGAACTGTGCTGATATCAGTAGACCACGAGCGTAAAAGCTAAACATTGTTTAGCTTTGAGGCTACATTTTTTCAAGATGGCGTTCATGTTGAAATTCTATCACGTAACCGCATTTGACGCTAGAAACCGGCGTCAAGGATCGCGTGAAAATGCACCTTTAAAGATTGTACAAGGTGGTACAGAGTCGATCGACGAGTTATAATTGGCGATATCGTGAAAGCAATTGATGGTGAGAAAACAATCGATGCACTGAACTGTCACAATAATAATGTAGTTTTGTCATTATATCAGTTTAAATGAATCGGTGGACGATAGAGCACCGTACAAGATCTACTACTCGTTTTTATTACGAAACGAAGTCAGTTATTAAGAATTTCGTATTCAATTCAATGTACCCATTCATGGCGGAGATAACCAATGGCCTGGATGTTCCCCTGATTTACCACCCTGTATTAATCATAACATCTATATTCTATATTGTATAGTATTGTTGTGCATTGTCGACACAACATTGTTTTGTTTTGGCAGTTTCTATTGGCTACGCTTTTGAAACAAACAAGTAATTCAAAATTATAATTTCGTTGTGATCAGACATATTTTAGACTCGTCTTGATTAAATCAAATTTTATTGTGTTTTATTTATTTATTTATAATTTTATATAAGGATCTACGATATTATTAATTCAAGTCAAAAAGAACTTTATTCATTTTGAGTCAACATAATACTCTACATTGTCGACACAACAGTATAATACATAAATGAAACGCAACTTTTGAATCGGCTGATGTATTAGGCCTATCGTTTCGTCTCCTCCTTCGATACGACGCGGACGGGCGAGGTGGTGACAAAATATGACACTGTGAGCTCATCGTTCGCGATGCGGATAACCGGCGGCCTCTGAGTCGACATGAACTGATGCAGATAATGTCTCTGTCACATCGACATAATACTATGACTATAGCCATTGACTTAGGTCAGAGAAAGCATTGCGCAACAAAAATGTCGTTCAGAAAAAGGAGATAGAGAGAGGTGGCTGCCCTCTTCATATCAGAGTCGAACTACGGTCTATTGTTTGTAATTTTGCTCTATGAAAAAATGCCATTCTGTATAAGCATTACTGTAAGTCAATAATAATTATAGAAGTTGAAATGTTACAGTGGAATGTTTTCAATATTTGAAGCCCTTGCAATATGTTACCATGTGTAGATATAAATTGTCACTGCTTGGAAATTATGTTATGACCCTTTGAACATTTGACATCTATTTCCCATCAATTTATGAGTATTGACATTCATATGGAAATGTAATAATATATCAATATTTTAATGGTTTTTTAACCGACTGCGCGACAACAAAGTATGTAAGTATATTATGTATGTGGGATTCTTTATTCCACCGTAGCATCCAAAGTCCAAACGGATGGATGGATTTTAATAAATGAGGTGTCGATAGAATATTCATCTTAATCCCGAGAGTGTCAAAGAGTACATGACATCACGGAAAATTCAATATGGCGGACACTAGACGTCATTTTGTCAGAATGCCAAAGTAATTTTCCGTCTAAATACATCGATATGGGTATCAAAAGAAAGAGGTCTCATCGAGACGATTTTTAAAAATTATAAAAAGACGTAAATAAAAAATTAAATTAAAAAGATCATATAACCCGACTGCGTCAAAAACGAACTAAAAATATGGAAACAAGGTCAAATGATAACATGGAGCTGGAGGCATACATGTAGTAACAAGTTGAACAGAAATATCTGATGCCTCCGACTGCATGTAATCAATTGATTTTTTCGATCTTTTTAGTTCGATTTTGACGCAGTCGGGTTTTTGATTTTTTTAGTTTAATTTCTTATTGTTTGTTTTCAAAATTTAAACATTTTCACCAAAATGTTGTCCTTACTACGTACAGTTCAAAATAAATCGAGAACTACAGGAAAAAATCAACAGCATTCTTAGAAAGAGGAAAGAGAAATTTGGCACTCACCGTATGTCATCTTACTCACACAATATTGAACATTGTTGAGAGAGCAAAAGCGCATAGTCTATTCTTTAAGTCAATGAGTATAACGCGGTATCATGTTGTGTTCTGGTGATTAATGAGGTTATTATTTATTGTATGCACTTTGTTGGCTATTAATTCTGCAGTTTAAATATGCCCTATTTATCATGTTATGTCATTTAACGGTGCGATAACTTTCGGTTATATAGAATCGAGTTTTAGTTCACTGAAAACTCTCGTTATGTAAACCCGTCATTAGATTAGCTTGTCGGTGTATATAAACGTATGCCAAATTAATGTTCATCTTTTTCTTATATGTACACATCATTTGCGTAAAGTACATTCGCATTAGGAGTCTCAATTTTTTTGATTAACTTTGTGTTACAATTTTTCTTAATTTTTATTCCCTTATTTTCCGTCACTTTCTTAAATCTTCCTTTGAAAGGAAAGATCTCGGAAAAGATTAACAGTCACTTCCGTGACTCGAACGTTATCCTTAAAGTTTCGCTTCGAGTTTCGGTAGTGACAATCAATTTTTTCTTTAAAACAAGCCCTGCGTAAATAGTTATGGACGATTAATTTTTATTCTCAATATTTTTCACGAAATTTTTTTAAATATCCTCTTAGTGTTCATCCTAATGAAACATAAAACATTAAAATATAATACGTCGTCTATGATGATCGATGTCTTTAAAGTTTATAAACCGTGAAGTCATTTTTAATTTTCTATTTTTCCTTAGAATAGAATTTTGAGAAAATATCTACAAAATATTAACTCTTGACGATGTTTATACCATTCTGTGAAAAAACAAAGTATCAATAATGAACATGTAAATTATGAGACATTAAAGACATGATGTTAACTTGCTGTCACAACAAAATTGGCACACACCGAATATTACTACGCCGTCATTACCACTTTATGTGTTAAACCAGCGAACTGCTAAGCTGTAACTCGTATATTACTATAGCTTGCGATTATTTGCCTTTCAAGGATTAACGAATATTTGCACGAGTATACATAATATTACTTATATTGTCTTACACAACTGCTGTAATTTATTATATTAATTATATCCAAGGAATAACGCACATACGTCATACAATTTAATTTTAAGAAATTCAAGATTTGGAAGAAGTTAAGGGATTCAAATTATTCAAGTTTTAAATGTGTTAAAAAAACGTTCAAAAATAAACATAATAACAGTTAGTAGCAGAAACATTTTGTAGCATCAAAATAAAGAAATACTGACTATTAAAAATGCATTTATTGTACTGACGTTCGAGAATCTTTTTTATCAGAAGTTTTAATAGGTCGAGAGGCAGGCGTTAATTTATATAGCTCATTTGTGACAGGGTGAAATTTTCAGGGAAGGTAGTATTTAGTATGACAAAGAATAAGCGCTAGGGTTGCCTCGTCAAATCCTGGTGCGACGGCCGGGAGGAGCTCACTTCCGGTGCAAAATACACATATTTCATTAGTTCATAATTATCTTTCGTCATTATATGACAGCATACAATTGACGCCATATTGTAGATCTCGAAGAGCTGTATTGAAATACATAGGGTTGCCTAAGGAAATTTTGGGTAACACAATGAAAACTTATAAATTATATTTGTTTTTTTGACATTTTTAAAGCTGTCAAATAACATTATGTATATATGTATACTTATATATTATAACCGTTCTGAGATGAGTTATCGGCCTTGTGTTTGGCAAACATTCATAGGTATGTCTAGTTATGTATAACTTTATGTTTTCAGCGCATTTGGTTTCTAATTCATATCCGCATAATTACGCAGGAATTGCCTGAATCTGGTATTGACAATTTTCCCAAGAATTTATATATTTTAGGGTAGCAATTTCTTATTTTTATTTTTCAACGTAATTCAACGTGCACCTCTTATATAAATTAGTATAAATTACTTACTTGAAGGTCGTAGTAACCTGTAATAAAAGTTTTAAAAAAGGTGGTTTGGGGTTTGTTTCGAAAAGAGAAAAAAGGTTGATTTTTGTTTGTGATTTTAAATTTGGTTTGACGTTAAAAATTAATTGAAGCATTTGACTTTACTGAACCTCGATGAATATTTTTTCTTGAAATTCAACTTAATCAGACGCACGTATAAAGTTAACTAAGCGAATATAAAACCAAAATAACTATAATGAAAAAATGGAAAATAATAATAATTTACTATAATAAAAGAAAAAACAGGTTGATTTGTGAGTCAGAATCGTCAATCTTTATTATGGCAACTTTTCAGCAACTATTTTGTTGCCTTCTTCAAGCCTAAAATTACATTATTAGAATTATGTAATTTTAGGCCTGAAGAAGGCAAACATTGCCATAATAATGATTGACAATTCTGATTCACAAATCAACCGGTTTTTTAATTTTATTATATTACATACGTGAGTGATCAACATGAGTTTCAATATAGTTTACTATACATTAAACTATTCAAAAATGTATCCGAGCAAAGGCAATAGCATTTTATGAATTATTATTACTTAAATTACTTATTCTAAGCATACTTATATTAACGTGCTATTAAAATATTTATTTTTTTTTACAATATGTAAACATTTTTAAACAAAACGTAGTTTAAGGTAGTTGCTTTGAAAAAAAGTCAAGAAAATCATGAAATAAAAATTACCTATATATATTTTTTTTAATAAAGGTATCTCTTTATGCTAGTTAAATTAGAAAATAATTTACATCATTGAATGCGAGATATTTTTTGTTGGAAATTGAATTTTTAACATTTTTAATATAGGTAAGGTGCTAAAAAATATCACATTAATAATTTTTCAATAAGAAAAAAAACAATACATAATAATCTATCTGTTTTTTTAATAAAAAAAAAATAAAACAATGCATGACACATTACGCGCTGATAATGTTAGTAAAAAAACTATAATTATTGACCACGTAGTTTCAAAATGCAATAACAAATGACAATTGGCGACGTTCCATTCAAACGACTTTACACCCGTACCTAAAGATGTTTCACATCAAAAATTTAAATTTTTAACCGACTTCAAAAAAAGGAGGTGGTTCTCAATTCAGTTGTATTTTTTTTTTATGTTTGTTACCTCATAACTCAGTCATTTATTAATCGATTTTGAAATTTTTTTTTACTTGAAAGGATATACTTTCAGATCGGTCCCATAGAAATTTCATCAAAATCGGTTCACTAGTTCGGCTGATTTTAATAAAAGTGAGTAACGGCGTGTGATTTTTTAAGGTAAATGCCACTTTTTGACATATCAGACAGCGTAAGAAAGTCGGTTTAATAAAAGTGAGTAACGGCGTGTGATTCTTTTAAGGTAAATGTCACTTTTTGACACTAAAAAGTAAAAAATAAAAAACTTTTTAACAAAAAAAAACCTTCAAAAAACCACTAAAAAGAGGAAAATAATGAAATTTTGAGGTCTGTGCCAATTTAATAAAATATGAAGTTGGTTAAAAAGAAGATATTAATCACTATACTATACTTTTTTACCGACTTCATATTTTATTAAATTGGCACAGACCTCAAAATTTCATTATTTTTCTATTTTTAGTGGTTTTTTGAAGGAGGTTTTTTTTTTGTTAAAAAGTTTTTTTTGCATATACTGATACTACTTTACAAAATGTATAACTTTTCTTTTTCGTGATACAGGATTTAACTATTATATTTTATCCAATTTTGAGCAGTTATTAACAATTTATAATTTTCGAAGTTAGAAAAAGATTTAATTAATGAATAATAATAAATATAGAAAAAGGACGTGGCTAATTACGCAAATAAGCGTAGAAGGCAATTATATATATTTAAAAAAAAAAAATTTTTCGAAATGTCATTTTCTTAAAAACTATGGTTACCATGCTGGACTAAGGGCCACTTTGTAATTTTGAGCTGTTTCAATTTATACATATATACATATACATATAAAAATTGACATTTTGCACCGGAAGTGGCTTATCCCGGCCGTCGCACCAGGATTTGACTAGGCAACCCTAGCGCTTTTTCTTTGTCATAATAAATACTACCTTCCCTGAAAATTTCATCCTGTCACAAATGAGCTTCATATATTAACGCCCGCCTCTTGGTCTATAAGCTTCTCACATCTTAAAAAATAATAAACCATGGTTACCTATTAATTAAACGCAGAAACATAAAACAAAGAAAACAAATAAAATTTACCTCTAAACCGTGGTGTGAATATAATAGACTCACACCACGCTCTAAACTGTATTTTCTAATAAGGTGAAAATTTTAAACTTCAATGCTGAATATAATATACCTATATCAATAGATAATAAATAAACTGTAAAAGATGTTTTTCCTCTAAGATACTTTTTTTAAGAAATTTCCTCTTTTTAAGCATTTTCATGTTAACAAGATTAGTCATCATTTATCATTTTCAAATGTTTTCTGTCTGTCGGTGTGCCGTGTGTGTTTCGCTATAACTAGACTCTTAAACTCAAAGGGTAGGTTACTTTATATCCTGGTTCGCTCGCGTTAACATAAAAATTATAGTAAATAAAATAAAATATCGCTGTCAAAGCATGCGATTCCGCGGGTAACAGCTAGTTTTTCAGTAAACTTTGAAATATGTTACAGAACACGATCAATCACTCATCAATAATAATCGGTACACTAGAACAATGTAATAAATAAGGACACTTCTAAAAGTTTTAAGGCGGAGACAAAGTTTTTATAATTGTTATGCATTACTTTAGCGGACAGGATGTTTTTAAAACTTCCTTGCGTTGAATATTTATTGCATATTTTTAAAACTTTAAGAAAAGTTGTATACACGTTAGAATATAAATTATATGTTTTCCTTTAATTAAATTATTTTAAGTAATAAGTTTAAAACTTCAATCAAAAAAATATTTAGAATTAACATTAACTGAAAATAATATTTAGTAGATTTCGTGTCCATATTTATATAATTAAAGTAGTAAATTCGCAGGTATGTGGACAGTAAATAATAAAACAGAAAGTTTTTTTAAAAGTACGACGTTCCGTTTATTAATTTAAACTTTTTCAAGTAATTTATACTGGCAGTAAAAAAATATAAACAAGTTAATAAAAATCAATAAACGAAACGTCGTACTTTTAAAAAAACTGTCTGTTTTATTAGGTATTTACTGTCCACATACCTGCGAATTTACTACTTTAATTAACCGAAAATAATATTTTGATGATGCCTGAATAAAATATTTTTAGAAAGGTCGTAAATTATTTTATTCAACACATGCATGCTTTTAGTGTTTTTTCGTATCTGTTTTGCGGACCTTAAGTAGCCGTTTATTGACTGGTGACGGACATGATCCATTATGAAACGCTTTTCGATGATATATTGAAAAACATTTGAAAAACCCGTTATCTAATGAACATTATGTACCTCTTTTCGGTGTTATAAATGAAATATGGTTACTATGGTAACATAGTGAATAAATATTGTATCGAGCCCAATGTTTTTATTTTGAGATGTACTTCTGTCAGTGACATTAAATTATTCAATTAAAGTCAAAAACCATGCGTGTGTTGAATAAAGTATAGTGTGCAACGCGTGTGCTAAATCTTTACGCGTCAAGCCCGATGTTTTCAACATTCGTATTCGGCTCGCGATGCTCATTCGCCAAGGCTCGTGAGCGCTCGCCTACTACTCATGCTGAAAACATCTGACCTGACGCATAAAGATGTATTTAGCACACTTGTTACACAATATACTATTATTTATTATAAAACACCAAGATTGAAGATAGACGGCTAGCTCCTCTACAACGTTCGAAACCTCTTATAAGTGACAGAACATGGGCAACGCGTAATGGAAGAGGGGATCTTTGGATGATAATTTTAGCGGGGAATTTGAATTTTCAATACAAGTACGTTGTAGATAATCATAATCATAATTTTATTGATCCAATAATACACCACAGTGTGAACAAGTCAACATAAAATTACATAATAAGCTAATAATACCTATAACACTAGAAATATAAAGCTAAGAACAATAGAAATATTTTGAATAATTTATTGTTCTTGTAGAAGTGTTGATATATTACTGTTTTATACTTATAGACGCTTTGAGAAGTGTCAATAAAATAGCCCCGCTAAAAAATTAACCCTTTAGATATCAATAGGACGCTGGACAAGTTGATTTCACAGAATGACCTAGATTCGTTATTTGTACAGTTGGTTTTAAATTAAAAAAAAAGTCTAATAACAATAAACGGCAACGCGAAAAACTCCATTTTCCGTTTATTACGCAATCAAAGTCCAACAAATGCCAGCAATGTACACAAACAAAACAAAATATGTATGACATATGCGCACCCTTGATCGACCTACGCATGATTTCAGTGCTGTAGTGTCTATTTCCGCGGACGAATTTATCTTTTATTGCGGTGGCTGTCAAAATAATATTTCTTATTGGTTGTAAACTTAATCTAAATATGAATTGACAACTTTGGTTTTCACAGTCAGCTTAAAAATCGCAGATAAAACAGACGATTTCTTTTCAACAATTATTAGTACACCACTGTTTAATTTAAAAACAAATGAGATCTCACCTCAGTCGACTATTTTCATTTTGAATTAGCATCTGCCAATCAAAACTGTTCAAGTTAGAAGGAAAACAATAAAGTTTATTGTACATTGTAAATATAAACTCCGCAGGGATATATTTTTTACTGTGGTAAATTGAATAATTTATATGATACCGCGCTCGCAATAATGTTGTACTCGGTTGTACTTATTCGATAAAATTTAGTTTAGAGCTCGGTTGTTTCAGTTTTAAATTATTTGGCCAAATCTTTACTAAAATATAAACATCAACATTCCTATATGTTTCGAAACAATTATATAATTGGCTGCTCTCCAACGAAAAAATCTTACAAGAAAACATGTTAATTGAAATATATAACTCGTAAAAGATGTTTTGAGTTTCTACTTTTAGTACTTAAGTATTGAATTATATTATATTACCTATTATTATGTTACATAGTACATACGTTTCAGGTCGAGGATCGCCTATATTATTAACCCTTCGACTGTGTGGTACCTCACCACACAGTCGAAGGGTTATACCCCACTGGTACTATTTACAGTTACAATAATTTTAAATATAAGTTAAACTATTTTTTCATAGAGGGAAATAGCTGCTCATTTTGCATAGAGTTTCTTTAGTAAGAGTTAAGACAAAGGGGTGTCGATTTCTGATTGGTTCGTTCGATCCGCCATGTTTTTCAGCCAAAATTTAAATTTACGTCATTCAAAGCGTAATTCGCATGATTGTCTCCTAGGTAACGTAGTTGTCTCAGCTGCTGTCATTGCAAAAAAGTGAAACGCGAAATATTTTTTTTTACGTTTCCAAAGTTTTTAAAAGTTCGCGCGTATTTTCACTACACTCTCTTGCATTGTTTTGGCTTAATAAAATCTATGATGGCGTCTTTGTCCTAATAGACCGAGAGCTAGTGACAATTTTTTGGTGTTATTTATTCAATGCCTTATTTTTGTGAAGATGTTGAGGGGGGCATATTAAAGTACCCTGAGTAAGGGTTTTTGCTAGATAGCGGTATGGGAGAGGTGTTTATATCGTTCTGCAAGGGGGTTAATACCGATATTTTGCTCTGCAAATTGAAATATATGCTTAAAGTAGTCGACGTAACAACATATTAAAATTTGAACCTTAAACTAATAACATATACATTTCGTCGGGTACATGACACGTTTAGGGTGATCTGCCACCCCTGTAATACTGACCAATCGATCTGCAAATATTATAATGGAATTATTGGGTCACCGACAAGCTATACAAACAATTTCAGCGTTGAAGCATTAATAATTGTGACCATTTTTTTTTGTTACATGTTGGGGGCGGTCTGCATCCCTCCCATACCGCTATCTAGCAAAATCTCTTACTCAGGGTACTTTAATATGCCCTCCTCAAAATCTTCACAAAAATAAGACCTTCAATAAATAACACCAAAAAATTGTCACTAGCTCTCGGTCTATAACTCTTACTAGAGAAACTCTAATTTTGCATTGCTCTATGTTGTAATGACGCTGGGACCACTCAATCACTCTGGGTATTTTATACCCCACCACACAGCTGGTGTAACAAAAATAACACGGTACGTCTGTACGCATTTTCTAATAATTTCTTGTAATTATTTATATTTTTTTTTAACTTATTACTTTGTGAGATGTCTTACGAAGAAGAGCGAGAACGTCTTTTACACCTATGGAATGAGGTGGAGTCGGATTTTGATGAGTAAAGTTCTTCAGAAACTGATGTTTCATAATATATCCCCAAAAAAATCAAAATGCTGTTTTGTTTTCAACGTTACATCACGACAACGCCATAGATCCCGACACGGGAGATAAAAGGAAGCCAAAAATAGTGACTTTTTATTATTTCACTAAAGGAAGTGTTTATACTTTGGATGAGCTGTCCGTTAATTATAAAGTTTCATAGAAATAGCAGAAGATGGCCCCTAACAATTTTTTATTCTCTTTTAAAAACCGCTGGTGTTTATTCACAAATAATTTTCAAGGAGAATAATCAACTTGCAAAATTAAAGAGTAGTGAGTATTGAGAGAAATAGGAATGCAATTATTATCTGAACACAAAAATAGAAGAGCTGAGAATCAGCATTCCTGAAGAAAAATGAAAGTTTTCCCCCCAAAAGACCATCGAAACGGTTACGTACGAGCAAAAAAGGTGACTTTTGTCCCAGGACAAAATATCTAAAAACTTTTCATGGTTGTGAAAAATGTAACAAAGCTATTTGTATGGACCATGTCAATTTTTCATGTCCAAATTGCTCAGCATTTGAACCGACTTAACTTTTTTGTTTTACAATATTTGCTTATTCTGCTTTCTAATTTCTAGAGATATGATTTATGAAAATATGAAAAATTACTTTTTGAATATATTTCGTTTATGATGATTGGTAAAAAGTTATCACGGGTATTGCTGCATTAACTGCACACAAATTATAATGTAAGCATTAGAAAAATATCAAAAAGCAACAGGGGTATAACAGGGTGAGTTACTAAGAATGTCTCGGGTTATATCTCATTTACTATAAGCATTAGAAAAAAAGTTTTAAATAAAAGTTGGATTGGAATAAGAGCACTAAACTTCAAAATTATTTTTACTTATACAGGGTGTACGATGTAGTCTTGGTACAACTGACTTTTATTTTTATAAATAGAACTCCCTATATATTTTCAGGCCATCTCATTATCCATTCGGAAGCCTACATAAAATTGTGTCATTTTTGAAATTCGCTTGATTCGTTGCCAAAATATTCTACTTTTTCTGCAAAATTCTACATTTTCGTTATCTACTACTAAAAATACACACTAATCACATTTTTCAAGTTGAGTCAATTTTTGCGTGTCAAGTATTAGTCCATAGCATGTGCTACCCTCCAGATACTTCAGAGTTAAATTTAATTATACAGAGTCTTAGTGGCAATAGTTGAAAAATGCATAACTTTAACTTACCTTAAGTCAATTTTTTTAACTAGCACATCCTGTATATCTTTAGGTATGTGATTAGAGCTCGATTTCCTCTACACATTTTATACCTAGGTACCTACCGAATTTTTATAATTTGTAATGTATAAAATTGTAACAGATATTATGTTTGTATAATTTCGTTTTCTTGCAGGTTTTTCGGGTATCTTGTATGATATCTAGACGAGTGAACGCCTTTCCAAAATTGTTGTCTATCTATCTGTCTGTTTATACTCTCTCGAGAACGGCTAAACTGATTTTAATAGACTACAGAAATAGGCGGTCCTAATATGAGCGCGAAATTTAAAATGGAGTCGATTGGCGTTCAAAAATGTATGGGGTTTAACGGAATATTCGTTACTATTCTCTTCAAACGCATTTCTTACCAAAACAATGGTTGTTTCATTATTGGTTACAAAACTTTATTATTTCGTGTGAAATAATTTTTTATTTGAAATTAAAGATTTATGAAAAATGAATGTCCTAACTTGATTCACTGATTCAGTCAGTGACGTATATTTTAACCTAACTTCCTCGTTGACGTTTGTTCTTTCCATTTGGAGTTGAAAAAGTGTTCTGAAGTCGTCTGAGTTACGTTAGATCAAGCGAAGAAGCTAAAAGTATACCTAAAAAAAAATGTTTTCACCAATTAGGTATTGGATATCTAGGTATTATTTTAGATTTTTCCTCAGTTGGAAATTTAAACTTTTTGCAGTCATAATTATTTTCATTATAATTGCAGTCAGGTACAAGAAACCATCCCACAACAAATTGCTTTAATTATTAACGACGTGTTTAAAAAAAACGAGGTTATGTCAGTAGAATGAACGAAATTTGACAGGTTTGAAGTGTCAATGGGTGAAGGGGAAGGGAAAGAGTGATTCAATTCACAAGGTACGTTCAACGCAGATTCTAGTTAGGAGACAGTTGCGACTCCGCCACGCCTTCCTTTCCTAATCTATTAGACTTAATACACTATTAATTGATACCCGAACTTAAAATATAGGGTACCTTTATCCGTTTACGCTCTTCACAACTAGCGAAGTTTGTTTATTATATATTTTAATATATTATATTATATTTATTAGTTTTTATACTTCCCACGTAATGTAAAGAAAAAAGCACTTCACAAAAGAAAGTGCAGATTTATCCGTGTCTACATTTGCTACTTATTCTTTTTCTACGAATAAAATAAACGATAACGGTGAAAATATTAAACGGCTCACGATAAATCTTAATTTCACCGTTGGCAAAAGACAGTGGAGCTTTTTAAGGAAAAACGTCTCCACGTCTTCTATATAAAAACATCAGCAGATTTAGCGAGGCGTGAGGATTCATTTATCAGTACTACTTTTGTGGATTTCGCAGAAACAACACGAAAGTAGGCGCGCTTAGAGCGGTGACGAGACGTGGAGGGATGATGATGGTGTCACATTACTGTGTCAAGATTTGTGATGTGTGCAGAGGCCACTTGACGACTTACGATGTTAACCCTCGCCTCTCACATAATGAAGAAAAATTGCAGTGTCTTGAAAATATGTAGTTTAAGTCTCTCGTAATGAACTATAGTTATATTTAAAGTGTGTACAGAAAACTTCATAAGGAGCTGATAAAAAAATAGCAAATAGTTTTCTGTTTCTCCCCAGGGAATACACGGAACACGTGAGATGCTTCCTTCACTGGATAAAATTATAAACGTTTTAATTTATTTATTATATATTTTTATGAATGCGTGGAATGATGCCATCTCGCATTTTTTTAAAGAATCATCAGAGAATTCCTAACCCAACCTATAGAATATTGTAAAAGTTATATACTTGCCGAATGGTTATTTTGTGAGAAAACGTAATTTGAAGTCGTCAATAATAATAGCGCACTTAAAACGTGAGTTAAATGTGACGTAATCTGATTAACAACTGAACGTCCAGTCGCACTTCGTTCATTAGTTCATGCTTTACCGTGATGACGTAATACCGCTATTGGCTTGACTGCTCGAATCTGATTACATTGAAACAGATGTCAAAAGTTACTGTTTGAAATAAACATGTATAGCTCTAATCTCAGATAAAATTGTGATGTTCTTTTGCCTTATCATGTATGTTAACAGTTAAACTGTTTCTTAGCCAATTATAGAATAAAATTACTAATTCGCAGCAACCCCTACCTTAGAACTGGCACTGCTAAATTGGGTAAGAAAACTTGAATAATTAATTATAAATATTAATAATGTACGATAAAAAAACGAATATAAAAATAAATAAAAATAAATGACAACGTTGCAATAGAAACGCGTCCCATTGGCTAAATTTTATGTGTTCTATGGGTAAAATATAAAAAAAGAAGAAAGCTGATCTATTTTATCGTTGTCGAAGTTTTGGACTAGTTAAAATAGGTTCTTTCTCAAGACCTAAAAAACCCACACGAAAATTATTACATAAACGCAATAAAAATTTTCTTCCTGCACGCATGTTACATTGCCTTATTTTTTTACCTCATTGACAAAAAAATGACAATACAAAATATCTAACACATAACATCGTAAAATAATTTTTGAATGTCTAAATATTCGCAGGGAACCGATATTTCCCTTTTCCTACCTACAAGCTGAAAATTTAGGATGGATACGAATTTCGTTGTATAACGTCCCATCTTTTTACTGCTTTACAGCGACAATAGCATGGTGAAAAATCCATTTGAGAAATTAAATGTCTGCCTTGAACTCATGTCGTGTTCATCTTGTGAAGTATTGTCTACATATTCCTTTTATATTGCAATGTCAATCAATTGTTTCAAAACATTCACACGTTTTCAATTGTTTTCAAATATGTAGAATATTAAAATCTGTAATATAGGCGCGCCAGAATTTAAAAATGGATCGTATTTTTAATATACGGATAGTTCTGTGAACAATAGACCCTCTCTCTCCATGTTTTTAACCTATAATGAATTATAACTACACGGAATATCGTTGTTTTACGTCGTTTGTTTGTACTTCAAACTCGATTATCTCGAGAAGTATGAATGCTAAGGTCCATACTATGTTACATCAATGAATTCGTAATTTTAAGTATTAGCCAAATATGACAAAAAAAATATGGGGTGCTATTAAAAAAAATTGACGATGACGTCATAGTATGAATACAAAAGACTATCGAAATGCAACAAATATTAACAAACATGTACAATAAAAAAATAAAATTGACGTGTCCGGGGATTTTGTATGAAATTCAATTATTTTCATTTTACCGAATTAGTTCCAGACTTTTTACTCACACTGTATATTTTTACGTAAAAGTCATTTAAAATGCGACTTTTTTCTCTTATCATTTTGTGAATTCATGAAAGTTTCAATCACTCTTAACCCAAGGAGAGCGATTTGATCTCAAAACTATTAAAAAAATGTTTATGTTAAATTTCGTTAAAGTTATTTTACGCGTTCGAGCGTACGCATAATAACGGGACAACCAGACAGAAAAATAAACAAGCAAAGCCGATTAATGCCGAATGGTCGACAGACAAATAAACGGAAACAAGTACCGAGTGCTATGCAGTGTGCATAATGAAAAGAACCATAGTGCCTGCCATTCGCGAGCGCGCATCGATGACACATGGCTTTCTGTTCGTTACGTTCTTGACAAATGCCTGTTTGGTGTTGGCCTGTCTAAACGCGATAAACTCGGAAACTATTCAGCCGATATTTATGCGACATTCGAATGAAAAATTTGGGAAGGTTTTAGATTATATTTCACTAGCGGCCCCGTCCGGCTTCGCCCGGGTGCTAAGAAAGCCCGGGTGCAATACACTACTCACTCGCTTTGCTCGTTCGCTTGAATATTATAATTACATTACTCACTTAACGATAACTATAATGTTTAACCCGAGGTTTAACCTTTAAATTTAATTTTAACAGCTGCTGTTTTTCTTCTAAAGTTCATGAAGGATAAAGTTAATAAATCTATAGATAGATGGATTACTACAGGGATAGTGACAACGGACGGAATTCTGTAAAACTATGTTTATTACTAAAATTATATTTTTAGTTTCAAAAAAATTATAATTATTGTCAAAGAAAGAATATAACAAAAATAAAAAATTATATAAATAAATATTATGTAGAATTTAGAAAAAAAAACCAAAAATTCTACGATGCCATAAATTTCCGAACCCGGGTCACGGTGCATGGAGCGCTGCGACGTAACCTCTACGCTACGAGTGGAACAGTTATGTACGGTCGTTTATATGATATAAGTATGCTTACGGTCGGGTTACGAATTTAATTAATTAATTATTAATTATTATTATTTATTAATTATGCTATATATATAAATCTTTCGTGAAAAAATTTTCTAACTGATGATGAAAACCGCATCAAAATCCGTTGCGTGGTTTAGGAGGAGTTAGCGGTTAAACAGACAGACAGACAGACGCAAAAAGCGATTTCAATTTATACTATGTAGAGAAGAGATAGAGAAGAGATTATGGTATCATAACTTAGTAAGGGCTGTCATTCCCGGACAGCGCCGGGTAAATACGGATGAGTTTTATATCATATTCGCGTTTTGTGGTAACAGATAATAATTGAAAACAGAGCTTCAGTATTCAATGTATAAATGCTGAATGCTAATGTCATTTAACTGACGGAAAATAATTAGATTATATCAAAATGTGTATTTGTAGATTAAACAGGCTGTCAGTTTTAATAAATTAATCTTGTAATGCTGTGATAATAATCTTTAAAATAAACAATATGCAAATGTCAGCCCATCGCGAAAGTATAAAATAAATGAAATGTAAAAGCGTAAAACTACGTAAAGCTTATGTAAAAAACATTCTAACAACTTAAACAAATTCGTTAAGTCAAGCAAATTATTAACAATTTGAATTTAATATTCATTTATTTAGAAGAACTAAATCCAATGGTGGACTTTTCATAACATTTAAATAATATATGAAGGTATAAACCTTTCTATTTTAAATTCACGGATAAAACTGTGTGTAATATAAAACAAATAAAATGCAGTGAAAATTCGGTTTTTTGTCTATCCTCTGCAGAGGAGTGAAAACAAAACACTGTGATGAGAATTAATGAAATCACAGGACAGTAGACTGCCAAAAAATGTACGCTATATTAATGGAAATGTTCATACTTTCTCAATTACTCACTTTTTTCATACTTACAATGGAACTATTATTAATTATTGTACAATAAAGTTGTATTCGTGAATTTTTCAAAAACGTAATCTATTTTTCTCAATGAACGTTGATTAGCTAAATATTTTTTCACGACAGGAGAGTTTTTTCAGCCGAAAGCGAAATTTTCAAAAGGGAAAACGCTGACATAACGAGTATCGAATGGGGAGACTACTGTACAACTTTTATTATATTATAATATTATTATACAGAATTATTCTGTGTATATTGGGTTGTCCGCATTAATAAATATATTTTGTTTTGACTAGTTGCACAAATTTTCTATGCAGTTTATAGTACATTGAGCCACAAGGGAGGAAAAAGCTACATTTCCTCTCGCGTATAAAATTTAAAAAATAGTATGCGCAACACGGGAGGAAATTACTACATCTCTTCCCGTGTTGCGCATACTATTTTTTCTCCTGCCAGGCCAAAAGTTCGCAAAATTGAAAAAAAATTATTAAAATTATTATTTTTATTTTATTTTATTATTAAAATTATTAAAAAATAATTTTAAAGGAAATAATTTTAATGTGTAGGAGACAGAAGTAGGTGCGTGAGAGCCGGCATATTAAGTACTATTGCGCACGCGCACTTGTCCGTACCATGGGAATAAAGAGCGACTTTGTTCCCGCTTGGCAGGGACGAAAGTACGAACTTTCGGCCTAGGTAGGAGAAAAAATACTTTTTTCGCATAAAAATTTCCGCTGTACGTCTATGGTCAACATATGACCTAAATAAATACACATTCAGATACGTTCGTACTTTAGCTACGTTTCGACAAAATCTATTTCAACTTGGTAAAAAAAATCGGCAACGAATTGATCGTGTACGTTGAATGTCGTGAAAAGGTTAGTGTACGTTCATATGCGGCACACACGTCCACATTCAGATAATTTTATTAGCAGACGCGTCTATATCAAATAGATACAGCACACAATACAATTTAGTAATTGTCCACGTACTGCGGTGTACTGTTGGTTTGTGGTTGTATTATGAAAGTTTATCAAATTGCGGAGAATTTAACACTAAACACTCTCATAACCACCATCGCCACAATATCTACGGTAGATCAGTCGAAAATGTATGCCTACCTCAGATAATATCCATTAGCAGTAGGTTCTATGAAACCGATATCAGCTTAAACTCCATTCAATAGAGATGCTGTCTTATGTGATCTGATAATCTCATTCACAGTTTCATTACAATATTAGCATTACGTAGCTAATACCGCAAAACGGTTTTACTGGCAGCATACAGAGCAGTTTTATTTCTTATAAGTATTTCCGAATATCTAGTTAATAAACTGACTGACTGATAGGCAATGCACAGCCTAAACCGGTGGGTCTAGAAGCATGAAATTTTGCACAGGAGTTCCTTATATAACATAGGTGAGCACTAAGAAAGTATTTTTGAAAATTCATCCCCTAAGGGGGTTAAATAGCTAAGGGATGAAAGTTTGATTGGAAGTTCGTCATTTTTGATGTAAGAAATATGGAAATTGGCTTCTGTTTATAAGTAAAAGTCAGTTGTATCAGCGTTTTTGGAAATTCATCCCCTAAAGGAGGTAAAATAAGGGACGAAAGTTTGTATGGGAAGTGCGTCATTTTTGATGTTATAAATATGGAAGTTGGTGTTTATGCTTCTGTTTATAATTAAAAGTCAGAATTGTATTAGCGTTTTTGGAAATTCATCCCCTATATAAGGTAGTAAAATAAGGGACGAAAGTTTGTATGGGAAGTGTGTCATTTTTGAAGTTAGAAACGTAGAAATTGGTATTTAGGCTTCTGAAGAACTTCGAAAGTAAGTACCTAATAATAAAGTCCCTTTAGTCTTTATTTGTTTACGCGGAACTAATTCCTCGTAGCGACCAAAGGGGAAAAAAGAGGGAATGTGCAGAGCAGGTTACCCAAAAACTCAACATTTGAGAAAAGTCGGATGGTTCCTGAGATGTTGCCGATGGGAAATCCCATCTGGCATATGGCTAGAAAATACATAATTTGTTTATTTATATAAACTTATTAAGAAAATTATCTATATTAGGTATACCTATTTTAAAATGCCTTTAATAAATGCACTTCCTTGTTCGAAATAGTTTTGAATATTGTATGCAGTCCATTGAAATGTTACATTTAACCACTACGCAACGAAAAAAAAAACTTGTCCTACCCAAAATTCAAGGTTAACCTAAAAATATGTAGCATTTCAATGGACTTAATGGTAGAAATGAAAACTAAAAGAAGGCAAGTATCCATCAATGTTTCTTTTTACCCAACTGCACCAAAGCCAAGGAGAAAAATATTTTTCGTAAACATGTTTCTATTTAGCGCCTAAATAATTTATACTCTTTATCGATATCAAGGATCATTAACGCGTTCGGGCTTAAAAGTATACAGTAATTACTAATTAAATAAAATCTAATATGGATTCATATTATAATCTTAATGAGTGGAGAAACGATAAGAAACGCTTGTTTTGTTTTTGACTCGATTGTTTTTGCTTTTGGTAACACAAACTGACTTCAGAAATTAAATCACTGTAAAAATATCTGGCAAAGAAATTAAAGAGTTCAAAATTTGTTCTAAATTCTTGCAACAAAATATTTACGAAAATGATACAGTTTTCTCATGTAGATATAGAAATATGTAGTAGGTATGTATTTTCAACTAATTTTAAAACAATATTATTGTTTGAAATAAATTTTAAGACATCTTCAGAGTAATATATTGTTAGAGTAAATCTTTGTAGCTTCTTGATTTATAATAAAATTAACAAGAGGACTGTAATTGAGTTGTAATTTTCATTTCGTGGCAAGCGTAACAAACAAGAGAAAAGTTCATGCTATGTGAAGCCCGTATTACAGCAGACAAATAGTGTTGGTTTACTTTAGTAGGTAGTAATAAGAAGCATTTGGGGGGGTACAACTAATTAACGCCTGATTATATTGGCAACCGCAGCTGAAAAGCTCCTTACCTTGTATTGAGATGAAAGCTTTGTATATCTTCTAACTCGACTACATGTACCTGTGTCTATAGAGACTAACATATTATGAATCAGTGCTGCTGAAGGCCTACGCATTATCAAGATAGGTAATTGATAACTCGATACTAAAAATAGTATCTAGTATTTGAGGGAACATATTTACCTAAAAAGAACCATATCGAATTAAAATTTAGGTAAAGTTTACAGAAATTACGAAATATTGCCGTATGTTTCGAAAATGCAAGTTCTTCTTTAGATTCTTAATTTATATTAGGTATGTGTGAACTGGTTCAAATTCATTAGCAGGGACGCCGTCAGAAAATTTGCCGTGGGGTGGGGGCAAAAATAATTTATGCATATTCTTATTTATGTTTTACTACACAGCGTGTCGACGCGCGAAAATTTTCGACACATTTAATTGTTTCGCCTATTGAGGTAAAAATTAAAACGCTAAGAGGTTAATTAACTTATAGTGGAACGCAACATGATACAGGAGTCAAATCGTTGCACCGAACAAACAATTGTTATAAAATAAAGTTCTTCAGTGTAAATTACTTAAAACATTGTGTTTAAATTTTTTTTATACAGATTGTATCAAATTAAACCTATGCATAGGGCATTATTTGTGTAAGACAGAGATTGATACATAAAGCAATAAGTCAAATGAGATAAATGATCGCTAATAGAATGTTACGTGGTTACTGTAAATTAAACTGATAAAAGATTTACATTTTTACAGCATAGAAGGAGCGAAAAAACAAAGATGACGCTATTAGGTTGTATAAATATTATTTATTTACAGTAACTACGTAACATCCTATTAGCGATCATTTTCTCATTCTTACTTATTGCTTTATGTATCAATCTCTGTCTTACACACAGAATGCCCTATGCACAGGTTTAATTTGATACAATCTGTATAAAACATTAATAATTTCATCAAGTAACAACCGAATCTTTCTTAAATAGTTCTTTCGACGGTTTTTCGATTTCAAGCGAATAAAAAACGTAGGTCATGGTTTCCATTTTTTTCAAACTGCTAAAATTTTATATAGGTACGGCTATAAAAATCCCATCTTAATAAGATTTTAACCGCTCATTACCACAGTTATCCAGCGTCTATAATCTACAATCAAACATTTTTACGAATTTGAAATATTTTATACGTATTGAGTATACCTAAAAAACCAAAGTAGTTATAACTCCTTAAACAAGCATTTGTAAATCTAGATGCACATTTTAAATTATTTTAGACTATAGTAAGTAGGTCTCTATTACATTTCTATAGTTGAAACCGACTCAACATAAATTATTGTTTTTTAAACAATATTGCGAGATGACTTCAAAGTTTCAATCAGGATTCAGTGTCTCTAAATAAGCCATTTGACTCAACTGATTTTCAAATGAAGTTGTCGTTACCCAACCTGGAAATATCATTCTTGAAACTTTTGAAACAAATGAATTTATAAAAGACATCCGGGGATTAAAGGAGTATTTCCTTTATATGCTATATTAAATTTCCAGATAAATTGGATTATTTTGTGACTTCCTCAGATCCGATATTGGAAAGCTATTTTATATTTTATATACAGAATAATACCTATAGATACAATATATACTGAATGTTCGTTAAAAATGCGAAATGCAAAAATATGAAATTCCAGAGGAATTTCTTACATTTCACGTAAAATTCAGATGACCACCAAATAACAAATTACGGTTCATTTGTTATTTATTATTTGTTTATTATTTATTTATTATTCGTTGTTTATTATTTATTATTTATTACCTAGGGACGCTTTGAATTTTACGTAAAATAATTTCTTTGGTATGTACTTCATCTATACTATTATAATATAAAGAGGAAAAGTTTGTTTGTGAGTTTGTATGTATAGAGTTATCTCTGGAACTACTGAACCGATTCTAAAAATTCTTTCACTAATAGAAAGCTACACTATCCTTAAGTGCTATATTTTATTTAGATAAATTTCTCGCGGGAGGGATAATTCCATAGGATAGTAACAAAACGTAACTCTGAAATTCTTTTGCATTTCAGCGTATTGGCGGAATCCTACTAATATTATAAACACCACCATCTTTAAAAATTGAGAAGTTATAGGTAGTCAAAGTTGAAATCATCACAGAGTTTTACGTGTTTTTTTAACACGCGTTACGAGTAGCTTCCATACCGAATATAAAAAAATCCGTCTAGAACTCCATAGGAGAAATTTAATGCCCCAAAGTCTAAACGATGTTTCTTGCCCTATCTCGATAACATAAAAAATGTTCAAGTTATAATCATTTAAGTTCATTTAAAAATCAGCGTTTTTCTTCTATTTGGGAATTTTTCATTTAATTTGCTTGGACTTAAATCTTTATAATTTAAAAATGTTTGTGTTATCGAGAGAGGACAAAAAGCATCGTTTAGGGCATTACATTTCCTATGGATTCTTAGACGGATTTTTTTAATTGGTATGGAAGGTACTTGTAACGCATGTTAAAAAACACCTAAAACTGTGATTATTTCAACTCTGACTGCCTATAACGCCTCAATTTTTAAATATTTCGATATAGGACAAAAAGCACGATGTAGGGCGTTCCTTGCTTTATGAACATTATATGTATTTTCAATTTCAAATTCGATGAAGAACACAATAAATAAAGCTATTGAAAAGGACATTACATTTTAACCATTGGTTACCAAGGTTACAATAAAGCGCGTGATTTTCAAGAAACTGTAGCGCGCATAGCATTAGTAACACAAAAAAGTTGTAGGAATGAAAACTGTAGGAAATGTAATCCTCTTTAAAACATTACATAATAGAAGAATCGCTTAAGTAAACTTAAGTTTCTGAGAATTTCGAAAAAAACAAAAAAATGGTAAAATGTCATGGTTTTTCGGCCATCAAAAGCTGTTTATCAGAAATTCCAGGGGCTCTTAGACTAACATTTATTAGTATCTTCATACCAAAGGTACTTTTATCCGCCAAGTAACGGTAATTTTACCAAGACACCTCACTAAAATAATCGGAAGTGATTGACATATTGTGAAACAAAACACAGCATGTATATTGTATACTGTATAGGACAAGCGGCTAGGCTCTGCAGTCAGGGTCCATTCTAATTGGTCGAATACCCCATCTTGATGTCGTTTGACACACACACACACACATACCTAAACGAAGGTAACAACTAACTAGTGAACTCTGTATATGCTAATATGGATAGTTGATAGCGATAAAAAATGGGTTTTGTATGTGGAGAATGTTCAAACACATATTCTTCAAGACAGGGCATTAATGTTCACAAAATTAGAATTAAAACTTCAGGTAAGGCTTGTAATCTATTTCTTTCTATAAAAGTCGATCAATTTTTTGACATTTCAAAATAAAACCTAATTTAATATTATTATTTGAGATATTAGGATGTCCAAAATTTATACAATAACAGTGTTCTTGAGAAATTGGAATAGAAAAATAAATTTTAGATAAGTTTTATTTTGAAAAGTCAGAAAATTGATCAACTTTTATAGAAAGAATTCAATTACAAGCTTTACCTGAAGTTTTCATTCTAATTTTGTAAACATTAATGCCTGTCTTGAAGAATATGCGTTTGAACATTCTCCACATACAAAACTCATTTTTTAATCGCTATCCATATTAGTATATAGAGTTCACTAGTTAGTTGTTACGTTCGTTTAGGTGTGCCTGTGTGTGTCAAACAACATCAAGATAGGATATTCGACCAATCAGAATGGACCCTGACTGCAGGGTCTAGTCGCGTGTCTGTATAGGTCTCAGGAGTCAGATACAGTGAGCCAGGTGACCGTGAGGAAAAGTAATACCTATCTACCGATAGGTATACTACAAACTTCATGCCTCAGGTTTTTAATATATTATTATTTTAAATAATGAAAATATATAAGAATGGATAACAATTTAAAATATAAAAAAATAAAATTACAATTTGATTTTATAAGATAAAATAATATAAGTGGATGTATTTCTATGACAGCGAATACATTATTATTTGTGTTTAACGATATTCATGTCATCTGTCTGTACCCGCAATACCGACATACCCATTTTTAATAATAATTTTCCACTAAGAAGGAAAAAATCAACAATTTTAAATGTTTGGTTATTTCAATAAACGGTAGGTATAAGTACGTGGGCAGACTGATCTTAAATAATTTATACACATATGCTAATAATAATACAACGTAAATACAAAAAAGTTAGCGTGTACAGTTATTTGATATATAAAATACTTTTGTATATTTTTCGTTTATTAAACAACTTGACTAAGTACTTACATTTAAGAAAAATTGTCTGTTTGTGGATTAAATATAGATTTATATTGAACGTTTAGACACGAAACATACCAGTGCAGCACCGATCAGGCAAAAGTATTCGAAAAAGATTATTTCAAAGCAAAAAGGTTGGGCATTTTCTTATTTATAAATGTTTAAAAAAATAACAACAGATGGCAAATATTAGACTTTTTATAAATAACAATTTAAATTACACGAGTAGAATATATTTTTAGATGTTAAAATACGAATTCACTATATCCTTGAAAGAAAATTTAATAAAAATACAGAACAATTCCCAATAAAATGTATACCTTTGTCGAATTGTAAGTAAAGATCAATTCAGACACGCATCGTATCAGTAAAGCATTCTTCTTATGAACTTCAGATTGCAAAATACCGAACCACTCTCGTTGTGTCCGTGCAGATATATTAAACAATGTTTACCTGACCGTGCTGAACTGATACGTGTGATTGTCTGTGTGAAAAATTTAAATCTACCTGGACTTGAGAATAGCCGAGCGTGTAGCGGTGCTGTTGTTTACGTGGCGTTGCTATGGTTCCTCTATTACAAGTCCCCAGTTCCCGAGTTCTAGCCCGAGAGCTGGTAAAAGTGTCAATTGGATTTTCAATTTATTATTAAAAAAAAATAATAATGAATTGAAAATATGAATTGGTGCTAGGCCCAAATAACCTTTGCTGTTGGTGGTTTTTAAAACACAATTTTTTTAAATCTACCTTTTGACAGACAGAGGACTATATTATACATTATAATAGATATTTATGCAACAAGTGGCCTAAGTGATGAATTATATGACAGTCGCGATGTTGCGATACGAGCCTAAGGTTATATTACATTTATACTAGAATGAGTGTGAGTTTACCGCGCGAGCCGAAGGGGAGCGCGGTAATCACACGAGTTCTGGCATAAATGCAACAGAATCTCAGGAAAGTATTATAAAATCGCGACTGTCAGATTCGTCACTCTAGCCGGGCGTTACATACAATATTTTTTGCAACAACTGCTTCAAAAGTTCAATCTTAAGAAAATAAAACACAATTTAGATCAATATTTTATTAGTGACAATATATAACACAGTAATCTATAAAGTACTACTTTACACACGAATATTTTAAAATAAAACAAAACAGTATTACTTTATAGCACTACGCAGCAGAAGCTTCCATAAAAAATCACCCAAGAAACGGTACACAGGACTCTTAAATTGAACTTTTGATGCAGGTTTTGCAAAAATATTATTTATGTAATTAGTTGTCATGTCCATCGTAACTATATATAAGAGATTAATGGGAACTTGGACCGTGGGTTGATTGAAACTCAGTTAAAGTTTTAATTCGCAACGTTTCGTCTATATTTTAGACTTCTTCAGGCTCTGTGAATAATAACCACATACATTACTGTACAACTCATACAAACTTATAATATATCTTATTACAAACCTTAAAACATAACACGAGTATGTCAGTAATAATCTGTAGTCATCATTCATTTACATATTATTATATGTCCGTTTTCTGAAAAGACAGGTACGCGGTGGTACTGGTTCTGTTACCATAGTTATTATCCATAAAACTAAGATAACAGCACTGGTACAGGCGCGAAGCTACGTACCTGTCCTTTCAGAAAATGGGCATTACTCTTTGAAATCTTTGTATATTTTGATTTTGTTTTACAATAAAGTTGTTTTGTCGACATGCATTTTCGGCTGAATCATTAAATTACGTATAATTTGATTAGCTTATTAAGAAACAAAAGGATAAATTATTATGTTTCGAAATGCGTTAAGAAGATTTCAGAATAACCAGTCATTGTTTAAATATTCCTTTTGATAACATTTCTTACTTAGGACGCAAACAACCCTTCATAATTCACTTAGAATATACCTTTCAACATATTTGTATGAATACAAAGAATATTAGGTACAAGATGTAATAGCAACCCTTCAACAAAATTAGTAGCTCATAAAATAATCAAAAGTGTTAATTAATAGTAATTTATGTTAACATAATATTTTTGCAAGTTCATATTAATTATAATTGATGGATTGCCCATAGTAGTAGTGGTTTCTCAGTTTGGCAGGATTTTTTTTTATATTTATAAATTATTTTTTGATATGACTAAATAAACTATTTTTTTCTTCTTTGCATATAATAATAATACTTTTAACGTCCGTTTCTCGCCATTATATAGACACCACTCGAACCATTACTATCTTCCACTGTCCGGTTATGTTCTACATTTTTAACTGTGTGAAATTAGCCGTGCTTAATTTTAGGAAAATGGGATAAAATATGTAATTTTGTGAGCATAGGAGTTTTGTAGAGATAATCGATCATGTCCTTGTATAAGGAACTATCTGGATATTTATCTGAAAACTACCTGTACTTGCAAAGTTTTAAGTCGATCAAATATGTGGAAATGGGTCAAGATTGGATTACAAGATTTGACCGTAAATTAACATACTAACAAACAACTGAAGTTAAAATAGACAATCTCTTCTTATATTTCATATCCTTTAAAAACTATACTGGAACGATTTTCTCACGTAGGTAGACTTCGAGATAAAAAGAGCCGTAATCTAGAGCACTTCGTGGACACCTACAAAACGTTCGAATGCAGTAAGAGGCCATACTATACCATACAAATACGCATAGAAACTCTCAGGGGGACCACTCGCTCGTGGGCTACGTCTGTTAATCCCACACTCCGATGATTGCGATGTTAGACAAGGACAATTCCTCATGCAGAACAGAGACGGGGACATTACATAACACATATACATACAACACAGGTTCGTTATCAGGTTCCATCCCCAGACGATCGTTGTGGAAAACGGTTGCAGTGGG
This sequence comes from Mongoloraphidia duomilia, assembly GCA_039654895.1. Classification (NCBI taxonomy): domain Eukaryota; kingdom Metazoa; phylum Arthropoda; class Insecta; order Raphidioptera; family Raphidiidae; genus Mongoloraphidia; species Mongoloraphidia duomilia. The sequence goes on along the minus strand of CM077517.1, from coordinate 38,401,785 downwards.
CTTAGACGCAAAGTGGAATAGAGGAATCTACAGATATCGGCCGTAAGTAGTGTCTGTGCAATAAACGATAAGCATTTGCATATTTAAAGCTTTATTTCGTTTTTAAAATCACAATATAAAAGTTTATGCATCTCTACGTTAGCTTTATAACAGACAGAATAATCCGGAGTTAAGAAAATGCATTTTTCAAAGATTGGTTACGGATTTCATCCCAGTCGTAATTTATGATAGCATTGCACTCTTTACGGTTATATGGTTTCAGAATTTCAACTCGTATAAAAACAAAGATTGTTTTTAATCAAAATAAAGAATATACTGCAAATACGTTGGATTGGAGTAAAAATTATAGGAGTTAAAAATAGTCCAGGTCATATAGTCACCCCGTTGTTTATATGACGTTCCTAACTTAGTCTCTTACAAATCCTCAGTTTAGATGTTCTAATATATTATGTAAAAGCATCAATTAATTTTTTAATTTATTATAGAAAATACTAACAAATAGAATATATAAACCAACATCTCTCGTAATAAGAGCGAGAGGTCATTATTGCTTATTCTGCAAGAAAAAGAAAGAAAAAATATGGTTGCATACGCATACCGTCAACCGTGCCCTGTCACCTATCCAGCAGCAGTCTGGCACCACTTGTGTTAACATTTTGGAAACTATGGTGAACCGTAACAAGCATAGAGAAGGGATGACAAGTGACATTCTTGACAGATATAAATAGACTATTGCCTAGTTGCCGGATCATCTGTGAACACGGTATGCGCAGGCATTGCAGTTAAAAAAGATACGCGAATTGGTACTAGACCCAAATAAACCTAGCAACTGGTGATCAAAAAAATAATAAGCGGTGTAAACTATACTTCACCTTGACGCTTCGTCTTTTCGAAGTCACTAACACAATCTTTTCCACCAGAGGAGACCAAAATTTGTAGTCGTCTGCTTGCTAACAAGTTGACGGCTGCTGTAACTTAATTATAGCGTCGCTAAGCGTCGGAATCGCGAGATACTGGCGAGAGTGCCATCTTGTCGACAAAATAATGTATGTATATTGTACAATGTACATGAATTTTGGTGTCTACCTAAATATGTCGTTATGTGAACTTAAATTTGTTTCTGATTAAATTCATATTATAAATATTTCTCGATTTTGATATTCTGAATGCATCGTATGAATCCGAAATCTGCGCCAAATTATATACATATGTAACGAAATCTATAACCTCTGCGATTATAGTTTATTTGATTTTGATTTAGAACCGATCTTTTTACAGATCGGGGTAGCGTGCCACCAACCGAGCAGTATTTTCCCCAAAATAATGGGTTCTTGTCAGAAGCAGCTGTTCGGTGTTCAGCTTCTGACAGTTCTTTGAATTTGTGCTGATCAAAACTTTTTTTACTCTTTATTTATTAAATAATAAAACACTAACATGTTAAATGTAAAAAATATATTTAGATAAAATAAAATATAAGACAAATATGCCACTTGCTTTAAAAAACCTAAAATCTATACAATTTTTCTACCGTTCTTAAGATTAACTCTTTAAAAGAAAATATCTCTTTCTAACCTTTTTTATCTTCTTCTGTATTCGGTTTTAGTTGATCTCTCTTGTTCCAGGCAATCCTTAGCAATGACCTTTTTTGTGCTAATTCGATTGTAATCCTTTTTCACCTCACTAAATTTTATTTCTATTTCACTATCACTAAAACTAACTTGTCTATTTTTCACTATAATTCATCCCATACTTAAATTTGTTAATGACTTCTGACTAACTTCTTAATTACACAGATAATCAGTGAACTGTACTGACTATTCACTGTTCTACTTCTATATCAACTTCTAATGACTGACATCTCTGGTCAACCAGCCAAAAGGCCGGTTGACCTAACTTTTCAACTGTTTTTCACTAACTTTTCACTTTGATTCCATTAATAACCACAACGACCAAAAATGCCCTATCTTTAAACCACCACAAGCAACCGCCTTGAGCAGCCACCTTCAAAAAGTCAAGTCCCGTTCAGTTAAGTTAAGTTCCTACTAACTGTCCGTCACTTCTATTTATAATAACCCTTCTACTTAGCGTTTCAAAGCGTTCTTTACCAGTCTTCTAGAACATATTCCCCTATTGAACCGTTTAAATCTGGGTTTTTTCCGTCTTAAAGTATCTTTTCTCATAAGTCATAAAACATTAAAATTTGATATTATATATTTCTCGAAATTATGTTTCCAATTTGATAAAAGGGAATCAAACACTTATTACTCAGATTTCTCAATCAGGTCTGTAACTGCATTATTTCCAGAAAGTCATAACATCACCTGATAAAGAATTGTATTCCGTGATTATAACACCGGTAAACACATTCCAGATCATTGGCGTCCATAACTTTCCAATAACCAGTGACGTACTGAATTGATATAACCCATTTTCTTACATTCCATTCCCCTTAAAAGAAAGCACTATTCTGAAGAATCAGGGCTTTCTCAATCCTTTTATTTCTACAGTTCGGTCATTACTTTGGATTTCCCTGGAAACTTTAACAAGAGAGATTTTTCTTTTTCTGAAATATAAAAATAATAAAAACAAACAAACAACCTCATATAATATTGCTTACATATTGTACACACACAGTTATCAATTTATAATCTACAGAGAAGAGGGTTGTTCGGAAAGATTTCTCTTATCACGACACCTGCTGCTCACTTCAGGAGTAGGAGACTTTGAATTATAACAATAGTCTCGGACTCAACCTCAGGACCAACTGGTGAAGCGGCATGACGAAATCCCCTGAACCCTTGATAATAATTTCATTCTCTTCAAAAAAAAAATTAACTTTATCCTATTCAATACATTTCAATTTGAAAAGATACACACATAATAATCATTTACTTTTCGGCCATCTATCTTTGAACAGATTGTATCTTAATCTCTTTTGTTTTTCTTATATATGAGCATAAGTTACCAATTATCAGATTATGCGTTCATGTGCGTATCTTTCCTTCTTAGAAAACATAATCCACCTATATTATAAAATCATAAAGAAACAAACTAAAATATAATGACAACACCATACCGTTAACTGAGTCTGAATTTTTTTTTTTTCGCAACTATACTGACTATTCAAATGTTAGTTCATTAAAGATCGACTTTTTATAATACTCTTATGACATTGACTTGAGGGCTCAACAATAATGTTGTTAAGAGGGGAGACCAGTCCATCCCAGTTTCTAACTGTTTTGGCAAAGGTACTACTCCTCCTCTTCCATTTTTTCTTATTTTGAAAAAATTAATAGTTAATTAGGGTTACCATAGTATACACTGATTTCACATAGTTAGTTATCAACACTTTACACTTTCCTTACACAACTTCACCACTATAGTCTATCTTCTCGTGTAATCTTGGTAATTTGGTCATATGGTCTTTTGGCCATATGTATAGCTCAGCTCCCATTTATTGATTGAGGACTAGTGTTGATCAGCTTAGTCCTTTGATTGTGATCATCCCTCGTGATAGTCAACTCGTGTCTTTTGTTTGTATTTTTCTCTCTCTCTTTCCGTTGCGTTAAACGATATTCTCAGCAGTATATGTCATGAAACATATAAAAATTATTGATTAACAATACAATTAATAAAAAAAAACAATTACCTTGCTAACATCTATTAATTATTCTAGGGTATACTCTACAGTACACATGTTTACAAACAATTAAACTGATAAGATTGCAAGTGCAACGAAATAAAAACAAAAGAAAACTTCCACAGAACAACTCATTTATCCACAGAATAATATTTATTCTTGTAATATATAACTTAACCATTTTTCTTATTCCGGTGTTTCTAGCCAACTTTGATCCACTGACATTGGAAAAATAATTTTTGGATATAACTTATTCTCATCTTGGACTTCTACTTTTTCTACTTATTTATTCACAATTACACTTTCTAAAATTTTCTAGTTCCTTTCCTTTTTATTATTTTTCTATGGTATCTGTGAACATTATACGTCACACTGTCTAAAAAAAAAAACTCCAATTAATTTTACACTTCATCCAAATATGTCATATAATAGCAACCCATGAATGAAAGTATCCCTTAAAAATTTTTATGGTTTTTCCTACCATATATAACCCAATTATTCCTGAAGTTAACCTTCCGGCAAGAATTGTTCATTTCTACATTTTATTTAACCATGACATAACAATTTTTTTAATCTTATAAATTACCAAAATTCGTTTCTTGGGTATCAGTTGCAAAACATGTCATACTTCTTCTTAATGTCCTATAAAATTTATCTACTCTCACATTTCATTTAACCCTGCTACTAACGCGTTTTTATAACTGTCACATATATAGTTAATAATATTATCATTTACCACCTAATTAATTTTTTTTTTCATTAAACAAAAATTTTTTATTTGGAAACCATACTTTAGTTTAAATTCTTTATCCGTTTCAATCTTGAAATTTCCTTTGCAAGCTTCATTCCCGTTTATATTCTGTTGTCATAACTAGCGTACTATATGTATATATTTTCAATGATTTATTTCTCTTCACATGTTTATCGTTATCTTATCTTTCACGGTCGAACATAGCAATGCATGTTTATCGGTGGAAGGTTGCAATTGTTTTTGTTTATTCATAATGACTCCATTGATCATAAGTAATCTACCTTTATTAATTAATTATTTAAAACTTAATTTTAAAATATCTATCACTTACGTTTAACAGCTGGTTTATTTTATTTTTTTAAAGATTATAAATTCCATGTTGTACATATCATCTTGTTATTTCATACCACCTGTTATTTCCTATTTTCTCATTCTTCTAAACATCTTGGGTAAAATCCATGGGTGTTTATCTACTTTCCCATGACTTCTCGTTTTATAACACGGTTCTGGAACATTTATTTCTTCGTTTCCAATAGCTGGTTTTTCAATATTCACTTCCGTCATCCGTATTACTTTCCTGATTTTCATCTGTATTTTGTGTTGTTTCTGACAGAACTATTTCATATCCAAGTTCTCGGCACTAATTCTTCTGTTTCACAAGGAAATAGAGATTCTTCCAAATATGGTTCTTGATAATCATCCTGTTCTATATTATGGCTATCTTCTTCATCGCCTTGTCGTTTATAACACTTCTTTGATCTTTTCACGTGTACTATTTGTTCTTTCTTATTTATGACGTCACGAATTTTAAATGTAACTGGCCCTTTTTGTTCAATCACTTGGAACGGCCCAATCCATTGTTTCCTTAACTTCTTTATCAGTTTTCTCCTGTTCTTTTTCTCTCGTATCTCCTTCCTTATCTCTTGACTTTGTGTTTATCAACTCACTGTGTCTTTCAATGTCATTCTTAATTATCTCAGTTACTTCGGTTTCAAAATTCATCAGCTGGTTCAATCATTATATCTCGGGACCGGTTCCTTGATATATTGACTTTCTGAAACTAGACACCATGTTCTTGGTGGAATCTCAAGTTGTTGTTTAAGGGTGACTGGACAGCTACCAACTGCCCTATCTTCATCATCAATTATCGTTGGTAGCGATAATGATGACGAAACCTTTTCCCCATCCTTGGTATCATTGTTTATATTTTTTCCAACCGCTAATATTTTCTTTTCAGTTTTCAAATTTTCTTCTTCTATTTTAAATCTTACTACTTTCTTTACTGGCGTTTTATTTTCTTCCTTTAAAACGTTTGGTTCTCTCTCTCGTTTATTATAATTCTTTATTTCTTTCTTCTTCTTTATTTTACTTTCTCGCTCGTGCGAATAGCTTCCTTTCGTAATGCTTTCAGTCGCATTATCTCCACATAATAAATCTTTATCTCTGATTCTTTTATCTTCATTATTTATATCTTCTCTATAATGCTTCCACTCGCATTATTCTTTCTAATAACTCTCTTTCCGTAATGTTTCCAACATACATTACTTTATCTTAAATAATCTCCATCTATAAAATCTCCTTAATAACATCTCTATAATATCTTCTCTATAATGCTTTTATCTTGCATTATTCTTCATCATAATTCTCTCTCCGTAATGCTTTCCACGTGCATTACTCTCTCTAATAACTCTTCTATAATGTTTTCCTCTTACATTTTCTTCAAATATCTTCTCTGTAATGCGTCCAACTTGTATTATTCTTCTTAATAAATCTCTTCATCTCTTCATCAGATATAAATTGTGATCGTCTAACGGGTTCTAGCTGCAGTAGACTTCCCTTTTAAACTTTCAAATTCACTTCTGGTAATCACATTACAGCATTCATGGCATCCAAAAACTTCCCTTCCATTAAAAATTGGAAATTCCACTGTAGTGAATCCCAACTGGTGGAATGGTGCTCCGAAATACCTTGAAGTACCGCCTTTAGTTTCTATATTTCTCCTTCGTATTCTACTATCCTTCAATTTCAAAATAGTGACTGCCAATTCGGTATTTATCATTAGACTGACCCATTTGCCATTCACATATATGTTTATACTGCAAGGACATCTGTTGAGAAACCGAATGTCACGTTCACCTGCTTATCTTATCTTGTTTCTTTCACATTCAATGTAACAATGAAAGGTCACCAAAACAACGACACACTCACTTATCACCACTTAATTCACTTTCTTTTATCAATTAAAATTCACTTGTCAATTAAATGTATATATCAATAAAAACATCACCAACTTCAATTATAATGAATGAATTGTAAATTATAGACGCTCGACAACTGAGGTCATTAGCGTCTACACTTCAATTATAACTCTACTACTCGCGTTAATACCTGGTAAATCCACAAAGTATTTAAAAAATTACACGTATCCACGTTGTAACATATCATTCAATTATTATTAATTTCTATCCATCAAAACATCTTTAAGAAAAATTCTAACAAAATTAAATTCTTAAATCAACTATCAAATCATGTTTTCCTCATAGTTCTCTTTACTCTTTCATCTTTCATTAACTTTTCTATTGATCCTGTATTTATAGTATAACTCATGAGCAATCAAATATAATATTTATATATAAAAATTAATTCAACTCAAAATTTCTATCCGATCAGTTTTCTCTTTATTTTCTTCCGTCTTTCGTTTACAATATTACTTCACACTACTCGTGCTCAAATTCAAAGACATACAATATATCTCTATGTGATATCTATTCATCATTAAAATTAATTCACCAAAACAATTCATAAAAATAAAATTAATTCATTAAAATCATTTTTTTTTTCTTTAAATCACAAAAACTCATTTCATTAATATTATTATCTCTTATTAAAATCCATTTACCAACTTCCAATCCTTAAAATCAATTATCTTTAAAAATATCTCTTTAAAATATCTTTCTTATTTCTTAATATTCTATTTTTTTCAAAATCTTAACTACTAAAAGGATATATATCTCTTTGTGATAATTATTTTAATTTATCAAGTTTTCCTTTGTTCTCTCTCTTTCACCTCAATGTACTTCATTCTTTTAATCCGTTCCTGCACAAACTCAAAGACAACCAATATCTTCATCTGATATCTATTCATTAGATTTTTCAATAACATTTAATTCATTAAAATCAATTCTATAGAAATATCCAACTTTTACAAAATATTTCTCAAACTACTTTTAAATTCTTCAAAAATATTCTAACGTTGTACCATCAAATGTAATAGTACCATTTTTTTTTTCAAAAAACAAATCTTTTTTTTAAAATCAAATCTTTCCAAAAACAAATCAAAATTAAATCAAAATCATTCTTTTAAACACAAATAATCCCATCGCTGTACCACCATTGTAACGAAAATATCTATAACCTCTGCGATTATAGTTTATTTGATTTTGATTTAGAACCGATCTTTTTACAGATCGGGGTAGCGTGCCACCAACCGAGCAGTATTTTCCCCAAAATAATGGGTTCTTGTCAGAAGCAGCTGTTCGGTGTTCAGCTTCTGACAGTTCTTTGAATTTGTGCTGATCAAAACTTTTTTTACTCTTTATTTATTAAATAATAAAACACTAACATGTTAAATGTAAAAAATATATTTAGATAAAATAAAATATAAGACAAATATGCCACTTGCTTTAAAAAACCTAAAATCTATACAATTTTTCTACCGTTCTTAAGATTAACTCTTTAAAAGAAAATATCTCTTTCTAACCTTTTTTATCTTCTTCTGTATTCGGTTTTAGTTGATCTCTCTTGTTCCAGGCAATCCTTAGCAATGACCTTTTTTGTGCTAATTCGATTGTAATCCTTTTTCACCTCACTAAATTTTATTTCTATTTCACTATCACTAAAACTAACTTGTCTATTTTTCACTATAATTCATCCCATACTTAAATTTGTTAATGACTTCTGACTAACTTCTTAATTACACAGATAATCAGTGAACTGTACTGACTATTCACTGTTCTACTTCTATATCAACTTCTAATGACTGACATCTCTGGTCAACCAGCCAAAAGGCCGGTTGACCTAACTTTTCAACTGTTTTTCACTAACTTTTCACTTTGATTCCATTAATAACCACAACGACCAAAAATGCCCTATCTTTAAACCACCACAAGCAACCGCCTTGAGCAGCCACCTTCAAAAAGTCAAGTCCCGTTCAGTTAAGTTAAGTTCCTACTAACTGTCCGTCACTTCTATTTATAATAACCCTTCTACTTAGCGTTTCAAAGCGTTCTTTACCAGTCTTCTAGAACATATTCCCCTATTGAACCGTTTAAATCTGGGTTTTTTCCGTCTTAAAGTATCTTTTCTCATAAGTCATAAAACATTAAAATTTGATATTATATATTTCTCGAAATTATGTTTCCAATTTGATAAAAGGGAATCAAACACTTATTACTCAGATTTCTCAATCAGGTCTGTAACTGCATTATTTCCAGAAAGTCATAACATCACCTGATAAAGAATTGTATTCCGTGATTATAACACCGGTAAACACATTCCAGATCATTGGCGTCCATAACTTTCCAATAACCAGTGACGTACTGAATTGATATAACCCATTTTCTTACACATACACCATTCAGTGAGTAATTCACTATTCGCAAACTATAGTGTTTTCATACATTTTCAAGTTCGGTCCTGTCTGGCTGATTTTAATGGAACATTTGAATCTTTACTAAAGGGTTAAATTTTAATTTTCAAACAATTCCGAGAATGTTTTCGGTATTTTTAAGCCAAAAATGTTATTCAATCCCACAGTACAACTCTTAAAATTGGCCGATTGCGGTCATTTTGAAGAATATTTGTGCGATAATGGATTTAAATATGTGTAACAAATAGACTTAGCGCGCGCGCACACACACAGACAGAGAGAGAGAGAGAGAGAGAGAGAAAGAGAGATTTCGTAAAATGGTACCAAGTTTTTCAGAATGATTTGAAACGTCAAGATTTTATGGTCCCAATAATGTTGCCAATAATGTATGTGCTATATTATATTACACAGGTGCGTCACGGGAATAGTCATTTTTTGAAATAATGAATTAGAACAGTAAAATTTTGAGGAAAAGATTTTTTATAGGTAGAAAATTGAATCAGGTTCGAAAAATGATGTCACTAAGGTGACGACTGTTTTGTGGAATATATACATATATACATATATACATATATACATTATACATTATACACTGTCGAAGCCTTTTTTATTGGGAAAATGAGCTCTTACCGCTATCATTGAAGCCCTGCTCGTGCGGGCAGTGTTCTAACCTCTATGTTGGCTACTGAATACCTAAATGGCGTAGCCAGGAAGACTCAATGCCCTTTCTCTCTGCCCTCTACCACCGACGTGGGGGCCGGGGGGCCCACACGGCCCGCCCAAGTTTCAATGACAGTGGTAAGAGCTCATTTTCCAAATCGTGTCATCTTCTAGTTTTGTGCCCAGCTCGCTCGCCTGATTTGTAAACCTACGATTTTTTTCTATGATGTTACCTTAAAGCGCGTGTTTACAAGGAACGATCAAGAACACTGAAAGATTTGAAGGCAGCAATACAGCAGGAAATCTACGAAATCGGTCACGGTGGACACGAACTTTCAAGAAAGGCTTCGACAGTGTATTCAACAAAATGGTCGTCACCTTAGCGACATGATTTTTCGAATCTGATTCATTAATTAATTCATTAATGACATGAAAATTTCATGTCATTATAGTTTATTTCATGATGAAATAAACTATAAATTTTCTACCAATAATTTTTTCCCCTCAAAATTTGATTGTACTGACCATTTTAAAAATTGACTATTTCCTTGACACTATATGTATCTATAGGCAAACACCAAAACACAAAATTAATGAGAGGATACATGAATAGCTTCGACTTGTAGGTTTCTGCGGAAAAGTTTTTTTTACAGTATTGTGTGATACAATATTTGCTTTTTTACTGCTCTTGTCGAATAATAATTGTAATTGAGATGTTTTACATAAAATATAATACATTGCAATTTATCAATCTTACACTTGGAATTATGAAGCGTTACATGTTGATAAAAATACATCATGTCAAAATTCATTCCCGTCAATTTATTATGAGAGAATCTCAAATCGAATCCATCAATCTTCAATTTTACATCATACTCGATGTGTTACATGCTACATAAGTAGGCGGCTTTTTTATTTAGAATAATGTCTTAAGAAAGAACTGGATATTTTTCATGGATATCTTTCTGAAATATTCATTTACATAATGATAAATAAGTTTATTTAGATTTATAGGAAAATGTATCGATCATGTTATAAATTTTCCAATACTATAAGTTGAAGGATTTCCTTTTTTTAATAAATATTTTCAATCAAAATATAACGGCTTATTTTGCTTCATTTTAAGGCATTGTTATACAAAAAGAAATAAAGGTACACATGAAAAACATATTTTCTTTTGTATCGAAAAATCTATATGTATATGCTTTGTATTGGTTTTCTAATTGAAAATGTTCTATTTTTAGAAGAAAAAAACGACAAACACATTAATTGGCGCAAAAAAAGTCTTAGGGGATGGATCAAAATTCGCTCTACACCCTTATAACAAATTATATTTCATTTTCATTATTATGTCTTTTTAGTGTTCCGTACAAAAATTGGAAAAACGGAAAACTTATGGCCTACACTCCGGTGTCTGTCCGTCTGTCCGTCACAAGCTTCCAGAGCCAAACAGTACAAGCTAGAGACTCGAAATTTGGCATAGTTAAATCTTGTTATGGCCCAATGCTATGGTTTAAATATGAATAAATATTTCGAATAATTACGGGTAATAATGGGAGGTCAGACGGGTTATGAAAAAATGAAAAAAATTCAACCCTATCAAGTGGGGTGTCTAATGACAGCTTGTGACTGATAGAAAACAGTAGTATTTTAAAAAAAAAATATTTAGTTAAATTTGCTTAAGAAAAAAAACTTGTCCCATCCCATTTATTTCTAAAGTATTAATCAGAAAAATCTGAAATAAATTTAGTATAACGTCAACAATGATGAAAAGTATAAACATTGTAAAGTGTAGTATATTTCAAAGAAATTACAGATTTTTGACGCAATGAGCATATCTTACAAGGTTATAATTAGTGATGCACCGAAATTCGGTTCACATTCGGTAACTTCGAATTTCGGCAGGTTTTACCGAACTTTGGATTCGACCGAATGTCAGTAACAAATTTTACCGAACTTCGGATTCGGCAGAATATATGCATATGATGATGAATGAACCACCGACTTTCGGTTACTGTAATTATTAAGACTGTCTTAAAATAAAAAAATAAAAATTACCTTTAGTAGTATTTACTATTTGTATAGTGAAAAGATGATATAATTAATTATTTTTATTATTATTATTTATTAACTTAGATCTAAGGTGTGGGTATTATGTATTGCAAATTTAAAAATGAAAACATATTCTGAATCAATAATATAAATATGTATTATATATTATGTTTATTAAAATAAAACTGAAAATAGCTTCGTAAAAAGAGTGTAATTACTAATAACTAACTTTTTTAAGTAAAAAAACTAGAAAAGTATTTTTAACCGACTGTCAACTTCGGCCGAACTTTGAACCGAAAATTTAACCGAATGTCAACTTCACCAAATTTTGAACCGAACATTTAACCGAATGTCAACTTCGGCAGTTTTTTTAATCGAAAATACGGTCGAATCAACATTCGGTAAAATCCACATTCGGTGCATCACTAGTTATAATAAATTCAACAAACGAACTCAAGTCCAGACGCGTGAGTGGGCTATGAGGCTAATTAGAGATACAAGATACAACTGTGTAACGAAAAACATCTCATTAATTATAATATAAATAAATATATATTTTTTAAATAAATTCAAATTCAAATTGTTTATTACTCCTGCAGCGGCAAAAGAAAAATTGCATAGCAGAAGTCAGATACAATTACAATTAATATAAAAACATAATATATATACAGAAACATACATGGTTACATGTTAAAATAATCATTTAAGCAATAAAAACATTTTTCAACAAGGAAAGCCTTCAATTTTTTTAAACAGTGGAAAACTCGCTATATTTTTTATTTCATTTGGAACCAGATTGAATATCTTGGTGCAACAGTATATAGGACTTTTCAAATAAAGGGTTAAATTTGGCTTGGTGCTACTCAAATTGTCTCTATTCCTTGTATTATATTGATGCCCAAGAGATTCAAACTTGTTAGAGTTGTTCCGCACAAAAATAGCAGCTTTATAAATATAAATTGACGGTAAAGTCATAATATTGTGATTGATGAAAATGTAACAGCAGGTTTCTCGTAGCTTAAGTCCAAAGACTATGCGTAAAGCTCTTTTTTGGAGTATAAATAAGCGTTTTGTATCAGAACAGTTACCCCAGACTATGCAACCATAATTTAGATAAGGAAATATATATGCGTAATATATGCTGATTAAAGTTTTTGAGTCTACTATGGAATGCAATCTATGTAAAATGAATAGCCCTTTACAGATTTTTTTAGAGCATGCATCAATATGATGAGACTAATTTAGGTTTTCGTTCACTAAAACTCCAAGATATTTAAACACATCAGTGTTTTCTACAATTGCCTCATCTATTACCACTGCTGGTAAAGTGTGCTGCAGCGATAGATTCGTACGAAACTGCATTGTTTTAGTTTTGGCAACGTTAAGTTGTAAACCATTGTCATTACACCAATCTACTGTCTGATTAACGGCTATATTTAGATTAATTTCCATGGCAATTAAATCACCATGACTAGAGAGCAAAGTTGTATCATCTGCGAAAACAATCGGTTCGATATTTTCTGGATCTAAACAGTTGACCATGTCATTAGCATATAAAAGAAATAGAATAGGGCCCAAAGTTGATCCTTGTGGGACGCCTTTTGCTAGTGTTAAATTAGTTGACTGGACACTGTCAATCATAACTACCTGTGCACGGTGTGTCAAAAAAGATTCAATACAATTTAAACAGTTCCCCCTTATCCCATAATTAGTAAGTTTCCTAAGAAGACATGCATGGTCAACTGTATCGAAAGCTTTACTGAGATCAAGAAAAGCTGCTGAAACAAAATTACGATTATTTAGCGCAGATAGTACATACTCTACTAACTCAGTCAGAGCAGTTTCAGTATTTTTGCCAGAACGAAAACAGTGCTGAGAATTGTTCAATATATTAAAATTTGTTAAAAACGACGATAACCTGCTGCAGTACACATTTTCAAAAATTTTTGAGAAAATTTATAACACAGATATTGGCCTGTAATTCGTATAGTCCTTTGGATCTCCTTGTTTAAGCACAGGCACCACTTTAGCTATTTTTAAAGTACTTGGAAAAATGCCTTCAGTTAGGGATAAGTTAATTAAATGAGTCAATGATGTTATAATGTGCAAAAAAGACTTATAAAAAACCGTTGAATTTATATTATCAACACCATAAGAACTTGACGATTTTAGTTTCATAATAAAGTTAAAGATTTCCACAGAATCAGTTGGCATCAAATAGAAAGAGCTGCTGACATTGACTTTTCCATATTGTACATTGCCAATTGTTTATTGTATTATTATTTAACTTAGACACATTGATAAAATATTTATTAAAAACGTTTGAGCTAATTTGACAGCCCTAATAACTCTTTTATATACAGATTTATAGTTCCTAAAGTACGTAAAAATTATTCGTCCGTTCTGAATTTACTCATTTCATTGAGTAATTTAAGTTTTTCCCGAGAACAAGAATCCCACTGGTTATCCATGAACATGATTTCTTACCTTTAATTTTCACCTTCTGTATCGGAAAAGCTGCATTGTAAAGGCATTTATAATCGAAATAGAACATATTGAAAACATTAAAACGTAATTCATCATTATAAACATAATCCCAGTTTTTACGAGAAAGTAAATAGCAAAAATAATTAATATTTTCGTTACTAAAATTTCTTTTATAGGTGTATTTTTCAGCTGATGCATACCTGACATTGTAAAGAATAGCCGATTTGCCGTAATGATTGGAAATTGTCGAATTTAACACAGAAACTTGTATACTGTTCATTGGGATATTTGTTATTATGTTATCTATGGTTGTTTCAGAAGTCATAGTAATGCGCGTTGGCGTATCATTGATAGCCCTACAGTTATAAGACTGGAGAATTTCTGTTAATCGAGTTACTTTTGGGCAGGATTTAACTAGAAAGTTTATATTAAAATCGCCAAGTATAAGAATTTCACCGTTTTTTACATGAATTGCATTCAACATATCATTAAATTTGAATAAAAAGCTGTCGAAGTTACTATTTGCTGATCTGTAAACACAGATTATATGGGTGTATTTTCCTCCATTGAACCACTTAACTCCCGCACATTCGAATTTTTTGTCACAGCAGAACTGTTCTAACTTATTTATTGAGGCAACTAGCAAATCAGTTTTGCAATATAAACAAACACCGCCATGCACATAATCAGTTCGGCAATATTCAGCACATAGTTTATAACTATTAAAATTTATGCTAGCAAGTTCACTATTAGTACACCAGTGTTCAGAGACACAAAATATATCAGGAGTGCTTTCGCTTAGAAATATTTCAATTTCATCTATTTTGTTTTTGATGCACTGCACGTTTTGATGAATTACATGCAGTTTTGTTGTTTCAGAACTTTTCTGGTTCCTTATTTTTGTTGGTCCGAAAAAATAGAAACCTTTTCACTGAGGTCATTGAGTGCATCATGCAATTCAAAGGGGGCACCCAATTTAAAGGAGGCGTTAGTCCCCTTCGTATGCAGTTTCTCACAATCAAACTCTTTATCTGGATACTTATTATGCAAATAATTAAGCACGTTCTCTTCAGTGACGTTTGACTTGACTCTACTGATATGAAGCCAAGTCATTTTATTTGCTTCTATCAGTTCAGAACTATTAGGCACTGAACCAACAACATGTGACAATTTACGGCGTCTTACTTACTTTTATATTTAACGGTTGTACGGAACACTCATTGTGCGAGGCCCGACTTGCACTTGACTGCTTTTTAGGCGCGATCTAAGCAAAGCTAGAAGCGCCTATATACACTCGCTTTGTCTGTACGTCTGTCAATCTGTGAATCTGTAACGGATTTTTTGTATCCGTCGTACAGCCCAAACGGCTTAACCGATTTTAAAAAACTTTTATTTGTTTGATTTCTCTCGGGGTCTATTTGATTCTAACGTTGCCCGATTTTTGAATTTTGGCCCCAGAGGGGAGAAAATTAGAAAAAACGGTGTTTTTTGCTTATAGTTCGCTCAATTCAAGTCAGATCGATTCGAAACCTATCTTAAACGAAAGAGGAGAAAATTCTAGATAGATTATATGTATAATATTGTATCAACACAGTTTTTTTATACAGATTTGTATGAAAATACAAATATATAAATGCGATTTTATCTAGGGATCGGACCAAAATTTCTCGATGTTTCATGTCTTCCTGAACAATTTGGTTTTCTCTGTCTGTATGTCCGTTTGTACGCTTATAACTCGAGAACCACTGATCCGATTTACGTGATTTTTTTTAAGTGAATAACATCTTATGAGACAGCTAGTTTTAAAATATTCTAGCATCACGCAAAAGCAATCGAACTGATTCTCAAATAAAAATGTATGTTCTGGCATCACGCAAAAGCAAGTAGGTAGTAGATGCTTTGTTTTTTTGAAGCTATGCTTCTTAACGCACATTTCAGATGGGGACCTAAATCATAAAAAGTGAAAAGTCACGTCACAAAAAATGTAACGTCACTTTTGTAAAAATTATCCGATTCTTTTGAAAATTAATATTTGAGAGTTTTATAGGACACAAAAATATAAAATGGCGTCAGATTTCAAAATGGCGGCCATAATATGTACTTTTTTGTAAAAATTATCCGATCCTTTTGAAAATTGATATTTGCGAGTTTTATAGGACACAAAAAAATAAAACGACGTCATATTTCAAAATGGCGGAAATATGTAGTACTCCTTTGTAAAAATTATCCGATCCTTTTGAAAACTGATATTAATTAATAGTGCCAAAAAATGGTGATAGAAAAACAAATATTTTGCAAGTCATAATTTTTTAAATTTTTAAAATGATTTTTTAATATTTTTAAATTTATAAATCATAAAAATTTGTAAAATCTATAAAATTTTTAAAATGATTTTTTAAACTTTTTAGGATGTTTAAAATTTTTAAAATTTTTAAAATTTTAAAATTTTTTCTAAGCTTTAAAAATTTATATATCAATATGAAATTTTTTCAATGCAAAATTACATGTCAAACGTAAAAATCATTTTTTAACCGTATTTAAACGTAATTTGCTGTGAATAACCTTGAAATAAGATTTCATTTTTGAACCATATTTAACGGTGCCAAAATGCTTCAAAGTTGAATTTTTTAGTGTAAATCAATTGGAAAACGCCAAATAAAGACGATTTGATTAAAAAACAAATATTTTGCAAGTCAAAATTTTTTAAATTTTTAAAATGATTTTTTAAATTTTTAAATCATTAACATTTTTGAAATCTATAAAATTTTTAACATGATTTTTTAAACTTTTTATGATGTTTAAAATCTTTAAAAATTTAAAAATTTTTTAAACTTTTTAAATGATTTTTTAAAATTTATAGTCTTTAAAAATTTTTGAATTTTTAAAATTATTAACATGATTTTTTAAACTTTTTAGGATGTTTAAAATCTTTTAAATTTTTAAAATTGTTTTTAAAATTTTAAAATTTTTAATCTTTAAAATTTTTAAAATCCTTAAAATTTTTAGCATGATTTTTTAAACTTTTTAAGATGTTTAAAATCTTTAAAATTTTTAAAATCTTTAAAATTATTTTTTTTAAATTTTTCTAAGTTTAAAAAATTCATATATCAATACGAAATTTTTTCAATGCAAAATTACATGTCAAACGTAAAAATCATTTTTTAACCGTATTTAAACGTAATTCGCTGTGAATAACTTTGAAATAAGATTTCATTACTGAACCATATTTGAAGGGAATGGGGAAAGAATAGGGTATGTAACATTTTTTTGATTTTTGAGCTGTTAGTGCCATCTGATAGACCGTAACGGTATTCAGCACTGGGTAAATTATGGGGTAAAAGAAATAGATAGATCACCGTGTATTTTAAAACTAAAAATTATTGGATGGGAAAAGAACAAGGAATGTAATTAACTTTAAAATCAATTTACTCAGCCATTTGTCCACATTCTCTTCATTTGAGAGTTTCATAGATCACAAAAAAATAAAATGACGTCAGATTTCAAAATAGCGGCCACACCTATGTACTTTTTTGTATAAATTATCCGATCCTTTTGAAAATCGGTATTTGAGAGTTTCATAGGACACAAACAAATAAAATGATGTCAGATTTCAAAATGGCGGCCGTATGTACTTATTTGTAAAAATTATCCGATCCTTTTGAAAATTGATATTTGAGAGTTTCATAGGACATAAAAAAAAAATGACGTCAGATATCAAAATGGCGGCTATATGTACTTTTTTGTAAAAATTATCCGATCTTTTTGAAAATCGATATTTGAGTTTCATAGGACACAAAAAAAATAAAATGACGTCATATTTTAAAATGGCGGCCATATGTAGGTACTTTTCTTCTAAAATTATCCGATCCTTTTGAAAATTGATATTTGAGAGTTTTACAGGACACAAAAAAATAAAATTACGTCAGATTTCAAAATGGCGGCCATATGCACTTTTTTGTAAAAATTATCTGATCTTTTTGAAAATTAATATTTGCATGTTTTATAGGACGCAAAAAAATAAAATGACGTCATATTTCAAAATGGCGGCCATAGGTATATATTTCTTTGTAAAAACTATCCGATCCTTTTGAAAATTGATATTTAAGAGTTTAATAAGACACAAAAAAATAAAATGGCGTCAGATTTCAAAATGGCGATCAAATAATAACTTTTTAATTGTATTGTTTATATCTTTGATAAATTCGGTTTTATATACAATGCGTAAGAAGCATAGCTTCTGTCGGGTGTCTTACTACACATCATGATTTTTTTTATTTAGCAGGTTCCGAGTTACGCTTAATAGTAGTCAACCATTGCTATGGAAAATTGTTTAAAAAATTCACTGTACTATTTTTTCTATGTAATCCGATACATGTTTACATTATAGGTCTTATTGCTCATAGCCTACTATAAAATTGTAAATCTTCTCAGTGTTATTTTCCCTATGTTTGGTAAAACCGTTTACACACAGTACCTACAATCCTATATAAATATCGCGCCTTGTAATTCTTGAATTACTTGTATGCTCCAAAATTTTTAATCATTATTTTATTTTATTCTCTTAAAGTTTTTTTTATGTTATAATATTGTTAACATTGACTTATTATCAATTTATCATGGTTACGACTTAATTACGAATTAGTTCGTATTAGTAGAGCACCTTGTTAAGGCAGTCAATAGGTTTTGGTGAAAATACCTGTGTAATATACCAGTATTCGCGTTTGCAATGTTTTCTGTATATGATATTATGTTATGACGTACTTACTATATTATGTTCATGTTTGTAATGACTCATGAGACTAGAAGTTTCACTTCTGTAGTGTGTAGTGTAAAGCACACGATCCATTTTTTACTTATTTCCAAATTGTTTTGAATTATTACGCTCTGATATGTTGAATAATATATTTTAAACTCTTAAAAGAACAAAAAACTATCTCTTAAAAGACGTCATTATCTCGTATATTCTTTTAACAATAAATACGATTGTCATTTCCAGATCTATATAAGTTATCTATAAATGTATTTTCAGAGTATAAAATAGTACAGCAGAATTGCTTTTCTCAGCGTGTAATGAAAGTACCCATCTGGATTATATCAGAGGAAAATAAACTGAAGAAGAATCAAGAAACACGCAGAGCACTAGCTCACTCTAGGTTAAACTCCATAATTTTATCAAGAAGGTCTGTATTTTCTTTTGTTTATAATTTTACACGTTTCATTCATTTGAAAAAAGTATACGGTGCAATATAACCGAATCATTAGAATATATGAACTCAAAAGTATTTCATCATATCCACTATACCCACTATGTGGATATGTTGAAATCGGTGTATATACCGGTCTGTAATGGGTTACTTAACAGGCAAGTGTGCGGGAACGTATTTTTCTCACATTAGCGTAGGAAAGTAAAATGAAATAGTAATTTAATGTAAATTAAGAGTAGTTTAATGTTTTTGAATTTATTATTTTTAATAATAAATAAAGAAAAAATAATATATTTCATATTTCCGAAGATAGGGCATGACCTCGTATCTTATAGTCCATAGCGTACCTATCGCGTTAGAACACTCGGCCACGAAGACAGCTTAGCAAATGTACAGTGCGTTCGTAAAGTATGGAATTATGAAAATAAAATTTAAAAAAAGACGGTGTTTAGAAAAAGTCTTCAGACAGGTCATTTTTATTTTTAAAAGGGGCATCTTTCTAGGTGAATAGCTTTTCGTGTTAACAGAAAAGATCGAAACCTTTGAAGAACGACTGGCAATACTAGAAGGAAGACGACAAGTTTCGGTTGATGACGCAAGACGCGAAATCGAAGTAGAGAGGGAGACGGCCACCTCAAGGATAAGAATCAAACCGCCAACGTTTGTCGGAAACGTAACCTGGTCTACGTACCACAAACAGTTTGAAGCGGCTGCAAGAGCCAACGGTTGGTCGGACAGAGAAAAAGTCATCTCTCTGGTGGTAGCCTTGCGTGGAGATGCCCTAATGATTCTGCAGGCAATTCCAGCCAGCGAGCAAAGTTATTACCAGCTGCTGGTCTGGTTTAGAAGGCTATATATACTATAGAGTATAATAGGTGGATCGATTATTGAAGGGATTATTCTCTGAACCGTTGGAGAGAGTGGATCAGCGAACAGTGATAAATAAATAAGAGTTGTCTTTGGAACGTAGACAAAAGTGGTTCGGACGAACAGTGGCAAATAACAGTTATAAATAAAAGTGACCAATAACAGTTATTTATAACAGTGACAAATAACAGTTATAAATAACAGTTATAAAATATAACAGTGACAAATGACAGTTATAATAAATAACTGTGAATATAAATGGGCAAATTGATAAACAATAAGTGTGAAAAGTTGTGTTACTTCGCTAATGTACCGTTGTTTTGCATTTAAATAAATTAAAAAAAAAATTACCGAAATTACCATACAGTTTTGTTACGTTATTATACAATGGATCTTTTTTTACATAATGGATTTGTCACAAGCACAATGTATTTTTTCAATGAACGTTCATTTTTTACAGGGCACTTTCACTATTGTTTATTTTAATAATAATAAATACAGATTTATCTATTTGCAAAAGAGAGGCCATGAAAAAGTCATATAAACAAAGGCATCACTAGACGCTCGGCTATTCTCAAGTCCAGTTCTGCTTTTACATTATATTTATAAATAAATTTAACTATGTTAAATGGATTTAAGAGCATTTAATAGGCTACATGTACAAGGCGTCCTCCATTGAAACAAACTGCGATACATACTCCGCGTGAATTTATTTTGTCAAGGAAAGATGGACAAACCACTTCACAATACAGACAAATGTCAAACTCTGATGTCCGAGTGTTCGTTGTAGCCTTGAACTGACAAAAACCAATAACGGGTTGACTAAACTAATTTTTCACTGTCTACGCAACCGACAAATCAAACTCCAGTAACTCAATCGAATCGAATCAAGATATTTCCAATTGAGCATTCCGGATCATTTCAGATATATTCATTCGATTTAATAAAATTCTATGATTCGGAAAATGTTTTTTGCTACAGTGCTCTCTGAAATTTATTTAACATTATGTAGATTATAGACGCTCGACAACTGAGTAACTGTGTAACAATATTAACACATCAAAGAACTATCTATCTTTTTCTGTAATTTATAGTTCAAAATAAACCCTATAATACAATGGAAAATACGTTCATATAAATAAGTAATTACTTATTTATCGTAGAGATATTACTTTTATACGGCGTTACAAGTTCATAGGTTTTAATACGAGAAGTGGTGAAAGAATTAAATGGATTTATAATTATTTATTATTAAAAATAATAATTATTAGAAAATATAAAATGCCGCTATAGGTCTTAAAAAATAAAAAAATGAAAACTTTTGCCAGGACGTTTTTTAACATGCTTTTAAGCTGTATAAAATGTTGGCTGTGAAAAAGCTCTATCCTAAAATAACATTTAATTCTATTTTGTTACGAGCAGATAATGTATATTTCTTGTTGTTATTTTAGGATTATGTTCTCTGAAGACTCTGCTTATGTAATTTTATATCCTCCAAGTATAGCCGAAACTTGTACAAACAGTAAGCAAAAATTTTCCATAACTATTAAAACCATACTGGATTACATATTCCCACTAAAATATGTTATAACATTTTTTTTTTAAATTGTGATTATAATAATTGTAACTTTACAGACGCTAATGACCTCTGTTGTCGAGCGTCTATAATTCACAATTCGATTCGTGATTGTAATAACATAGAAACTTCTAATGAAATGAACATTTCTCCACACAAAACCATTAAAAAATACAAATATTTTAATTAACATATTTAAACGATGAACATTTTTATATGATTTTTTCAAGTATTAAGTAGTGTTAGATTAAACACTTAATTACTGCGATTTTTAATGCATTCTATAGACAATTCTTGTTATAAAAAGAACATGGACGTGGCTACTGATGGGCCCGGGTGGGACATGGCCCATGCAATAACAGTTTTCGCTCATGCTTTGGCCAGTGCGATAACCCAAGACGTACATAAGTTTTTTAAGCAATTTAATTATTGAATAAACAAAAAGCATTGGCCTAAAATTTAGTACCTTCCTGAATTGTGTTATTCTAGCGCACTTGTACATTATTATAAATTATCATTTTTTATTTGTTCGTTGTACATCACACCCCCTCCCTCCAAACCCCCAAGCAGACAATTGCTTATTACGGTTAAATTCTTGTGGTTTTACATTGCCATTTTTACGGAACTCAAGGCGTCTTAGGTTATATGAGGTTGAAGATCTACATCAGTGTGACCCACCCTTGGCCCATACAAAAAAAGTGCTGGTTACGTCCCTGAAAAAGAACATACAGCATAAGACACTGCATATTTTGAAATCAAAATAATGGTGTTCATTAATTAAAATTATAAAATTTGTTTTGACATTTTAAAAAATTATTTTAATATTTCAGAAGAATATGACAGTATCTTCTTTCGTTTCCGAGATTCTTATGTTTTCGAAGTGAAAATGGAACAGCACTACATAAATCACAAACTTACTAAACACTTTCAACGCTTCATTAGAAACAATTTGTTGTTAAGAAAGTTTGTTTTAATTTTTAGTCTTACTTGTATTTCATAGTGGCAACATAATCGTTAAAAGACTTCATTAAAGTTTCCTTGGAAATCGGAGACATTTTAATTGTTTTAAAACTGATCCCTGGATGAATTGAAATCCATTTTACACATCTGTGTTCTGTATATTTCTAAAATACACCGGTTCTCGGCCACATAAATCGATCACTTTTATGTTAATTGTAATTAATTCTTACATAATAATATATGTAAGAAAATAGTAGATTGTTATATATCTAGTGGCGTAATGAGGTATATTACTGACAAGTAGTGACCTAGTATGTTAAAACGAGTTTTAACAGTCACACGAGTCATAATATCATTACGCTCGAGATTTATATGACGTTTTTTTTGTTTTCATTTTGAGGAGATATTTTCAAAATGTTTGACATTTCTTTTATGTAGCAAACTTAAAATATTAGACTGTCGCAAGCACAATAAACATTTAAATTACTATTGAATTTTACTTACTCGCACGCGCACTCACAATAAATTTCGATCGAATTGGTTAGCATATACCTACTGTATACTTTCCCGCACACCAGCCTGCAAAAAGTCACTTTACATGCATACGTACATGCATGTAAAGCAGCTATTTTAGAGAGAGTAGGACAAAAAAATGCCTTTATTTTATTTATATTTTCCATGCTTCATTCCCTGTTAGAGCGTAAAAGGCTCAACCGATTTTCCTGAAATAAGCGTCAAGCAATTTCTCTAAATTCTGGAATTAGCACTAGGTATTTGAAACAGAAAAAACGAAAATAATGCTGAACGGTGGACGCAATTTTTGTCAAAAATGTGAATATACCTACCTACGTTTCTTTGTTTCCGGCTAGAGCGTAAACAGTTGGACCGATTTTCATAAAACAAGCGTCAAATGATTCCTCTTAATTAGCCATTTTCCTGAGAATAGTTCTTTCAATTATCCACGAGAGGTAGCACTTGTGGTAGGGACAAACATTATTTATTCCCCATTAGTGTCGTGTCATTTTAGTGGTATAATAACTTAATTATTAAATTATTATTATTAGTAAATTAATTCAATAATTAAGTTATACAACTAAAATGACAAGACACTAATGGGGAATAAATAATGTTTTTCCTTAGCACAAGTGCTGCCACTCGTAGATAATTGAAAGAACTACTCTCCAGGAAAATGGATCATTCTAGAAGTGACACTGGATATATGAAAGCTTGGAAAAACCACAATTTCGGACAGTGGGCGCCATTTTTACCACCAATGTTCATTTTAAACATAGGTACACTATTTAAGCATTGCTAGCACTTTTAGCATAGGTATTATAATGTGATTATGTGATATGTTTAGTAATAAAATAAATTCACTGTATAATATGGCACCCGTTTTACTATTTAATAATAGAAGCAAAATTATCTGAAATTTAAAAAGTCAAAACAGAAATAAATTTTTTTTGGAAGCATTTTAATTATAATAAAACAAAATTTCCGAATTAATATTATGTATACAGTGTGAGTTCGACCACCCGTATCAGTCGTTTTTTTTCGAAAACGGTTAGTCGTAGAGAGTTGTGTCAAAAATTTGTATTATAAAAGCCCTAATAAAGAATCGAAAGGTGATAATTTTTTTTTCCGGGAAGGTCGGCTTCCCTATTAGTTTGCTACAGAATGTCCAGAACTCCGGAATTATAAATGTAACGATAGGTCGAAAGTGGTATTGTTGAAAAGATCTTTAAAAAATAAGCAAGTTTTGTAGGAAAATTTTTTTTATTACTGCCACCCTTGTTAAGTAATATTTGTTTGAAATTACTAAATTAAAATGTCATAATAACGAACTTTTTAAAAGTCCACATTTAAAATCTAGTTACCTATCTATCGATCATTAAACACTGAAGAAGTACACTCACAGTATAACTAGAAGAGCTCAGTAGTACGTATTAAAGAGTAAATGGAAGACAGTTTGAATACTTGTGACAATGTCTAAGGTTGCTAGATTTTTAATGCCGACTTCGATCGTTATTATGAAATTTTGATTTAATAATTTCAAACGATTGTTACTTAACAGGGGTGGCAGTAATTAAAAAATTTTTCCTACAAAACTTGCCTATTCTTTAAAGAGCTTTTCAACAGCACCACTTTCAACCTATCGTGCTTTCTAAAATTCCGGAGTTTTAAACATATAATAATTTATATTTATACTTATAGAAATTTACAGGGGTGGCAGTAATAAAAAAAATTTTTGTACAAAACTTGCTTATTTTTTAAAGATCTTTTCAACAATACCACTTTCGACCTATCGTTACATTTATAATTCCGGAGTTCTGGACATTCTGGAGCAAACTAATAGGGAAGCCGACCTTCCCGGAAAAAAAAATTATCACCATTCGATTCTTTATTAGGGCTTTTATGATACAAATTTTTAACAGTAGTTTCTACGACTAACCGTTTTCGAAAAAAACGACTGATACGGGTGGTCGAACTCACCCTGTATAATTTTATTTCTTGAATTTATATTCTCGATTTAAAATTATGTACATAATTTTAATTCTCCATCTCTTTCTACAGTATGTTACACTATACTGTAGAAAGAGATGAAGAATTAAAATTATCAATATTGATATTTTTAATTAAATGGAATTAAAATTATCAATATTGATAATTATAATTCTTCATCTCTTTCTACAGTATAGTGTAACATACTGTAGAAAGGGATGGAGAATTAAAAGCCAGTTATTATTTTTCCTACATTGGCTAACATTATCATTAATAGAAAAACAAGGAAATTGATGTGTCGTATAAAAAATATGGATCGTTAATTTTTACATGTCAGATAAATGAATTTAACAACTTTAACAGTCTTCAACAACACCAGAAACTTCAGTAACAAAGGAATTTTTTCTTCAGGGAGATATAAACTATTGAAAAATATTTGAAATCTCCATGGCGCGATGAGTCGAAAATTATAGTCGAGGGCACCCGTACTATAAACGTCATGATCCATTACGTAACTCTTTTCAGTGCTATAATGAAGAACAGTTACATAATGAACCATTATGTAACTGGACATTAATTCAATTAAAGACTAAAACCATGCATGTGTTGAATAAAGTATAGTGTGCAACGCGTGTGCTAAATCTTTATGCGTCGGGCGTATAAAGATATATTTAGCACACTAGTTACACAATATCATCATCATGATGTCCCATATCCTTTATAGGATGTTGGAGACCACTTGCTTCCATTGTATTATGTATATTGCTATTTCTTTTAAGTATTGAAATGAGCTGATATTTAGACATTTTTTAATGTTTGATGTCCATGTTATTCTTTTTCTGCCTCTTGAAACATTTCCTTCCATTTTTCCACATAAAATTAGTATATTTGTGACTCAAAACTATGCACTCTATACATGTGACCAAAATATCCAAGAATTCTTTTCTTTATCACTAAACACATTTTATATTTAACTTTTTTTGAAAAAATCCTTTTTTTTAATTTTTCTGTCCATTTTATTTTCAACATATTTCTTACACACCAGGTTTCGAAAGCATTTAATTTTGATTCAGTAACACTCTTAAGCACCCATGTTTCACAAGAGTATAACATCACCTACCACACATATGTTTTTAGCATTTTAAATCTATTTTGAAAGCACAATTTCCTATTTGTCAGATATGTTTTAAGTTTTTCAAAGTTAATTTTAACAATTGCGATACGTTTTTTAATTTCGGTTAGCTGATCGTTGTTCGAAGTGAATAATTTACCCAAATAATTAGTTTGGTTTACTTGCTTTATAGTTTGATTTTTACACATAATATTTATTACAGGTTGAATAGCTTCTTTACTAAATACCATACCCACAGTCTTTTTTGCATTTATTTTAAGTGCGTATTGTTGTAACGGTACGGAACCCTTGTAGCGGGAGTTCCACATGCACTTGACCGCTTTTTATTTATTAAATATATTCTATCGGTGCGAATAGAAATCAGAAAATATTAAGTTGCAAGTGGGTAATAAATATGTTGCTTAATATCTAGCTAGTTACATTGCAGAGATTATCTGAGAAGAGTGATTGTGTTTTAAAGACCACCAACAGCTAAGGTTATTTGAGCCTAGCACCAATTCATATTTTCAATTCATTTTTTTTTTCTTTTTTTTAATATTAAATTGAAAATTCAATTGACACTTTTACCAGCTCTCGGGCTAGAACCCGAGAACTGGGGACTTGTAATAGAGGAACCATAGCAACGCCATGTAAACAACAGCGCCGCTACACTCTCGGCTATTCTCAAGTATCTGAGAAGAGATACGTTTTAGATTTGTCTAGAAAATGTCACATACACATTCAACCATCAAATCCATTAAATGGGGCACGTTCGTCCGAAAGCGGTATTATTATAAGGTAGTAAATAAAATTAGGAGAGGTCAGGGCGTGGCTAGATCTACATAGAAAGGTGAATATTATACAATGAATATCGTTTTGAAATCAAGGTCAGGTCCCTCATTTTTCACTTATTAGAGCTGGCATATTTTTTAACAGACGAAACCACGCCCTAACCTCTTCTAATTTTAATACCATTGTAGTGAAACCGCTGCAGTGCAGTACATTGCATGATTGCATACATAATAACAGCAGCCATGTCATAGAGAATAATCAACGTTTCAGTTTTACGACTAAACGCGACTCAATAAAAGTAAATGGACACTGAATTGGAAGGAGCTGTGTAACTTTTAAAGCTGCTTTAGTATAAATAATAACAGTCGCTTATGAAACGCCATATTAATATAAAATTAATTCTATTAATATAATAAAGTATTGGGTAATAAGGACCAGTTAAATGTATAAATTATTAGTGTATTTGCCATATGGCACATACACTATTGGCGTCGGTCGGATGGCGGGACCTAGGGGTCGGACCAAAATTTCTCGACGTTTCATAGCCTCCTGAACACTTTGGCACCATTTTTGGAAATGTCTATTTATATATATATATGTGTGTGTGTGTGTGTGTGTGTACGGGCAATAACTTTCGAAAGAGTTAATTGATTTTGACGAAATTTGGTAGGCACGTTGAAATCCATCACCGCACGAAGCCTATTTAAAATGGGCCCAATCGGACTATTTTAAGGGTGGTTTTTAGGGGTTGAAAAATGTTTTTGGGCCCAAAAATGCCGAAAAAAATCTTAGAATCGTTTCAAAATTGAAATTTAACCCTTTAGTAACGATCAAATTGTGTTGCTAAAATTTTAATAAAATCGGCCCGACAGGACCGGACATACAAATTTTATGAAAACACTTATTTGTGGAATTTGTGGATAGTGCTTTACTTACTGAAGGGTGTATTTAATTTTGTACCGAGGTTGCATTGATAAAAATATTGAAATTAAGAAAAAAAATATTATTTTAAGGGATGTATTAAGGGGTTAAATTTTTTATTTTGTTCAAAAACAAACTTAAGTTCACATAATAAAGCTACGATGCCAGTATTAGCAAATACACTATATTGTCGGCAGGGTTTTGGCACTGCGACCCGAGTTTTTTTATTATTTGCCAACGTTTCGTTGTGAATTTGCAACTTCTTCAGGGCTATACAACAATGAAGCACGTACATAGTTAAATTTATGAATTATAAAAGAAAAAATTTAACCTTTAAACTTCTTACCAAATGGTCATTATACACATTAATTGTCAAAATTTCTTGTTTTATAATTCATAAATTTAACTATGTATGTGCTTCATTGTTGTAGAGCCCTGAACAAGTTGCAAATTCGCAGCGAAACGTTGGCAAGTAGTAAATAATTCATACATTTAACTGGTCCTTATTACCCAATACTTTATTATATTAACATATGTGATGGACGTAAAAAACAGAGATTAATTCTATTTTTGGTTTAGACTTTAGAGTATAGTCTGTAACCAAGATCGTTAGGATTATACATGTTATACTCAATCTCAATGACCGAAATGTTTGCCCACAACGCGTTGTGGACAGCTGAAAGTACCCACGACGCGACGTGGGACGTGGGTATTTATAATCGGTCACTGTCCGAAATGAAAAATATCCACAATGCGTTGTGGGTAAAACGACTTGCTCAAAACCGATGTAGACAAACCTACGTCGGTTTTTTTGAGTAGATACAATTATTACCCACAACGCGCTGTGGACAAACGATTTTACCCATAACGCGTTGAGGTTATTCTGCGTTTGCGTAAAGACCGAACGACGGAGTTAGGGCCTGCTGCGTGTTTTTAATGTTATATTTTATTATTGTCTTTTTTTTGCTTTTCTATAGAAAGGAAATTTCTGAAGTTTTTTTTTTGTTGTAATTATTGAAAACAAGTTATGACAAACATGAGTAGGTAATAATATATAATATAATATACTTACCATACTTTTCATTAGTAAAATTTCCACTTTTCATTAAGTAAATTATTTTATTTATTTCCACAACTGGTGCTAATGTGGCATTTTGAGTTGCACCTAATGTTTGTTTTAGGTATGGCACTTGCACGATTTTATTAAACAATCTTTTTTGCAACCAACCAAAGTAAGATTTTACATCGGTCTTTGAAAAAACTGTTTTAACCACAACGCGTTGTGGATATTTTATTTCGGACAATGGCCGATTATAAATACCCACGTCGCGTCGTGGGTACTTTCATCTGTCCACAACGGGTTGTGTGCAAACATTTCGGTCATTCAGCGAAATCGGAGATTGAGTATAACATATATAATATTATAACATATAATTATATACTTATCATCACGTTTTTAGGTTATCTGAAAACTGGTGATTTTTTTTTTTTAAAGACTACCAACAGCTAAGGTTATTTGGGCCTAGCACCAATTCATATTTTCAATTCATTATAAAAAAATTGGTGAACATGTCAGTTAAATTTTCAGTTTCTTGTTTAAAATAATAACAAATTAAGAACATGAATTGATAGGCCATGGTAACCCTAACAAATAATGACCAAAGTGAAACCCCTTTTTTCACTTTATTAACTGGGAAAAGTCACATAGTAGACAAATGTCAGACGGTGGAAGTGCAGTGTAAACAATGATCATGTTTATCGTAGCACCAAATTAATTCTTTATTTTTCCTTTGTATTTGAGACTTATGCCGGGTTTATCGTACAATTTACAAGGTGTTTTGTCAATCGCTGTTAAATTTTTACACCGAATAACACATAAAACATACGAAGTAACCATAGAAATAACAGCAAATTAACAAAACAGCGTGTTAAATAATGTACGATAAACCCGGCAATAAACTTTTAAAAGATTGTCAGTCTCAAGTACGGAATAATTTTGAAATCTGTCTCGAATTATTGGGGGAAGCCGGGGAAAATCTCAATAATAGATATTTAAATTTAAAGAAAATATTATTTTTTTTTAATAATTTATCACCAAAAATATTGAAAAACGGAAAGAAAAATTTAGGTCGTAGATTAATTAATAACATTAAAATGTATAAAAATTATAAATAATTCACGTGACTATAGAAAACGCGCCAATAATATTTGTGACGTCGTAATGTTTGAATTGGTGTGTATTTGTGTATGTGTATTACAGATGCTATCAAAAATAATAAATGTTCGCTTTCAGATTCTTTTGGCGCGTCGTGGGAACTTAGTTTAAAAATTTATTTTTAGTTACCTATATATAACTTTTTAATTATTAAGTAAAAAAAATAAAAATACTTTTGCCATAAAACTTTTATGTTCATTTATGTAAAAAAAGTCATTAAAAACTCAATTAAGATTATTGTTTCTCGATATGTCGTATCTACCCTCATTGCTCGTCTATAATCTTTATTAAAATAAAAAAATAAAACAAATTTGATTTTTTAAGATTAGGTTAATTAGCCTCTCATCTTAAGCAGATCAAAAATTGAAATCAACTTGTTTATTAGCTTGAAACCAACACAAAACTATTGTGAGACGACAATGTAGAATATTAATGTTGACTCAAAAACCCTCAACAGTGTGATAGTAATAATTATCCATAAAGCACGAATATTTCTTCGATGAAATGCTTCGAAAAAAATCGACTTTCTGATCAAAGAGTTCTTCAGCAGCGTCGTCTACGTTAGCTGTGCAGTTGTGTGAACGAATAAAGACATAAAGTGAGTGCGCCCATCGGAGCTATTCGCCAGATGGCAGACCGAGGTTTATCACTCCTGCGATAAGACATCGCCCACAACACAGCTCCCACAGTCCCGCCCGACTGAATCAACCTGCTTCTCCTGCTGTCCCATCATCCCATGCCACGAACACAGTACCTGGCATTAATGTTTTATGAATCTGAACAGTTTTCAGCTATATAAAAATGTATCCTCGTTAATTTGATATGCGGCCTGAAACCTCAGCGATCTAGTTAATTAATTCCCGGAAAATAACAACCGTAGGTAAGATTTAAAACGAAATATTGTATCTCTATCCCTTATTATTCTAATAGGTAGATTACGAACAATTTTCTGGCAGCATAGGTTTCAGTACGTTATATACAGCGACACGTTCTATCCAAAACAGGCTTGCAGTAAAAAAACTGATTGCTAAACGCTTTTATTTAGTTTTATTGCTACCTAACTAACTAACAATTAAATCTTGTAATCGCATTTTCACCATACTATGACGGAAAGTGATCTTGAATTTCACATAGAAACAAAAAAGTAAAAAATATAATAAATAAAAAAATGTGTAAAAGTAAAACGCTTTTATTTTAATTAAACTCTTGCATAAATGTACTAAAAATAAAAAAAATAATATTTAATTTAGATTCATAATTAAAAAAGCGTTGGTCGTAAACTCTAAACGCTTTTATAATTATTATTAGCCTAAATTAAATATTATTTTTTTCTTTTTAGTACCTACATTTATGCAAGTCTAATGAAAATAAAAGCGTTTTACTTAAAACCATTTTTTTATATATTTTATTTTAGAAGTGGCAAGTTCGAGATAATTCGCTCTTTTGCAAAATTATCGAAAATTGTAGATCATGAAAGAATGGATACCTACTCGGGATCAAAATTATCAAAAATAATATAAGCGTCCTTAATGTGAAAAATACGTTTTCACAGTGCTGCTATTGAAAATTCGATTTTCGGTACCTGTTTAGGGACGAAAATTTTCAGTTGGCGGTTTTCTTGTTTTTAACGTTGTTAAGAGGAAGATAGAGCGATTGAATCCGCATAATATTCGAAAACGTCAAAATGACAGACATAGAGTTCCAAGTCTTCATGGTTTCCGGGCTTGTAGGCCGTGGTCCGGTGGTATTTCTACCTGACGTTTCGTCTACAACTGCGGTAGACATTCTCAAAGGCGATGTGGCAGCGGTCGAAGTGTCCTCCTTGGCGGCTCACAGGTCAGTGTGTCAGTGACTGGTGTTCTTCCTTCTTTTATGCCTAGTACCAGTGTGTTCTCTGTTCGGTCGTATCCGTCTCTCTGTAATTGGTCAACGGCGCTGTGTGTAGTGGTGGGGGTGAGTTCTCTACTCGGTCGTATTCCGTCCTTGTACGATTGCTCATTGGTTTTGTATGTCGGAGTGCTGATGTCCAGGTTTTACTGAGATTGAGGCCTTCATCTTTTCGGTTGAAATTCTGTGTGTGTTTTTGTATTTCTATGGCCTCTCTGTATATTCGTGAGTAATAACTCAACGTTCTGTCTATGGCGCGGGTCACTGACACACTGACCTGTGAGCCGCCAAGGAGGACACTTCAACCGCTGCCACATCGCCTTTGAGAATGTCTACCGCAGTTGTAGACGAAACGTCAGGTAGAAATGCCACCGGACCACGGCCTACAAGCCCGGAAACCATAAAGACTTGTAACAATGCCGGCCGTGAAAGCTTGCACACCTGGATAAGACATAGAGTTGTTATGAAAAATAATATGCAATTACTCGGAACGAAACTTGGCGTTTGCAATACGTATGATTGCTGCCTGAGGTACGAGGGCAGCAATCATACGTATTACTTCACATTGGTTGCAAACGCCAAGTTTCATCCCTTGTAATGCAATATACTATTTACCAGCTTTCACTCTATACGGTGTGCGAACTATGCTAGAGATAATATAAATTTTGTGAAGCATAACATTTTTTATAAAAAGGTCCGCAATTTGTCTTCTAAAAATACTGTTTTTTGCTGCAGGCATATAACGTGGCGATATAATATGTAAAGTACCAAAAGATATTATTAATATTAAAATAATAGGGTGTAGTTTCGGCACTAATTGATTTTTAATTTTCGATTTTATTAATCAAATGTCTGTACGTTTTTTTATTTGTCTACATATGATAGACAGAGTGTGATCGCTTTCTGGATAAATATTATGAAAGGTCACTTTGGGAAATGTTAATGTGTTTGTTGTTTTGTAACGAGTAATTTATTTGTGCCGTGCCCTGTAGCGATGGCGTGCAACTTCAGCTTAGCCTACTTCAATGACTCGTGACAGAATCGTGTACACTCACATAGCTAATACATCGTACATAAGATAGGTAAGCCTGTATGTAGATATAATGAAATAAGATCTTCTCTGGTAATGAAAATGTAAAGTAAATGAAAACATTAATGTCAACATGTTCTTGAAATGTTTTCACAACTGAATTTTCAGTGTCTACATAAAATTAATAAAAATAGAAATCCACTTAGACGATAATGATCTTCAGTCGCGGATACAATCTGGGTACACGACAGTGCACCCTACAAGTCGAGCACTGCCAAGGCTATCTTTTCTCGAAGCGATTCGGCGCATTTTTGAACCCTCGTAACTTTGGTCTGGATGACACTTTAGGTCTCAAATTTTCAGGACAGGATGGGGAAGCCAAGATCATGGAATGTACAAAGTTTCATTTTTATAGCCGTCCTACTTTAGATTTTATTAATACGCAAAATTCATTGATTTCATCACTCATATTATACTGACTCACTTATGATCATCAAAAATCTAGGTTACTTCTCGTAGTCTTAGAAAGCTGAAATTTGGTATGCAGGCTGGGTTTCGCGTACAAGTAATAAGAAAATTCAAACATCTGTGATTTTCCTCTTCCAACCCATTAAAGTGGGGATGTGCAGATTTCTATAGGTTAAAAATCTTTAGGGTACTTCCCGTAGTCCTAGAACGCTGAAATTTGGTATACAGGCTGGGTATCGCGTACAAGTAACTTCAAAATTAAAAAAATCTGGGATTTTCCTCTCGAATCCCTAAAAGGGGGTGGTGCACAGATTTCTATAGGTCCGTAGTCAGAGAAAGCTGAAATTTGGTATGCAGACTAGATTTCGCGTACAAGTAACAAAAAAATTAATAAATCTATGTTTTCCGCCTCTCCAACCCCTAAAAGGGGGTGGTGCAGATTTCTATAGGTATATAAAAGGAGAAAATAAATCTGGCATGCCAGCTAGATTTAGTGTATAAACAACAACACCCTACAAAAAGAATTGCAATCCAATCAAAAACTATTCTTGTAAAAATAAGGCGAAGTCCTGCGATCGCGTAGCAGCAAAAAGTTATGAGATCTAATAGAGCCAAGTTCAATTAATTGTAAGAGAAAAGTAGTGAAATTTAAAACTTGGTTAAGTTCAAAGTTCCACTGCAAGGCCTACCGCTTTAGTCATCCGTCTTTTATTGTCTTATAGCGAACTTTGAACTTAACCAAGATCTCATAACTTGTTGCTGCTACGCGATCGCGAAACTTGGCCTTATTTTTACAAAAATTGTTTTTGATGGGATATAGTTTATACTTGACTTTTTTCACTAGAAGTTCATAGAAAATCATTAGCTTAGCAACCATTTAGCAACAGTTTATATAATATAATAGGTAAATGTGAATAGGTATCAAAAATTAATAGGGATACTTGTCGTTTAGATACTTCGAAATTATTTATTGAGTTTTTAAGATGTAAGCCTAGTAAACTGATGCATTACAATCAAAAGCCAAAGCAAAAATTTTAAAAATCGGTAACTAGATTCCCCAAAATTGTACATGCCTTTGACAAAATTATCAGCTATGTTATTATTATGATTTTAAATTTTATTTCTGTAAACGAAATAGGTAATTATTTTGATCAGAGTAATAGTAGATTTTTAAAAAATAAGATATTTTTATGTGCAATTTTAGTTTCAAAGTTCGAGAAAATACGAATTTTTAAATTAAAATCGTTCATCATTCTGAATTTATTATTTTGACTACAAATGTTTATACCTTGTCTTATAAGGAAAATAACAGAAAAAATTATACATTTTATTCGATAAACTATAAAAATAAACCATAGAAAGCTGTCGTATTTTTCCTGTTGTTTAGTTTTTAAGAATCTACTACGAATGACGCCAAGGTTTTGTGCTCATCTATAAATTAATAAACATACTTTTAATAATATACAAAGAGAACTGTCAAACGTCGCTATTCATTAGTATATTATTTATTACGCTAGAATCTTATACAATAGTTATTCCAGCCAACTAGGTCAAAGTATCTTTAAATTGGCACAAATGGTTGGCACTCATTTTTTGGAAATTTTCTATCAGTACTATAATAATCCACCAGGGCTGTCCATTTAATCATATAAACTCTGCAATAAACTGTTTAAACCCAAAGTTATTAAGTAATATAATATAACTCATTAGTAATAAATATTACAGTTATAGGTACTCTACTTCAAAAAACAAATATTTACTAAATATACAATTACGTACTTACATAATATTAAATGTCGTTACAGTCAACTTTGCTGAAACCCCAATAATATTCTACATAGCAGCTATATAATATTATATATTATTAAATTATTGTAAATGAAGACTTTCTTTCTTCTTCAAAATAATGTCTTTTGGGAGGATAATAGTTTTAGGTTACATAATTTTCCAATTTAGAATTTAAGTTATAGGTATTTCGAGAGTCCATATCATTTGTTTATACATTTTTTTATATTATGATTATGAATTTATATTGTTCATAATATGATTGGAATTATTATTTTGAAAAACTAAAAATAAAAATAGCTTCAGAGAGTAATGCAGATAATATAAAAAACATATAAATGGGGACCTATATCCTTAAATATTTGAGAAAAATATGAAATCGTTATTAAATATTGAATAACCATTAGAATCACTAACGAACCTAATAAAATCTGTGAAGTAGCTGGAACAGACAGCATCGTACTTCAAGTGGAAAATTCAATTCCATTGATTAGTTTTGTTTCTCGAACAGAAACTGGTTTGAGACTATATTTTAATTAAATACATACAATTAAAAACCTGTTTTAATGGTTTTAAAATTGCAAAATTACTAAACGAAAAAAGTACATCGTATCAATGAAATAGTATATTGCATTACAAGGAACGTAACACAGCGTTTGCAACTAGTGTGAAGTTTGGAACGAGAGCAGCAATTCACACGCGTTGCATTCGTTCCAAGTAAATGCATATTATTTTAATACTTAACTATTTACTTTTACATGTGTATTGTATGATATGTGTATTATATCATTGTATATGTAACATGCCGTTCGGTAGCAGCGCTAATGACCATAGTAGTCAAAGCGCAGTTTGTTTTGTTTTTGAAATAAAAAAAAATTAATACTTGTTTTCGGGAAGGAAAGTTGGCTTTTGTATGCTACTGACGTAAAATAAAAGTCGCGCACGTGAAAATCACAAGTAAAGTTTTGTCGTCCCTTGGGAAATCCTTTTCGGGTCGAAAGTAAGTAAAAGTCGCGCCATTCTATGCGATGATTGTAAACTATATTATATATCTGATAGGTCGCCTAACCCTACAATATCCATTTACGGTGTTTTTGTAAGTATTTATAATGTTGTTCTTTCTTAATGCACTTATTACAAAAAGTCCTATGTGTTACTCGGGCGAAATTGGCTATTGCGACCCGGGTTATTGCCGCTCTTGCTGCGCTCTGGTGAGAAAACGCCACCCTTGTTCGCCATCGCCAATTGTCTGTCCTTGTAACACAATATAATATATGCTACTCATTCGTACGTAAATTTTGCCAACTCTAAGTAATAATTTCCTTCTGAAGAACATTAAATTTAAAACTGTGAACTGACATTTTTAAAAACAGAATATCCGTAATAAAAATGATCATAAAATAAATATTACAAAAACCGGAGTAAAGCAAGAAGCAGCATATAGCATAAAAAGATAATTAATAATAAAATGCATAGAGCAGGGAACGTAGCCCATTAAAGTCGGAACACTGGTTCCGTGATCTATAGGTACCCGGTGACATCGACAAACGAAACTATATAGCGTGAAGCGTTAACCCATTGTTACGTAATGTTATGATGACAGTCTATACGCTTTGCTAAAGCTTCTGCAGAATGAACTGGCAACTGTGTGCCGCTCAAAACCATTGTTTTCATAGACTTTTTCTTTTTACTCCGTCCGGTACAAGAATATCTGCGGTCATATTAAGTTAAAAATCGCTTATGTTAAATCAATACCTATCTATAATTTATTTTTAGACCGGAGAACGCGTTTCCATATTTGCTATCTGTCTATCTGTTTATGCCAGTATTATTTGAGAGTGACTGGACCGATTTTTATGAAACATATACACTGGTAACCAGACAAAGTATATCGTTCTTTTTATGCGCTAACGATCGGTTAAGATAATTAGCCCAGGAAATGAAAAAAAAAATCACCCAATGTCGCAAATAATTCCCATAGAACTGGATTTTTCACAGCTGCAGGGTAGACCACCTTTAGACATGTATTTTTTTATCCTAACACCGAACAATGCAAACCTCGCAATGTAAGCAGATGATACCGCAATTATCACACAAAACGACGACATAGATACAGCAGTCGGACAGCTACAACGCTCAGTGGATGAACTCGCAGAGTGGTTCAATAAGTGGTCCATCACTCCGAGCAAATGCGAAACCAAAATATTTACTCTTTGCCGACCTGCTCAACCCAGGAACATAACAATAAACGGACGAGAAATAAACTGGAATCCACCGGACCAGCCAGTCAAATATCTAGGCCTTCACTTAATTAAATTGGGGTTATCACATAAATAAAAAATTAAATGAAAGCTATGCAAGACTCTCGGTGTTGTACCTGATCATCAACAGAAAATCACCATTAAAAATTCAGTTCTCCAAAGAGTAATCATTCAATAAGCACGCATATGTATGTATGCATTCTTGAAGCATGTGTGTTTAAGTCTGTTACCCGCTTTATGACATGTGTTCTTATTGTATGA
Source organism: Mongoloraphidia duomilia (assembly GCA_039654895.1). NCBI lineage: Eukaryota > Metazoa > Arthropoda > Insecta > Raphidioptera > Raphidiidae > Mongoloraphidia > Mongoloraphidia duomilia. The sequence goes on along the minus strand of CM077517.1, from coordinate 38,363,707 downwards.
GAATATCTTTATTGTTAGTTGAGTTAGTGCAGTGCCTCAGGGATGAGGCGACGATGCTTTGGCTAAGAGAAGCACATAAAGGAATCGTCAAACCACGCACATTATATACGCTGTAAACAGCGAGAGACGGAACTCGCCGTTCACATCGTGCAGTTTATAAAACGCAGCCGAAAAAACCAATTTCAAACGAAAAACACATTACAATCCCACAGTTCCCAGAGAATAACCGAGATCGTTCATAGGTTGTTGTTTGTATCGCGACATCATGTAATTTCAATTCCCAAGTATCAATTTGATTTGCAATACGTTATAAAAAATTGATAATTTGAAAATATGATTGTCACTCGGCTCACAAAATTCTGGAAGTTTTTTCGAGCTAAAAAAGTTCTTAAAACGTTATTATTTATATATTTTTGAGCTTTTCGAGCTCAAAAACATTGGTTATGAATCAAATTTTTTTTTATTAAATAAAAAAAAAAAAAAATAATATTTTTGAGCTGTTCGAGCTGAAAACTAATATTTTCTTTAATAATGAGAAAACAAAATTTAATTAAAAAAAAATAATAAATACAAATAATTTTTGTCGTGCGATATCGTGTGAACCAATTGACCGATTTTGATGGATCTTGCGACAATTGAAAGAGCTCTTCACGACTTAGATCTGAATGAATTTTGAGCTCAATCGCACTAGTGGTTTTCAAGTTATTCAAAATATAAAAATAAAAAAAATATATTTTTTTACGTTTTTGACGTATAACTCTCAAACCACTCGTACGATTGGGCTCAAAATTTCATCATATCTAAAGTATTGGACGTCCAAATTGATCGTTTCGTTCCAAAGATATATGTTTATATCCCGTCGTTTGCGTGGCGTTTCTTCGGCGAGTCTGTTACAAGCTCTCAGTTCTCAGACTCTTATCTGAAATTTGGTGGAAGTATCAATTGGATTTTTAATTTATTATTAAAAATAGAAATAAATTCAAATACTAGATTCAAAAAGCCCTAGCAGTTCGTGGCATTAAAATAAATTTAAAAAATAACAAAAAAACAGCTTGATACTGTAAAAACTTTATGTCCGCCTTCCACCATTAATACACGGCTTCGACGTTAAGATGCATTTTCATGTGACGCTTGACGCTGGTTTGTAGCGTCAAATGCGATCACGTGATAAAATTTCAACATAAACGCCAACTCGAAAAAATGTAGCGTAAAAGCTAAAGAAAAAGCTAAAGATTGTTTAGCTTTTAGCTCGAATTCTTCTGGTTCTACAGCTATACTTAAACTATAGACAAAGATTAGTCTGCATGAATTACTATATTTTATCTCAATAATTAAACGGATTTTGAAGAATTTCATCAGAAAAAAATCAAATTTTAACTTATTATTATTTCTCTAATTTTGTCTGTTAAAAATAGCACTATTTAACCCAAATATGTTCGAAGTATAATTATTAAAAAAAAAGTTTTTGACAATGAGAAACCAGTTGACCTGTCAAGGTCTTCATAAAGAAATGTTACTTAAATCCTAAAAAATATTTGTTAATAATATTAAGATTTCTGCAAAACCTGATATTTATTTATTAAATTTGACGTTACATTTTTCGAGTTGGCGTCCATGTTGAAATTCTATCATGTAACCGTATTTGACGCTAGAAACCAGCGTCAAGCGTCACATGAAAATGCACCTTTACCTCGACGACGTTCAAAGTGAGAGCAACATACTAGCAATCTGACGAGTTGCCCGTCTCAGTATCTCTGGAGGGAGATGTTTTATTTGACATAATGCATAGAAAAGACGTAAGGTCGCGGTGACGTCGTGGACACTTATTAACAGGGCCGGCGTTAGGGGGGGGGGGTAAGCGGGGCAAAGATATCCCAGGTCCGGGCCCCCGAAGGGGACCCGCCGGCCCGGAGCTTACTAATTATATGTGACTACCGTATTTAAAACTGCGAGCATTAAAACATTTTCCCAACAAAAAAGGCGTTGCATAAAAATTTTCTGACTATTTCCAAAAAAAAAACAAATTTTGGAGTAATATTTTTTTGGAGGGCACAGGGGTCTGAGAACGCTTACCCGAAGTCCAAAAATCCTAGCGCCGGCCCTGCTTATTGATGGTAGAAAATCAATACTGTGAGATAGAGTATTTCCAGGAACTGAGATAATTTTATATATATATATATATATATAAAATTATCTCAGTTCCTGGAAATACTCTATCACACTGTTTGTTATTATTATTAACAGTTAAAAATCAACAACTTATTTTTTTGGTAGAAAATCAATACTGTGAGATAGAGTATTTCCAGGAACTGAGATAATTATATATATATATATATATAATTATCTCAGTTCCTGGAAATACTCTATCTCACAGTATTGATTTTCTACCAAAAAAATAAGTTGTTGATTTTTAACTGTTAATAATAATAACAAACAGTTTATATATATATATATATATATATATATATATATATATATATATATATATATATTTAAACTGTTTGTTATTATTATTAACAGTTAAAAATCAACAACTTATTTTTTTGGTTTTTTACAGCAATCAATACTTTTGTATGAGAAATGTGTTCATAGAAAACATATTTTGTAAAATATTATAAGATGAATTGTTTTCTTTCTCCACGAATAGATAATTGAGACGTAAACAGAAATTATTTATGAAATTTCAATTATTTAGTATTTTGTATACTTACACCATCTATACCGGCACTGCCACCATCTACAACCGTCTTATATTTTTATAAACGTTGCACTTTTCTAACGGAAAATATATTATTTCCTTCTGTATTAGTTCATGATAGAAACAGTTTGATTGAATTATTTATTTATACAGGTTAATTCTATTAAAAGTACAAATGAGGTTATGATGAAACAACAATATGCATCTATTACGTTTACTTTGATTTACGTTAAAAAATATAAACCAAATAAAATGCTATCGAGATCGACAAAGTTTTTAAAGTACGATTTACATCAAGTGAGAAATGCTATGGTTAACATATGTGCTGAATTGACTGTAAAAAGTAAACATAAAACATTCCTATAGGACACAGGAAGGAAGAGTGGGAATAGAACAAGGAAATTCTGTGTCGTTAAAGAAACAGATAAAAATATATACTCAATATTATATTCACACAAAGTATGAAAACGGAGTTAAATTTTCGTACAAGTAAAAATATCAATAAAGTGTGATATGGAAAATGTGTTCATCTCTCCGTGAAAATATCTGCGGTCATAAATCAAAATGGCTTATGTCGGGTTTATCGTACATTTAACACGCTGTTTTGGTAATCGCTGTTAAACAGACGAAGCAACCATAGAAATAACAGCGAATTAACATAACAGCGTGATTAAAATGTACGATAAATCCGATATTAGTACGTTAGATTTTTGATAAAATAAGACTCTTTACTTTTCAGCGAATCGAGCGAAATTCATTCAACAACATATATTTTAAATCTAAAGAAATTTCCTCGCGACAAATCTCGCAATTTTTGAAAGCTTATTTCGATTTAAAATATACGCGTGAATTTTATTTTATTCGACTCACCACGCTAGTGTTGTAAGAAGTGCTTTATCTTTTCGTTGCAGACTCGGTGACCTACATACACATTGGAGGAGTAATGATCTGTTTTGAGATGCAGTTTAAATTAAGGGTTTATGTAGAGACTAGACATTTTTACACAATGTTACACAAAATAGGGTTAGCTAATCTAACTGAAAGTATAATTAACAAGCCGTGAGGTGGATCGTTTATTAGGACTAAAGTGCGACCCTTGAGGTCCACATGACGAACTTCCCAGTTTGATAAATATTTAATAATAATAATTAAATTAGATATTACACAGAAAAGTAATCATTTTAATCATTAAAACATAATTATTATTTATTTTTAACAATATTAATAAAAACGGCTGAACCGATTTTTATAAAATTTATGTCGGATCAAAATGACGTAAACACGCCTCGATTGACACCCTTACGAAGTCGATATAATTTTTTATTCGCGAGATATTGTGTAAAATCTACTTTTTTGGAGTTTATTTGGTTAAGAAAAAAGAACGGCTGAACCGATTTTGAAAAAATTTCTTTCAGATCATATTTACGTTAATACGCGTCGATTGGCACCCTTACGTAGTCGATATCATTTTTCATTCTCGAGATTTCGTCTTAGAAAGAAATGGACACATACGTACGTACGTACGTACATACGTACACACACACATACACACACAGACATATTTCTAAAAATAGTGTAAAAATAGTGTAGTGACCTTGAAACATAAAAATTTGTTATACATTTTGATTTCGATTTTCGGACCCATTACAATAACTTCCAATGGGAAGTTAATAATATTACAAATCATTTGACGTAAGAGGTTTGGAGTTGAAGTCGCAGATATATGTTATTATTTTTGTCGAAAAAGATATAAAAAAGAATATTATTTAAAATGAAACTTATTCTCGTCTTCATGTTTCAAGAAAAAATAAAGTTTTATCAAAATTGCAAACAAAACAATGTCACGTGTTTCATCATTTTATACGACTTTTTTCACAGGAGTGGTGATAAAAGATGCAAACAATTTCACATTAATGGCTGCCGTCAATGTTAGTGGACAAGAAAAATCAAAAGTAACCATTGTTCGACCGCTCATTCTTTGTCCTCGCTTTATCAGCAAACGACAGACAAGATATGCTCCTCGATATGCTCTTTCTTTTAAAATTGTATAAAAAAAGTCTATATGTACAATGAAATAAAAAAGATTTTATCGAACATCAGAACAATAATATGTTTGATCGATTCTTTATAAAGAAGAATTCTATATTTATTTAAGTATCTTATATTGAAATAAGTAGGTTAGATTTCTAAGAAACTCTGTTATTAAAATTTCTCGTTATTTTATGATCGTATTTCATCCAAACAGTGTCTTAGTTCATCATAATAGCAAGATATTATATTAAATTAAATCACCTACGAGAAACGCAAACTCTAAATATATAAGAAAAACCACACGGGACGGGTTTAATAAATATTTTTTTCTGATAAGATATTTTAACGTGACGTCAATAGGTGTCTCTTTTATATAGTGTCTTAATAATTGTTTTATTTATTTTTTCAGAATTGAAAATATGAATTACTATTTACACTATTTTAGTTGTTAAACAAATTCTCGTTACAAAAAGTTTAAAAAGAAAGATTTATTTTTAGATTTTCTCTCACGTTTCCATTAAGTGTATTTATGAATTAATTAAGGAACACAAAAAAATATGAGTCCGTCACTGATTAACCGAAAAGCTTTTAATATGTTCTGAACAAGCTTTAAACACTTATAAAAACCAATGAAATATTTTTTCTAGGTCAACAATTACAACACAATGAAAAGTTTTAATTTTCATGTTTATCAAGCAAAAGTTTTAAGCATTGAAACGTTATTTATTTTATTTAAAACGGCGACAGAAGCTGCTATCATTTCAACTTTTTATATGTTTTTTCATCTACATGTTGCCACTTAACACAAAGATATCTGTAATATATTCTCCCAAAAAAACGTTAATAATAGATAATATTAAAATAAAAAACATACACTTTCAAAAATAGAATGGTCTGCACTTTCCTATTTATTTTCTGATTAATTTCAAATTTTCGTCAGTTACAACTAGTTTTAAAAGTTTATTTTTGTAAACTTTTAAGTAATTTATTCACCTGCTGCGGTAAAAAATAGATGCAAAAAATTGAAAAACGTATCTCAGGATTACAAAAATAGTCGAAATTCAGATTTTGATCGAAACATTTGAAATGTATCAGAAAAAAATTAGAAAAACACGTATGACGTAGGGGTATGAAGTGAGAAGTGAAACGCACTGTATGTCTCCGCCATCTAATGTAATTGGACATTTCACGAAAAAGTCAGATACATCAAATGGCTGTGACATATTTGCGCACTACGCATTTTTAAGTCGCAGCTTTCTAAGAACAAAAAAATATGATTAAAAAACACTAAACATTTAAATTCCAACCACGTTCTATTTATGCAATGGTGTTTATAAGTTCAGCTTATGCATGTCGTAAACTTATTTATCATACAAAATCTGTGGTTTATAATATTATATATGTTATTTTAAAACTTTTTCTATTATAAAGTTACCAGTTTCTGTTTTCCTATTTCGTATGCATAATAATATATTAATATAATATTTATTAAATATAAAATCTATTAATATAACTTTTGATATTAAAGTATTCAATAACAAGCAAGTATAAATCTTCACATTAATATCATTTTAATAGACTAGTTACACAGGAAAACTTTTCTTTTTATTTTAAAAATAAAACACTGTTAAATTTTTACTGAAAATAAATTAAAAATACGATATTTAGCAATATCAAAATAGGTAAAAAAAATGTTAAAACAAGCTTTTATTACGATGTACTAAAAAGAATATTTAATTGACATTCATAATTATAAAAGCGTGTGTCGTGAACTCTATGATAATTTATTTGTCAAAATTTAAGCTTTTATTATTACAAACTTAAATAAATAAATTAAGTAGATAAGTATTATCTTTTTTTTAGTATCTACATTTAGAACTTTTACCTATTTTATTTTTTAATTTTTAGTTATTATATACCTATGTACTTATATTATATGGAAAAAAAGCTTGTAAAAATGATTGGATACACGTTCATCCACCACAAATACCGGGACTTCCACCACATGTTAATTTTTTCAGTTTTTTCCATATTATTTCACTTCCACTTTAATATAATATGTTTTTTTAAGATAAGCTTTTATTGAAATGTACTAAAAAGGAAATAATAATGTTCAATATTTATAAGGTTCATAATTATAAATGCATGGATTGTGACTAATAAACTATCATAGAGTTTACGACCCATGCTTTTATAATTATGAACCTAAGTTATTAGATATTAGCTGTTCCATCCGGCTTCGCCCGGGTGCCACGAATTTATTAATACATAGCGGTTGCAAAATAGGTAGGATTTCATTTTGATTTGTTAATAAACCACATCGGCATACTTTATTATTCCTTTACTGATTATCCTTAACACATTTATAAAACTAATGTATCTATTACATGTAGTTGATTTTCCATAAACGCTGAAATATGTGTTTCTTTATTTCTATTCAAACAAACTTTGAACCCTCATTTCACCTTGTTGAATTTTGGAAAATCCTTTCTTAGTGGGTGCTTATGTCACAAAATTAACCTACTGTCCAAATTTCAAGTTTGGCCTGGGCGTTGATTAGTCAAAAAATTCTACACCCCCGTTGTCCCCTTAGGAGTTGAATTTAAAAAAATGTTCGACTACGGGTTTCCTTCTTATTAAAGACGAGTTAGTTATTGATTTCAATACCTCGCACCTTAACGATTTGTGAAATATGAACATTTTGTCAAAAAACTCCACACCCCCTTTTGAGTCCCTTAGGGGTTGAATTTCTAAAAATCCTTTCTTAGTGAGTGCGTATGTCACAAAAGGAACCTACTGTTCAAATTTCAAGTTTCTAGCTTCAGCGATTTGGCCTGGGCGTTGATTAGTCAAAAAAATTCTACATCTCCGTTTTACCCCCTTAGGGATTGAATTTAGAAAATGCTCGGATTGCTTATTTTCAAAGAAGAGCTAGTATGTTGAATTCAATACCTCCCACCTTAACGATTTGTGAGATATGAACATTTTGTCACAAAAACTCTACACCCCCTTTTGACCCTCTTAGGGGTTGAATTTCGAAAAAAACTTGAAATTTGGATAGTAGACTCCACTTACGGCACAGAAGGAATCTACTATCCAAATTTCAAGTTTGTAGGCTTTATAGTTCCTAAAATTTCGTGACAAATGGGTGAGTAAGTGAATGGTATTTTGCATTTATATATTAAGATATATATTATTATAGATTATATTATATTATACTTTTTCCTTTTCAGTACATTTCAATAAAAACTATCTTTAAAAAATTTCTTTTTTACTTATATTTTTTACTATAGAACATTAATTAAATTTAAATAACACCATTTAATATATTTCTGTAACTTTTAGTGTAGGTAACTGTGATATAATGTGATAGTTTATTAATAATAGTATATTGTGTAACAAGTGTGCTAAATACATCTTTATGCGTCAGGCGAGATGTTTTGAGCACTCATGAGCTGAAAACATCGCGCCTGACGTATAAAGATTTAGCACACGCGTTGCACACTATACTTTATTCAACACATGCATGGTTTTGGGCTTTAATTGAATAATTTAATGTCACTGACAGAAGTACATCTCATAATAAAAACATTGGGCTTGATACAATATTTATTCACTTTGTTACCATAGTAACCATATTTCATTTATAACACCGAAAAGAGGTACAGTCGCGGACTTAATGAAGTTTACACTTGAGTTTTTCAGTGTAAGTTCACAAAAAGTCAGTAGCTTAACAACAAATATAGTTTGTAATAGGTAAATGTAAATGTCAAAAATCAAATGATATAATTGTCGTTTAAATGCCCCGAAATTATTAAAACGATGAACAAGAAGAATTATTGCAAGATTGGAGGAGGGAATTTGCTAGTATCAAGTATTATCAAATCTTTTTATGTTTTAATTGAATAATATTGAGTAATTTGGATTGTATAATAAACAACTGAGGTGTTTTGATAATAATTTTTTATTAAATTTTTAGGATGTAACCTTAGTAATTGATAAATGATTATCAAAAGCCAAATTACAATATGCAAAAATTAAAAAAACCGGTAACTAAATGATACAGGTGTAAACTTTTTTAAGTCCGCGACTGTACCTAATGTTCATTAGATAACGAGTTTTTCAATATATCATCGAAAAGCATTTTATAATGGATCATGACGTCACCAGTCAATAAACAGCTATTTAAGGTCCGCAAAACAGATACGAAAAAACACTAAAAGCATGCGTGTGTTGAATAAAATAATTAATGAACTGTACTGTATAGATAATTTAGCCTGTGTAAGGTTAATAAAGACTAGCAATTTAGTTTAGGGTTAGGAAGTGATATATAAATAGAATTTATTGCACGCGCAAATCTGGAACCTTACTAGATTTACATAAAGCTATAATAAAGCCTTTTATAGGTTGATATATTCCATAGGAAACCCACACAACCTATTCAGATCTATTCTGTTTTTTTCATACAAATTGTTGTATTATATAAAATATCTTCTACAATTTATTATTCATATATTCTATTACATAAATTTTAATTTTTCAAATTGAAAATATATACCGAAATAATCGTCACTTGATGATGGTAGGGTTGTTAATGAAACGGAAGTTGAGTTTTTAATTTAACGTGTTGGTGTTCAGAGGGAATTATATTGAACTATTTTGGTATGTTTAATTTCAATTATGGTTAATGCTAAAATCACAAAATCTCAGTCTGTAAGTTCTCTGAAAAATGACAATGGTAAACAGACATTGGCAGAAATGAAAATGGAAGATAAAAAACTGGCAGAAAGGGTGAAAGCAGCGGAAAATTGATGAAAGTTAACGTCACCGCTACATTGCCGAAATTTTGTTTACATATCCTTTAAGCAATTAGAAAACGATATCCAAAATGGCAGACACCAAAATGGTGAATAAGACCTCGGTAGAAGCTTATGAAAGCGCTGCAAGTGGGTAGCAAGCGGTCATACTTTTTAATGATATTGCGTTGATTTATTATTGAACGCGATAACCTTCATTTCTGAAATTTTGTCCACTTATTTTTCATGCGTTATATAAACTGTATGCAAAATGGCAAACGCAAAAATGGAAGATAAGGCGTTACCAGACGTTTATTAAAAGCGCGCTATGTACAGTCGCGGACTTATTAAAGTTTACACTTGAGTTTTTCATTGTAAGTTCACAAAAAGTCAGTATAGCTTAGCAACAAATTTAGTTTGTAATAGGTAAATGTAAATGTCAAAGATTAAAAGAAATAATTGTCGTTTAAATGCCTCGAAATTCTTAAAACGATGAACAAGAAGAATTATTGCAAGATTGGAGGAGGGAATTTGCTAGTATCAAGTATTATCAAATCTTTTTATGTTTTAATTGAATAATATTGAGTAATTTGGATTGTATAATAAACAACTGAGGTGTTTTGATAATAATTTTTTATTGAATTTTTAGGACGTAACCTTAGTAATTGATACATTACTATTAAAAGCCAAATTACAATATGCAAAAATTACAAAAACCGGTAACTAGATGATACAGGTGTAAACTTTTTTAAGTCCGCGACTGTACATAGTATCGACTCTAAACGGTCGGTTGACACCAACGAGTATATAGTCTTTAGTATATTTGCCTATATTATTATAAATGGGATATAATATGGCACTTACACTATTGGCGTCGATCGGATGGCGGGACCTAGGGGCGGGACCAAAAAATATCGACATTTCAATTAAGTGTCTCGAAAGACTAAATCGATTTCAATGAAATTGTACTTAATAACTGGAATAGATCAGATTTTCCGGTGACTTTTACAAGATTTATGCGCGTTTGTAAGATTGTGTAAGCATAAGAGAAAGTGAGAGAGAAAACATTAACATAGAAGGGTCTGCAGTATTAAGGATGATACCTACTATTATAATAGACAAAATCCCTCATTAGAGAGAAGGTAAGTTTGTTCAGATTAATTAAGTCAACATGTATTAAATTATAACTAAAGCATGCAGATTAAACTTCAAACTTAAATAAAACAAAATACAATAAAGAATATTCGTGGTTATTGAAATTACTTACATTTGGTATGCAGTTACAGTTGGAATCGTGAAAATTATAAATACTCAGGTTAAGAATGAAAAAATATTTAATGTAAAATTTATTTTCAAAACTGAAAGTATCATAATTCACGTGCAATAAAAGTAGAAGAGTCTTTATGAAAAATTTAATCAAAATCGTTGATGCTGTTTTCGATAAAATAAATATTATATACTCTAGTTTTTAACCTGTTTTTATCGGACCACTTCCCCCACATTTGAGCTATGACTGATATTTTTATTTTTCCACGAGGTGTGATCGTTCTGAACACGCATGCAAAATCGAACCGGTGGTTTGGGTTCTATGTACGACCACAGCCAGACGACATACAGTTTTTTTTTTTAAACCACTTTTTTGAGTTTTGGGTACCTACTTGAAAACCTGTAAATCTATCAAAAACTCAAAATACTATTTTTGCACGATCATGAGACATACCAAAACTTTATAGACAAAATTCCATGGTCATAAATCATCATCTATCTTAACTCTTAAGTATACTATAAAAGGTCGGATGTTCAACAATTTGCTCAAAACGCCGAAGTATTTAATTTAATGCAGGTATTGTTGTTCCAAATATACATCCTAATAAGGGATGGTTTTCCTTGAAACTTCCAGTTGAAATTGCAATGTGACATCTACTCTAAGTGCTAAGTTAGATCAATCTTGAAATATTTTGTAAGTTTCGTGAAAATTGATCAAGCCGTTTTTGTTGTGACATATGCGTACGTCACAACAAAAACGCACTGTATATTATATAGTCAGTTGCCGCGTTTACACTGAGTTCGTTTACGGTAACTCAGTTCGTTACAGTTCCGTTACTTCCGGTATTCAGTTATCCCCAAGTCGCGCCTAAAGAAGTTTTACTTCAATAAAGGAATTATTGGTTGTTAGTGTATTTGCCTATGCACTGTACAATGTGTATGGCACAAGCATAATATTTCAGAATTTTAAATTTTCCAGCTACATTGCATATCAAATACATTCAAAAAGAATTTCAAATTTCAAAAAGAATACAAATTCTTCATTATCCAGGGATGTAAATCCACCTCTGAAATAAATATAAGAAGTGAAAACAGAACACTTATTTTATGTAAGGTGACATCGTGCGTGACTTTACAACTTTACAATCACCTCCCTCTGTGTATTAACGGTTTTACTAATAAGATGCTTTAGGTAAGAAGCTCTTCACCTGACATACAAGACACTGACAGACGTGGAGACACGTTCGGTAAACTTAACTATATCAGCCATTGTAGGCACTACGTGAGGCTTTGTTTAGTTACTAAAACACTTATGTACTAGAGAATCCTCTACTTGTGTTTACTATTTATTTTTTGCTTTAAAATATAATATTACATACCATGATATTTCAGTTCACTCTGAAAACTACAATAGTCCTATATCTGTTTAATCAGTTTTGAGATTTTTGTTAAAATGCCGTTAGGATTATTTGGGCCTAGTACACATTAATATTTCCAATGCATTATTATTTTTAATAATAAATTGAAGATGTATTTGATAATTCTCGTGCAATTGCTACTCATTTAAAAGATTAATTAAATTAATTATTGAAATTTCAAATTCGTTTGTACAAATTTAAATACAAAATTTTATCTTTTAATTATATCTATATGCCAAAATATGAAGAGAAAAAGTATGTACATGTTTGTCGTGGATAATCTCAAGAGCTACTGAACCGTTTTAAAAAATGATTTAACTGTTTAAAAGCCTATTTGTTTTCGAGCAGCATAGGCTATATTGTATTAATACGCTAAGAAAAAAGAGGGATGAGCAATGAGCGAAAATGTGAAGTGTCAGGGATCTCGCATTCGATTTCTAATAATTTGATGTAGGTACGCTGGCTAAACAATAAGAGATACCGTAAAGTGTTGTAACTACGATAAATTTGTTGCTCTTGAGTCTTAATTATTGTCTTGCCAAACCAAAATCTACCCGAGCGAAACCAGATCGGAAAGCTAGTACTGAATAATATTACTTTCATGAATAAAGACCGAGTATAATTTAAAAGCTTTAGCCAATGTAGAGATTAAAATCTAGAAACTGGGGGTTGGCAATAGACGAACCGTTGAAACAACGACATGTCTCTCCGAGTTCAGCTATTCTCATGTCTCAATGTTGTTGAAAAATCCAATTACGTTCACTGATTACACATTGTCTTGTCATGTAATTTTACTATACTCGTATTATAATATATGCTGTCAATTATTATTTATGATGAATCAGCAGTGTTGGTTACAGCAGGATCGGATTAGAAATGTGTACAGTAAACGTCCCCGAATTAGAGATGTGTCGTTCACGCTGGACCCGTTCACTGTGAACGGGTCCAATAAGTGAGCGATTATGAACGAATCTGAATTCAGTTCCCAATCGGATCTGGTTCAGTTTGTAGGTAAACGGTTTAACCAACTCCAAGACCGACCGACTGACGAACGATGCGAACGAAATTAATAGGTCCTTATCAGGTAAGAAGTAAGAACAGTTTGTAGGTAAACGGTTTAATGCGTACCAACTCCGAGACCGACTGACTGACGAACGATGAACGAAATTGATAGGTCCTTATCAGGTAAGAAATAAAGTTTAAAACTACCAGTATATTCTATTCTTACTCTATAAAATCTATTGTTTTATATGTGAATTTTTTGTTTTTTTTTCATCTTTATATTGAATTGGAAATTTTAAGTTTTGTGTGTTTTTTTTATAAATGTGGCATGTAGAATGTATCCAGATCTTTATTTTGAATTGAAAATTTTGAGTTGTTTTTTTTTTTAAATAAATGTGACATTAATGTAGGTATCTTCATTGAATGAATATTATATGAATTTTGTTTTACTAATAAATAAACGCGCGTTAAAATTAATAAAATAAATACGATAATCAAAAATCATCAGTCATCACATTTAGAAGACCGAATCACCGGATCCTGTAACAGGCTGTAACACAGTGTACGTAAAAGGAATTTCGGTAGCGCATACTCACATAGAGATCATGGAACCACTGGATCACTTGATCCGTTCAATCAGACCCGTTCATTAGGTGAACGAGATCCGGTTGGAACGAATCTTCGTTGTGACCCGGACCGCCCATCTCTACCCCGAATGAACGTATCCGATTAGTTATCGAGTGCCCCTGATAACGATTGTCTCAATGGGGCAAAAACGCAAAGCTTAGTTAAGATAACGCCACTAGCGTAATAGGTGTAATCCATAGACATATACCTATATGTCTCTATGGTAGCATCCACTAAATTAATTACAAACCGGAAACCCCACAATCACATAATGGTCAATTTAAATATATTGGCGGTTGTCAAGGTAAAGAGTTATATTCACAAAATCCTTGGACAGAACTATGGAGGGTAGAGTTAAGGAGAACACTCTCATATGGGGGAACAGTTGCAAAAGTGTCCAGCTGTAAGCTGTAAATAACAGTTCCAAATTTCTCCAGAGTGGCGCCAAAATAGCAAGAGAGTATGAAATGAACTTAGCAGTTATTGACTGAGTGAAGTGCGCTGAGTTCAAAAATTTAATATTTTTGATGACTAGAGTAGTTATAACAAAACTGCAATATACAAAACCTCAACTGTTTGCGTAGTCCAAAAGTTCAAAATAATTTTATAAATATAACCTAAAATAACTACTGTCAGATAACATGGACGGTGATTTAATTTCCATGATCTGTTTTACATCAGAAATTTCAGTTTTTTAATAATTTTTATTAGAGAATTCTACTTTTGAAGAAATTTCAAAAATTATTATGTGGAACTTTTATAAAAAAAATGAAAAGAATATAATTGATTGACAAATTCAAGTATGTATTTGCAGGTGTTTTAAATTTTGCGTTTGTAATTTTTTATAAAAGCAATCATTGTTAAAAAATTAAATAATTTTTCAGGCGTTCATTTATATTGGGATTATCTTTATTTACTATTTTATGCATAATTACAAGTTTACCAATGATATTTGACTGTTTTTCTTTTGACAAGTGCGTCATTTAAAAGCGGAAGTTATGCTTTCCTTCTTTACTTCACTGTCCTACTCTAGTATTATTTGGCGCATCCTTTAAAATTTACACTCTTGCTATTGTGGCGCCACCAATTTATCGCCTTTTGACGGACGCTTTTTCATATTATGCAGAGAGAGTTCTCCTTACCTCTACACTCCATAGACAGAACTTATATTTCACATTTGTGAATCCTCCAAGAGTTGTATTTGCCCTATGCTCTAGTGGCGTCGCGAGTAGGAAAAACTTATAATTTTTTTCCCCATTGGTAGAATTGTTTTCGCAAGTACTATGTTAAATTTACATTTACAAGTTTATTTTTATTTTATTACATCGCACATAATTGACGCTTCCTAGCTCTCTGATTAACAATTCCTTAGTTAATATTTACTTTACCTAAAATAAATGTGCAATTTCTGCATATTTATTTAAAAAAAAGGTAATATATTTCACAGTATTTAAAACCAAAACAATGTCAGTGAAATAAACATATTATGCATTCTGCTAATTTAAAATTATTTGTCTTGACAACCTACTTCATTTATATATCACATCCTTCTCCAGACTTCATTCTCATTCAAAATTCAACACAAACACATGTAAATTGCCATCTAGATTAATATGCTAGTACAGATGGATTGTGGTGCGCAGAAGTGAGAACCGGATGTAGCGGCACTTATATGTAGAAGAAAAAGTTCCGCCGCAGTCTATCATTTCACTTTTTTGACGAAGACAAGCATCTGCATTTTCCTTTTCCACACATAGTCCTAGAGTTCGTTGTCAAAAATTGCAATATTTTTGTAAAGGCTAATGTTTTGAGATCAACTAGTATTTAGGGTGTAAATAAATATATTACAGTTAGCAAGTCAGCGGTCGAGACCTCTGGCGTCGGGGCGCTTTAAAAGGTGTAAAAAAAACTAGTGATTTTTAAAAGCTAAAATTGGCACGGGGTTAATTTAGTGAATATAATTTATGAAAAAAACAGTCAAACCTCATTTTAATAAAACCGACCTATTCAGCAGTCGATAGATATTCCAAACTTGTAAATACTAGCTAATATCAAAACATTATAGCCTTGACCACGAGCTATTGGACTAACATAAGTACACAAAACAAAAAACGTTACCTTATCGAACGACGACCTAACAGGAGGATATTCACTCGAATTCTTCACTTGAAATTTATAACCCGTCCTCCTAACGCTATTTTCTACAAATTTGTCTAAAGAACCTTCATACTAGTATAGGTATTCGCCATAGTAAAATATTTGCTACTGCATAAAGCGGCATTTCAGACAAATATATCATGTAAACTTACAGATATTTTATGTTTTAAAGTCGGACCTGTTAAAAGTCAACAGAAACCGATGTTCATTCACAATATTGATATTGCGCGCATTTCATTCATTGTCCTACTTTCATTTGTTTACTGCACCTACCGAGTAACGTAGTGGGCATTATTTTAATAGCAGATTCATTAATAACAATAATTTTAAATTGAATAATATTAGCTGCTGACATATTCGGAACATTGACCGCAAGTGCAACTCAGTTGAATGCCTTAAGGTGGGATCAGTACTCACCTGAAAAATATTATTTTTTCTAGTCGCTTTGTCTCAGTATTAGATTTATCTGAAGAACAGTGACGGATCATATATTTGGAGGCATTCAAAGTCTCCAAATGTTTAATCCTGTTTTAAACCTGATTTTGAGACCCCCCAAAAAATTTTCAATATGCTCTTACTATCGTTATTAAAATTTTATATTTTTTGTGAGATCAAAAAATTTTAAAAAATCTAGTTTCATTGTGGCTTTCTAAAGCTGACCCCAAGAACGCTCGTTAGCGCCTATTCGGTGAATGGTGATCCGTCACTACCAGGAAGACTGCGTCTAAAAGGTCACAAAACTTTTGAATTTGAGATTATTTCTCCGAATATTTAATATTTTTATCAATAGGGTACTTACGTTACATTTTTTATTACGCAAAACGAAAATATACGTCAATTTGAACAAAACTCTAAAATCTGAGAAACATTAAACGGATTATTCAAACGCAATAATTGCGCTATATTTATTGTCAACAAAGCACTTTTGACATAATTATATTTTTATGATTATTACTGCCGTCATAAATGGCAATCAACTAAATAATTACGCTCCAACGAATCGTTAAATGTTTTATATATCTTCGAGTTTTGTTCATTTTGACGTATATTTTAGTTCTGCATAATAAAAACGCATTTAAAAAATGCATGCAAGTATACCTACAATTGTGTTTTCTTGTTTGCCGTTTTCTAAATTTTATCGTCGTCAAGTTTATCATTATTTTTTTTGTTAACTTGTACCTAATTATCGGATTTTGGTACGATTCTATTTTATATGTTGTGCATAGACTTCACCGGATACAATAACATATTAACTAACAACAGTCTGAAGTGCTAATAAATAGTCGTATATTTTATTGTAACAACACGTTGTAAACTAAACACCCACGTAAATCAAATTTGCGAATAAAAGAAATCAGGTCAACTACAGCTTCCTCTCCGTGACCTTGTTCATAAGTCGCTTATGTGACCTCACAGGCCTAATAAGATGAAAGTGACTTAATAATTATCATTGCATAGCTATTGTAAAGCATGTTGACCACTAGATAAAAATACGTGCCGTATAAAAATTATGCTTATTACTAATAGATATTTATAGTTTTATTTTGGTGATAAATTTGCTCATTCTATTTTAATGTTTAATTTTTGTGAATAGAATTAATATTATAAATACAATAAATTCGTTTTCTATAATAGTGTACTGAAAGTGAAAAATTACGTTTAGTTTGCGTACCGTTTTCAGTAAGCATATTGATTTTGAAAAAAAAATGATTTTTTCCCCAAAATAGTGTAAAAAATATCCAGGGTCCTAAAACGCAAAACATCGAACCCACTTGCAAAATTTTCCACCTGTCTGAAAAATAAATTCGAATAGCTTCAGTGGTCCACGTAATTTAGATAAACTTCTCGAAACACTTTCAGGAAAAAATAGTATCAAAACAAAACATTAACCTGTCGTACGACCTTGTTTATATTTTACGTGGAAGTAAAAAGAAAACAAATACGTTTCTGGCACAAGGTGGAAATGAAAATCATTTCCGGCTTACCTATACAGAATGTTTAAATGTAATGAAAAATTGGTTTTATGAAAACAATAACATTTATAAATATAAAACAATAAAATACATCAAACTTTGAAATTCCGACGACTTGGAAAGTCAATTTCAGATGATTTTATAGGTACAGGGACTGTATCTTATAACTTTAAAATTTTAATTTTCAATTTTCTACAAAAGTTGAAAATACACCATCTTTGTAGGCATATCATACATATTGAACTAAAATAGCTCCTCTTTTGGGTTTAAAAAATAGCCGAGATTATTGGAACTTCATTTTTTAAATTTCCATGCCCCAGTTCCTGGATTCTAATCTGAGAACTTATTAAAGTAACAAAAAATTATTGAATTTGCAATTTATTATCAGAATAAACTGAAAACGCTGATTACCTCAGCTGTTGAGCGTCTATAATCTGCAATCTAATTTAATAAACTGAAAATATAAATTGATACTGGGTTTAAATCATCCACAGCTACTCAAATCCTGTATTTGATCATGAATGGCTTCCCGGTAAAAAGAATGTTTACATTTTAAGTTATAAATATTATACCTAACTTAAAAAACCGGTCAAGTGCGAGTCGGTCGCGCATCGAGGTTTCCGTACAATAATAAAAATAAGGAGTTAGGTACGTCGGGGTAAAAGATTAACAGATTTGTTTTTAAAAAGTTTTTTTACATATATTTCAGTTAGATCTTTTTTTTTCGTATCAAATTTAATTAAAGTTGGTTTATTTTTAAAGTAAAAAAAAATATTATATTTAATGAATAAAAAATAAAGTGAAAAATTCCAAAATGCTTAGATTATAAAAAAAAAAACAATCACGTCGTCAGTTGGATTCAACCCGACTCTTCGTGGTGGCAGGCGAGCGCCGTTACCAGTACTCCATCGTGTACCACGCCAGAGCCACTGATATATTTGATACACTTGGTACAGCTCTATGCCTAATTTTCTGTTTTTGTATGAGGAATCTCCTTAATTTTTACTTTTTTTTATTATTTCTTAGGATTTCCGCCATATAATAACACATATTCTGTGAAAATTTCAACCGGCTACCTGTTACGGTTCAAAAGATACAGCCTGTTAAAGATAGAACAGGCGGACGGACGGACGGCGTATAGGCTTAAGTAATAGGGTTCCAGTACGGAACCCTAAAAATAAGCTCTCGCATGTAGAGTATTTCGTCGTTGAAATTACTATATGTAAGAGAAAAACAGATTTTACTTTCGGGCACTGTGAAGTAATTGGTATAACTCATCCAGCCTGAAACTGGGATTTTCGGGTTCAAATCCTGGCAGTGGCATTTGAGTTTTGAAGTTATACTTCCCTAACTTGTGCTCTGAAACCTTGCTTTTTGTCAAATTTCATGATTCTAGGTCAACGGGAAGTACCGCCTTTAGTTTTTGGATGAGTGAGTTTGCGAATATCAAAATATGACGTATAGAACCACCTTTAATTTTTACTTTTTGTGATTTTCGGATTTTCCCTTTACTTGTATTGCGAGACCTTGCTTTTTGCCAAATTTCATGATTCTAGGTCGACGAGAAGTACCCTATAGGTTTTTGATGAGTGAGTTTGCGAATATCAAAATAGATGACAAAATGGCCGTATCTTTTGATTGCGTTGACTTAGAAGCTTGAATTTTTTACACCTCCAAGGGACCGTAGACCTTAGTATTTCGAATTAATTTCAACTTGATATCCGTTCCTGAGAAAATGGGTCTTGACAGACGGACACTCAGCCAGCCAGACAGATAAACGAGTGATCCTATAAGGGTTCCATTTTTTCTTATTGAGGTACGGAACCCTAAAAGTGAATACGTTGTGGATATAAGGGGTTTAAATCGTTTGATTGTATAATATAGGTATTGAATAAAATTAAAATTTACATTAAAATAAACTCGAGATGTTTTAATCTATTAATTTAAGAATAAATTATTTTATTATAAAATACACTCCAAAATTAACGCATCGCTTGGTTTTTCTGTCATATTTTTAGTATTGAAGGAATGATTAGACTGAAAGCATGTTTAGTTTTCTAATAAAACCAGCATAATATAAGCTTGAAAACATCAAGTGGTCGTGAACGAGTATGGTGAAGGACCAGAGAAAGATTTACTGTCTGCAATATCTTTACAATTTTTACGAGCGTTGAAGCAAATACCTGCCCAGAATATTCTTAACCCACCACCGAAATCCGAATGGTTCCATTGCAGAGATTCTTTCTCCATAACTTCGTTCACGATCATTTGGTAATTTCACTTTTATCCAGGTTTCATCAGAAAACAAAACGTACTTCTAGTCCAATAATACCTCAATATTAAAAAAATGATAGAGTTAGTGAATAGTGCGTTAATTTTGTCCACGAATGTAATATCAGAAATACGTAAAGCTATAATTTGCACACAAAATTCATTATAATGTAACATTAATTTTAAAGCTGAATTCAAATTTGATTTAAACAACGAATATCGTTTATCATTATTAAAAACTGATAAACCGTAACTGTTTTTCGCAACACTATGTAGGTATCTCCTACTTATAATCTGCGCAGCGTAGGCTCTGAAAACGTTGTTTAAGCAATGGTAATTATTGTTTTAATTTAATTCTATCATATCACATCGAGGATGTTTTTATTGTTATTCAAATACACGTTAGTAAACAAACTCACTACCTTAAGAAAATGCGTAGATCCCGGAAGTCTGCTAATTAAAAGTTTGAATTACAATTATGTTTTAAGAAGTTTTGTCGTTAATTATAATAATAATAAGCACCGAAAATGCGCAGCCTTTCTTTTATATTGATATTCTAGATTCTAGAAAATATTATGCCTTTATTTTTAGGTACCTAAATCCTAAAAAACATTTTACGATTTACCTTCATAAAATAACAAAATAACATAAAAAACAGATTTCGGTTTATTAACAAAAATTTAAACAAGCCGTGAGGTGGGTCGTTTATTAGGACTAAAGTGCGACCCTTGAGGTCCACACGACGAACTTCCCAGTTTGATAAATATTTAATAATAATAATTAAATTAGATATTACACAGAAATGTAATCATTTTAATCATTAAAACATAATTATTATTTATTTTTAACAATAATTAAAAAAAAAAACGGCTAACCCGATTTTTGTAAAATTTATGTCGGATCAAAATGACGTTAACACGCCTCGATTGACACCCTTACGAAGTCGATATAATTTTTTATTCGCGAGATATTGTGAAAAATCTACTTTTTTGGAGGTTATTTGGTTAAGAAAAAAGAACGGCTGAACCGATTTTGAAAAAATTTCTTTCAGATCATATATACGTTAATACGCATCGATTGGCACCCTAACGTAGTCGATATCATTTTTCATTCTCGAGATTTCGTCTTAGAAAGAAATGGACACATACATACGTACGTACGTACGTACACACACACATACACACACACAGACATCTTTCTAAAAGTAGTGTAAAAATAGTGTAGTGACCTTGAAACATAAAATTTTTTTTTCCTTTTTGATTTCGATTTTCGGACCCATTACAATAACTTCCAATGGGAAGTTAAAAAATGGAAATAATAAATATTAAATACAACTGGGCAGTTATTGATTTTTATTCGAAAAGTAAATTGTATTTAATTTTTAGGTAAATAATCTAAATTGATATCAAGTGAAATATCAAAATTAATTTTGTCAAAAGACCCCTGTAAAACTGATGAACACTTTCAAAGAAGCAATAATTAATGAAACAAATCTACACTTGCGTGCATAGAAATCGGCCCACTGTTAACTTTTGACTTTAACTATATTTTTTTAGGAACTATTCATCAGATCAAAAAAGTCTATATGCTATTTGAAAGACAATTTAATATGCTTCGATATTAGTCTAAATTTATTAAATTTATTTCGGCTTCTTAGGCTTAAAATTGTGAAATTAATGCATGAAACAAATTAACTTTTTTTTGTTACTAAAAGAAATATGGTTTATTGGCAATTATCTAAAATAACTCTTGATTTTTAATAATTAGGATGACTCCCTCTTGCCCTAATAACATCTCTCATACGATTAGGCATAGATCAAATCAAGTTCGATATTGTTTCTTGTGGGATGTTAAGCCAATCTTCTACTTCTGCAACAATAAACCCTTCGTTTCAGCTCATCCCATAATTGTTCGATTGAGTTCAGGTCGGGACTGCATTCTGGTCACTCCATAACCCGAAAACCGACTTCTGTAATGTAATCTTGCACGAATCTTGCGGTGTGCGGCCTTGCATTATCATTCATAAAATTAAATTCGTCTCCAATGTAGTCGCCGAGGGGTAGCTATTAGTCAGTGGACAGTCAGACGAAGATTGCAGGAAAGTAACCTGATTTCTAAAACACCTGCGATTTGTCCGAAACTTACCCCAGCTTATCGTCAAGCACGCCTGCGTTTTGCAAGAAATTATCTGAATTGGACATTGGAGTCTGTTCTGTTCTCGATGAGACTAGGATATGCCTCTATGGTAGCGATCGAAGAAGAGAAGTGTACCGGAGACCAAGAGAGCAATTTGCAGAATGCTGCATTGAAGAGCGTGTTGCTTGTGGAGATGTTTCCTGCATGATCTGGGGTGCAATTTCTATGGGAGCACGAACCGACTCTGCTTCCATCCGTTGGGACGACCGTGGTCACGGGAAAGGGGGTTTAACGGGTGCTAGGTACATCGAGGAGATTTTAGAAGTTAATGTGGCTTAACATCCCACAAGAAACAATATCGAACTTGATTAGATCTATGCCTGATTGAGAGATGTTATTAGGGCAAGAGGGAGTCATCCTAATTATTAAAAATCAAGAGTTAGATTAGATAATTGTCAATAAACCATACTTCTTTTAGTAATAAAAAAAGTTAATTTGTTTCATGCATTAATTTCACAATTTTAAGCCTAAGAAGCCGAAATAAATTTAATAAACTTAGATTAATATCGAAGCATATTAAATTGTCTTTCAAACAGCATATAGTATTTTTTGATCTGATGAATAGTTACTTAAAAAATATATTTAAAGTCAAAAGTTAACAGTGGGCCGATTTCTATGCACGCAAGTGTATTATAAAAGTTCATTATTTAATTTTTTTGAAAACACACAAAGGTGCTATGTAGGTTGAAAATCCAGCCGCATTGCAGAAGTAGTTTCATATGTATATGATTTTGAAACATGATACAATTTTAAAATCACACTGCCGTAGCTCTAATATACGTGGTGTATCTGAAATAGCATATCGCATATAATAGGGTTGATTTCAGAATGAGTAGGTATTCTGAGATATATTTCCAACTCGATATAATAATAAAGAAAAATACTATCCAGTAGAGATATTTTTGGCATTTTTTTCTGGAAGATTTTTCAATTTTTAATAGTAAAAAAAATTACTCCTCTATTACAAGTCCCTAATTCCCTTTTAATTACTTTTAATTTAAATTTTCTTAAACAACGTATTGAAATTTTTTTACATTTCAAGAAAAAAAATGTTAAAAAATTAATCGTTTTTGAGAAATTATCAAGACATTTATTTTTCTTTAGTTTGCATTTTCGGAATTTAAATCAATAAGTAAATAATAATTAATAATCTTTATTTGAGGGTAGAAATAAAGCCTCACAGCCACTTAAAGTCTCCCTTTTGACAATATAGAAGTAAACAATAAAAATAAACAAAATTCATATCTTTATGTCTTGCAAATTGTAATACATTCTGTATAATGGGTAAACTCATGCAGACTTTTCTGTTGGCATTATACTACCTACTTGGTCACGTACCAGTACATTATTAAATATTCGGTTTGAATATTATCTCCTTCGCGTTCCTATATTCTTTTTTTTTCAATTTCAAATTGCAGATGTTTTGATGCAGTCGGTAATTAATATGAATTATGTATTAAAATGCACATTTTTTTTAATATCTAGTTTATTTGCTTTAAAAATATTAGTATTTTAAAATATTTTAGCCAGACTAAGATTGTTATCAAAAATATGTATTATATAAGTAATATATTTGGTAGTTCGATTTTTTTAAACTATCAATATTTTCTTAAATTCCATAGGAAATAAAGTGCTCTAAACGATTCCTTTTATCCGATTTTCATAGATTGAGAAATTTTTAAGTTATAAGAATTTAATAGTTAGACATAAAAGAGAGATTTAGGAGTTGTTTTACCACTATAAAAAAGTTAGCAGAAAGAGTGGAGAGTGGAATTTTTGGTATGTTAGTTAGACGGCCACTCACGACAACATACCAATAATCTGCTAACTTTTTTTATAGGGGTAAAAACATTCCTAATCCTAAATCTCTCTTTATGTCTAAGGGCCGGTATTATCAAATTTAGTTAAACAGCCATTTAGTTAACTGTTACTTAAATTAAATCGGTCTTTAAAATATGATGAGTATCACCAACTACTTTTCAGGAATATTTAATAAAAAGCCCATTTAAATCTGCTGTTCAATTTATTTACCTCCATGGTTGTTACAGTGTAAAAGTACTTTCAACAAATAAAAATGATTGCAGTTATATTCAGACAAGTGAGCTGTCATTCTCATATCGCATTAAATTTTGTTAAAAATTTTCCTGTGTATAAAAATAATCTGTATATTAATTGTCATCTCTTGAAAAATATTTTTTTAACGCAGGTATAGCATACAAACCAATAATGGCTTATTTTAGGACATATATGTATCTGATTTTTACTTCCCACCTCCTACTATGGTAGGGAAGTAATGAATTTAGTCCGAAAAAAATATTTCGAGATTTTAACAGAT
Organism: Mongoloraphidia duomilia; assembly: GCA_039654895.1. Taxonomy (NCBI): domain Eukaryota; kingdom Metazoa; phylum Arthropoda; class Insecta; order Raphidioptera; family Raphidiidae; genus Mongoloraphidia; species Mongoloraphidia duomilia. Next base: position 38,338,937 of record CM077517.1, on the reverse strand, counting down.
CTTCACGTTTTGAGACCCTAGCAATCGTTTAAGATCATTTTCTGACTGATGTCTGTATGTGTGTGTGTATGTGGTCAATTTTTCACCATCGATATCGTAAAAACGGAACAACATACGGCCATGCCGATTGTTCTATTGTGTTTATCAGCCTTTAATTTAGATCTGATTAGATTTCGAGTCAAATCGGTTCAGTGGATCCTGAGATATTAAAAAAAACGTTCTCAATGTCACGTATTAACATAGGTAAAAAAAATATAAATGAATTTTAGATGTTATAATATGAAAAAAATGTAAATATTTTTTTTCTCTAAAATGTATAGTTTTCGAGAAAAAAAATATTTTCTGAAAAAAATAAAAATTATACGTAAATCAAGGTAACAATGATTTTTGCTATATTAAGCTCCATCAGTAGATCACCAAACAAAAAAGAGGGCCATGCTTTTTTTCAAAGAATAAAAAAAGAGTGTTTATTTTTTGCAAATATTTACTAGGTGGGAAGTATAGGACTGGTCATCAGTCGAATTTTTTGTTTATTTTTACCTCCTGAATACATGCTTCAATTATTGCGGTTTCTTCCTCGAACACCCTGCATAATTTAAAAAATTACTGATCCCGTTACATATCAGTGACAAAATTGAGAACTACTCATCTTTGTGAAGTAAATTTAATTTCATTTTCAATTTTCTGTAAAATCATCATAACAGTTAATTTTGTTAATCTGAATCGATGAAAATTTTTTTCGTCAGTTAAAATTTTCATAATGATTTTGTCGCGCTTTAATTATTTTTCTTCTTCTAAACTGTCTAATATTATTTTAATAAAATATCCTCGTCGGTGGAAGATCTCAAATAATCACTCGAACTGTCATCATACAGTCAGCGTGTAATAAATTCACATTAATAAAGCTCCTTTAATGCTGGCACATGGGGAAACTCTGAAGCCATAGGTGATGGTTAAAAAAAAAGCTCCTTTAAAGTTAAATACATGTTTGACAGGCATTTAGTTTAAATGTGAGATAAACTCCTTCTGTCATTTAAAAACGTTAAAGGAGAATTTACTCTTAAATGCACCTTTAAACCATTTGATAATACCGGCCGTAAGTCGCTTATAACTTAAAAATTTCTTACTTTATCGAGATCGGACAAAAAGCATCGTTTAGATTTTAAAGCATTTCATTTCCTATGAACTGCAAAATTATAAAAATGTAAATTTTCAAATTATTAAAATTCAATAAAGAACATAATAAATTCAGCAGTTGGAAAAGACATTACGTTTTAATATTTTAGCCATAGATTTCCAAAGCAACGCCAAGAAGTGATTTTTTCACGCGCTCGGGCTCAGAAACCATTAGAGATATTTCTTTTTTTAAACACATCATTCTGTTCGAAATTTTATCAGCTTTGATATTGATAATGATCTTTTTTTGTCCTAAAATAGAGAAGTTCTATAAATTTTTGCAAAAATACTTTTGGGGGTAGTTTCACCCCATAAAAAATTAAACAGAGGGAATGAAAGGTGGAGTTTTTGGTATGTTAGTAAGGGGGCCACCCTCGACAATATTCCGGAAAATCCCCTTTACCTCAGTCAAATTAGCCTTCAACCTCGGAATGGAAGCGAATAAGCTAAAAATTTGTAGAAACCTTTATTTTGATGTACTCATGACTGACAAAAAAGTCTCATATCATATCGTGTCTGCGTCACAAGTTATTCAAGGTCAAAGGTCGGGTAAATCGGTTTTTTGCAATTATTTCGTTTTCTATGCGAAATACCGCATTTGAGGTTATTATGAATTTTGTAGGTCATACAATTATCTACGATTTTCATCTCAATCTTTTTTTTATAACTTCAACCATTCTCTAGATATAGCGCGGAGAGTGGGGAGCGCGCATTCGTATATGTAAAGTCTATAGTAAACGGCGTCGACAAGTAAATTGTAGATTACACAAATTTATTAATAAATTGAAAATAAAATTTGTGACATTATTTTTACTATTATTTGTAAATGTGACAAGTTAATTTATTTATAACAAATTATTAAATATGTTATTTATAAGTAAGAAATTTTTGTAATAATATTCATTATTTTATAGTTTATGCTTTTCAAAGAGTTTGTATAGTTTCATCTAAACGTTAATATTCGGATTAAATTAATATTGTCATTATAATGATTATTTAAAAATTATCAATAAATAAATATATACAACCAAGGAAAATGTGACCAATATTAAATAAAATACGACGATATTAAATTTATTTTTCATTCTTTTATTATATGTAAATTAGTAATTATAAAAAATATATTTGTCTTTTTTTTAATAACTTTATATCATCAAATATATTATGTGTATAATTCGTTTTATTCATCATTGTCTTCTTCGTCTTGCTCTTCAAAGTCGATTAGTGGATTTTCGTCGTTATTATTACTTCCCTTAATTTTGAAATGATTGTTTTATCATCAGGAATATAGCCTGTAATGACATCTCTCAGCTCTTTTAATGTAAATTGTGAGTCTTCATTGTTTTCAATATAACAAAAAATTTCTTGCATTGCTGCTATTATTCTGTCATCTTGTCGAGGCACTTTGTCTGTAGAAGGTAAACGTGCTTGACGAAGAAAATTAACATGGCAAATACTATGGTATTTTGCCTCAGCAGCTATGAAGTCGTGTTCAAAAATAATGCGTTCTTTTGCTAGCTTACCTAATAAATCGTCTCGTTCATCTGCTCTCTTCATGACATTATTTTTAAATTCAATTGTGCTCACTCTACTAATTGTGCGTTTATATTTTTCCTTCTTCTTCATCTCTGCTACTTCATCAGCTGCTTCGCCACAGAACATACATAACGTTTTGAAGTCAAAAATGTCAGTTCTCTTTTTGCGTTGATCTGATGATCATTCGATTACAGCGTCTAAGCGACGTCATGAAGATGAAGAACCCTCCTTCATCTTCACGACGTCGCTTAGACGCTGTAATCGAATGTTTACTAATATACACTTTACGACAGTCAACATGCACATTCACAGAAGTAACAGTATTCAAATATTCTATATGTCCATCGTTTCTAGAAATACTTGCAGTTTTTAATGTTTGTAAACCGCGCACAACATTCACTGTTTCTCCTTCTGAGAGCGGTTTATCACATATAAAACACAAATCAGCCATTATGCATAAAATGCTTAGTACGTTTTAAATTTTCAACAATAAACGTCCGTCGTTGTCGAGATACAAAATTCAACTGAATAACACACATAATATATTTGAAAGACTTAATTTTTAGTGTAAATATTTGCAAATATTTTAATAAAACTTTTTTAGCTATAAATAATGAATGAAAATATTTTTTAAAAATAAATAAATTCATACAATTGCAATAATTATATTTTCAATTTGATTAAAAATTTTGTATAATCATCTATCCACCTAGCAACGCCTTATACCTATGTAAGTTTAACATATACGGATGCGCGCTCCCCACTCTCCACGCTATATCTCGAGAATGGTTGGAGTTATAAAAAAATGATTGTAATGAAAATTGTAGATAAGTGTATGATCTACAAAATTCATAATAACCTCGAACGCGGTATTTCGCATAGAAAACGAAATAATTGCAAAAAACCGATTTACCCGACCTTTGACCTCGAATAACTTATGACGCAGAGACGATATGATATGAGACTTTTTTGTCAGTCATTAGAACATCAAAATAAAGGTTGATGCAAATTTTCAGCTTATTCGCTTTCATTCCGAGGTTAGCCCCTTTTTCTGGCTTATTTGACTGGGGTACTTTGTTAATACGTTTTTCCTCTATTTTTAGGGTTTCTTATCTCAATAAGAAAAAACGGAACCCTTACAGGATGACTCGTTTGTCCGTCAGGTTGGCTGGCTGGCTGGGTGTCCGTCTTTAAATACCCATTTTCTCAGGAACGGATAGAGATATCAAGTTGAAATTTATGCGAAATACTAAGGTCTACGGTCCCTTAAAGTTGTAAAGAATTTAAGCTTCTAGGTCAACGCAATCAAAAACCTATAAGGTACTTCCCGTTGACCTAGAATCATAAAATTTAGCAAAAAGTAAGATCTCGCAGCACAAGTAAAGGGAAAAATCCTAAAATCACAAAAAGTAAAAAATAAAGAGGGTCCATATACCTATTTTGATATTCGCAATCTCACTCATTAAAAATCTAAAGGGTATTTCCCGTTGACCTAGAATCATGAAATTTGGCGAAAAGCAAGGTCTCGCAGCACAAGCAATGGGAAAAATGCGAAAATCATAAAAGGTAAAAATTAAAGGGGGTCCCCACACAAAAAACTAAAAGCCTTTTAAGACTGTATCTTTGGAACCGTAACATGTAGCCGGTTGAAATTTTCACAGAATATGTCTACCTAATTTAATTGTAACGATACAAAACCCTCGTAGCACGAGTTCCACACGCACTTGACCGCTTTTTTTTCCTATAATTCGGATAGACTAAAATTTAAAAGCGGAAAAATTAATCAAATTAGATATTATGAAATTTATAACGGCGAATTATAATTATATTATGAGTAGGGCATGCAATTCGAATATTCGAATATTCGAATATAGCGAATATTCGGCTGCATTTATTATTCGAATAGTAATTCCTATTATTCGAATATATTCGAATTATTTGTTAAGAATTAAAATTGTTTAAAAACGGTTTACGGCGGCGCTAAAACATCTTACAAACGCTACACTAGCTCTAAGTTCTCGCTAGGGCGTGGGAGGGGAATCGAAACGGGGCGAGGAAAGTTTTTTTTTGTTAATTATTGCATGTTTATTTGATATAACTATTTACTTACGTTACGTTACGTACGTGTACTTAATTGCTTGATTTGCTCTTCGCACGTGCTAATAGATGTATTATTTATTTGTGAAGTATTTTTTTTATAGGAGAGCAATATCCCATACTTTTTTGGTACTAATTAATAAAAATGCGTCTTAGATGCTCATTTAATATTTTTGTTTGAATAGGAAAAACAGAAAGAAAGAATTTTTAATTTTTTTGATTACTTAAATATGTTTATTTGATCAATGGTTCTCGGAAGCTATGTGCGCTCTAATATTTAGTTGATTTGATCTGAATTTTTACGTAACTAAGTAAAGTAAAAATGATTATTTGATCTCTTTTTAATTAGAAGTAAGCTGCTTTTGTTGTTAAAATATTGATTGGATTTACGGACGTGCAGTAGGCGTGTTGATTTTAAATAATTAAAAGTCATTTATTGAAGTTCCAGTGTTTTTATTACTTTTTCCAATTATTCGAATATATTCGAATATTGGCTAAAATTTGAGCGAATATTCGAATACCTGAAACATCCGAATATTTGCATGCCCTAATTATGAGACAAATGTTACAGCTGATTCAAATAATTCATTGTACATTATATTATGACAAATGTCCATGAGGAATAATTGCTATAATCGTTTGTAAACAGATATACAGAATCTCAACAAAAGTTATGGAAATTTCAACAAAACTAATATTTTAATAAATCTGTACAGAAAAGTAAAACTGGACAGATTTCTGGAAAAGGACATGATTAATTTTGAAAATAATATAAATATTGTCAAAATTAACCGTGTCTAGAAAAACATTGTCAATTAAATCTTACAGTGACGGATTCAACGGGTGGCAAAAGGGACATTGTCGACTGGGCCCCTTCAGCAGAAAGGCCCCTGGGTCCCATTCAGCTGCTAGTTTAAGTGCGAAATCAGTATAGCGAGCGGTTTATCCAAGAAAGGCCATTTATTAGTACATTTATCCGCTGATTTTTCTATTGTCAAAAAACGAAAACTTAAGAACATTTTTGACGAAAAAGCTGCTGATTCGCGATTGGAAAACATGAAAAACATCGAATGAGTTACTACGAAGTTTTGGATACAATGAGTAACGAATTGCAAGAATGCGCAGAAGGATTTCGAAAAATAAATGATGTTTTCGGTTTTTTGATGCCTGAGAATTTGAGGAATCTATAGGAGAAGATGATTTGGAAACCAGTGTGACCACTTTAATGAAGAAATACTTAGAATTTTTCACCACAGATCTAAAATATGAACTGATCAGTTTCACTGACATATATTTCTCAGAAAATCGTGATTTCTCGAACGACAGTCCATTATATTATTTAGAGTACAATATAATGGACAGTTTTCACGAGTGCTGCAGTTTATTTAGATTCTTTTTGACTTTGTCTATAGGTTCAGCTAGTGCTGAACGTGTCATGAGTTCTTTGAAAATTGTTAAAGAATATCGCCGAGCTTCTTTAGCCGAAAACATTTAATAATTTTTGTATCCTTTACATTGAAAGATCAGTGACTAACTCTCTCAATTTGGATTCTGCAATGGAAGTATTTGCTGAACAAAAAGCAAGACGAAGATTCAAAGTTATATGATTCAATCTTTCTGTATTAGTACCTATTCAATAAAATATTTGTAACATTACGACTATATAACTTGTTTTATTGTACCACTAAACCGGGCCCCCTTGAAAAATTGCCGACCGGGCCTTTTTTCTTAAATCCGCAACGGATATGAAGTAAATATCAAATTTATGCCAAAAATATTAAATCGGAAGTATTGAGGGAACGTAAGAATTGAGGCTTGAATGCATGGTATTTTTAGGGATCTAGTCGTACCAGAGAGCCATTTGCCATAACTTGAGTAATGGTGGAAGAGTTGGCACTATTATTTAAAATCCCAGAGCTCGTGATACATATATCACTACGCGTTTGATTTACTTCGGAATTTTGCACGGTGGTACCTTTAGGATAGGTGAATAAGAAATTGATAGTCTGCCTGACTTTTTTTTTGTACAGGAAGTACTGCGTCTGCGCATAGAGCAAAGTTGCAAAAAATATGTACCAAAAAACATGCTTGATTCACGATCAGACTACAAATTATTATATCAAAGTTAAGTTAATTTTGAACACACAAATAAGCAAGGCAGATTGTTTTGGAAATGTAAACATAGAACCAAAGTAAGTACCCTAAAGTTGTATTTTTATTGAATTAATTTCAAAGTCACTGACAGGTAAAAATATTTACATCGTTACCATAGCAACAATATTCCTATACTTTATAGTTGCTATGGTAACGAAGTAAATATTTTAACTGTCAGTCAGTTTGAAATTAATTCAATAAAAATACAACTTTGGGGTACTTTGGTTCTATGTTTACATATCCAAAACTGTCTGCCTTGCTTATTTGCGTGTTCAAAATTAACTTAACTTTGATATAATTGTAGTCTGCTCGTGAATCAAGCATGTTTTTTGGTACATATTTTTTGCAACTTTGCTCTATGCGCAGTACCTTCTGTACAAAGAAAAGTCAGGCAGACTACCAATTCCTTATTCACCTCTCCTAAAGCTACCACCGTGCAAAATTCCGAAGTGAATCAAACACAAACTGAAATAATATGTGTCACGAGCTCTCCGACTATTAGAACTATACATCCCTGAAAATATTGATTTGTTTTGACTTAAGGCTAAATCGAGAATTGAATCTTCAAAATTTTTAAATATCTTTTTAGAAAAGCCACTTATCATTATTTACATAAATAAAAAACAACAACTTTATAGTTGCCATGAATTCAATGACTCATCTTCATTCTATCAAACTTGAATTTGCAAGTCGATAATAATGTCATTATAACGATTGTGCATAATATTCTTTGAACAATATATTACGGACTCGTATTATGGTGGAAGGGGGGCTTTAAGGGACCCCCGCTAAAGTGCGAAAATACCTTGGACTTGCAGTTGTTTATACTGACGGATAACTAGATTTGAGGGCCACAACAATCATAACATTGTGAGCGTCACTTCTGCGATAAAAACAATTGTTACGTATGAATATCAGATTATGTACAGTCAGTATCTTGTGAACATTCATAGCACACATTAATATACTGTGCCGAAATAAAACAATCTGCTAACTTAATTTAAAACGTGCCGAAATAAAAAAAATATAAATATTTCGTGAACTGGAAATTTCAAACGCCTCGTCATGAAAGAAACGTAAGTTTTTAGTGTAAGTTTTTCATCTATTTTTTTCCTTAACAGACGGACATCGAAGAATAAAATTAATAATTATATTATTATAATTTTCTTCTGTTTATAAAATTTTAAATAGTTTTAAATTTTTGATACCTATTAAAAGTCTTATTAATTCTACATAAACTTATTTTTAATCGCCTTTCTGCTATGAATAACCCGTAATACTACAAAGTTATTATATTTTACAAAAGGAAAAGCAAACAAATTTAATACTATATTCACTTTGTTATCCATTCCATGCAATTTGTTAACTAATAAGAATGTATATCGATACATCTAATAATGCTCACTGTCACAATGTAAGTTTTCATTACTGCTCAAACCTAAGTAGTAATCACTGAATTATCCTTAATTTATCCTATAATTTATTCACAGTGGAAAATATGCAAATGCCATCGATTATTTTCAATCAATGTTTTTAAAATATGTCGTTTATATAATTATTGTGTTTGGAATTCGCTAATCGCTACTAGCTACTTATTTTCAACTATAACCTTTACCCACAGCTTCATTCGCAATTATGTCGTTTTTTTGGCTTCTGCTTAGTTCCATTTAGTAACAGCGCTTTTAATAATAGCACATCCCATTCCCTGATATATAACCAACACTATAATGAAAGATTGGTCAAAATCGCTTTAGTAATTTTTGAGATAACCCGGAACAAACAAACATTAAAAAAATGACAAATTAATATGTCTAAATATCCTATAAAATGTATATCTAAGCCCAAATGTCATTAAAAATTTACAGTTACAAAGTTACGATTTTATTTATTTGTATTTATTTACTATTATTTGTATTTATTTATTTTGTATTCTTAATAGTTTTACATTCTCACTACCCTTGAAAGAACTGACTTAATATTTACACCTCCCGTCCTTACCAAAATTAATGAATGAACAATAAAACAATCTTACAATAGGAATTTTATTTCTGATTAGTCAGAAAACCATTGATATAATATATTTTTTGGAAGTACTTCATACCTCCCCTATATCTGCCATCTATTCAGAACTGCTGTGTTCAAAGAAGCAAAAAAATACCGATTTAATTTCAAGTCGTTTTTTTAAGTACAATGTTCAGCCGCCAGCAACATTATTCTGTTTCCTAATTGCTCGTATTTTAAAATTTAATTTCGCAAAATCTGAGTTGTGAATGAAGGATAATTGGGATAAGGCAGGTAGGAGTTAGTAAGATAATAATGAAGCAATTTGGACAACTGTTTTCATTTACAGTTTATATTTTTTGATGATTTCATCAAGATATTTGCTTCGCTCTAATATATTTCAACGTTCGGCATAACCACATAATCATGGAAATAAGTACACATAGTATAAAAAGTTCAACTGTATTTAAGTACTAGGTACGTTATGTCATTTATAGAATGATTGTAGAACTTCCATTATAAACTTTAAAGGTAGGTAGATCTCTACCCCGCACAGAAGGGTTGACAACGCGCAGACACGTTTTCTAAGTACAAATAACTTCTAACAGAGGCGGCCCCAAAGTTTGCGAGGACCTTTTCAATAAACCTCTAAAATGAAGCAAAAAAATAATATTTCATATACTTTTTCTGTGCTTAATTTTCCAATTCGAATATAAAATTTTATATTTGTTTAACAAGTTTTCAGGCAATTGTGTAGCCAATAACGTTGCACAACTTTATAAGAAAAAAAATTAGTTAAATTCACTGACAGGACTTGAATCTAAAAACTCTGTTTCGCGCTGGTTGAGTTTACCAGATACTTTACAGTACCCACAGTAGACATTCGCTAATGAAAGTGAAATCTCTATTTTGGAAAGGGTTTTTTTTGTAAACATTATAAACAAATAATTAACAATTAGATTAACAATCAATTGTTATTACTTCCTATACTGTACAAATTCACAATTTTAGTGAAATTAACATAAGGACATCAGACGATATAAATCGCCATAACATGCCCTTATTAATTATTGTAGAAAGACTACATAAGAAAAATTTAAATGCACCGCCGGGAATCGAACCCGGAACACCCAATATCGATCAATATGGAGTAACTGGAAACTTTCCCGACGCGATATTGGGTGTTCCGGGTTCGATTCCCGGCGGTGCATTTAAATTTTTCTTATGTAGTCCTTCTACAATAATTAATAAGGGCATGTTATAGCGATTTATATCGTCCGATGTCCTTATGTTAATTTCACTAAAATAGTGAATTTGTACAGTATAGGAAGTAATTACAATAATTGATTGTTAATCTAATTGTTAATTGAATAAGATACTGTAAGTAATTTTCTCGCAAACAATTGAAATTATAAACAAATATTTATTGTTTTTATTTTACAAAATTCATATTTTTGATAAAAATTGATATTGATATGTACCTACGTTACGGCAATTTATTGTTGAACGCCAGTCAAAAGAGAGAGAGAGAGAGAGAGAGAGAGAGATTGTTGATTATAGACGCCCAATCTATAATCTTTCTCTCTTTTGACCGGCGTTCTTTCGTTGGTCAAACATCTAAACGATATTTTAACCGAATCGAATTGCATATTTACACGAATCGGTAGTTTTTCGTATACACTTCCTCTTGTGGTTATTTGATATGCGATAAATCAATTGAATCGTTTGAAGTTGATCATATATGCGCCACTGGCGACCAATTAGACCTCGTTCACACTTCACATTGCACCGAATTCGTCGTTGTATCGGTTTCTTTTACCGTAGGTACCTGCCGTGACGCCACCGTATGCGATAAAATCACTGATTCAGTCACTTTTGAAATTTGGTTTTGTCAACGGCAACCGTATCATCGTATGCGATGAACGATAAAAAAAAACACTTCTAGGCCTCATTTAGGCACGAGTTTGCTCGTGCTTACGGCCGGCTCTGCTGCAATATCGGTGCGGTGCCAACCCACGTCTATGCGGAGAATATAATGAATCGATCTTTTAAAATATAGAATGACTACGAAGAATAAATTTAAATTATTTTCTGAACAGTTAAACGAATTCAGTAATCATTTTTTTCTGTTCGACATGAATACTTACACTTCATTAGAAAGGGACCATTGAACTGTGACAGTATTTTGACGACCTCATAACTGTCACATTGTCGCCAATAACTCACCAGATAGTAATATTCCGTAAGGTTCAATGCCACCCATGGTAAAATAAATCGGTGTAAGAGATTTACTGGTCTAAAAGCTCTTGACATTTTCAGAGTCAGGGTTCTGTACTTGAAAAGTATGCAACTACAATAATTCGTTGACCCCATGACTGGCGGGAGTTCGCGGTTGTACTATATTTAACATAATATTATCAATCAAAACTTGTTTCATACAATCAGATGTCCAAATTGCGCGAACATATTATATAAGTTTTATAAAAAACACAATTTAAATGTTAAAAGTTATTTTCAGAAAAATTGATTCAATTTATTATGAAACTCACTATATTCGAAAAATTCTTGGCATATATGTCTAATTGAAATAAAAACATAATTGAAGATCTTTCGTCTATAAAAGTATTCCCTGTATTAGCTATCAAAAATTTGAAGTACCTATCTTAAATAACAGAATATGTAAAACATGGTGAAATGGTCCCGCATTTTTTATAGTATCATCAGAGGACTCATATCAATCTAGATTCTAGAATGTTGTAAAAGTTTCATTATACTCGGCGAACACTTATTTTGCAAGTAAACGTAATTTAAAGCAATAATACTAGCGCATTTAAAACGCGCATTAAACGTGACACAATCTGACAAACAAATATACTATGCCTAGTTCGCATATCGTTCGTTGGTTTGTGATTCACCGTGACGACGTCATATTACCGCTAGAATCAGATTACGTCACAAGATATTTCAAAAGTTACTGTTTGAAATAAACAATTTTTATCCCAATATTCTGATTTTCTCCTGCCTACGGAACCTGAAGAAGTTACAATACGTCACGAAACGTCGTTTAATAAAATGTGTCGCAAATAAACACAGAAGTTTTGATCCTTATTCCTCCGAAAACATATAATATTACGAATCAGTAGGATCCAAAATATAAAATAATGTATAATAATGTTGTATATTATGAGTTTAGTTGACACGATCAGAAATAACTCAGTTTCGCCTTTGTATAGTTAAGAATCGAGCCAACGAACTGTCAAGTTAATAAAACTGATGTCTCAATGTAGCATTAAATAAATCGAAGTGTGTAGGACTAGGAATACGAATACCTAACCTTTTCACGTTCAATACAACTCTTATAATTCATTGACCCCACATAGTATTCATTTAACAAGCAGCATTCATTAGTAATTTAAATAAAATCTTGATCAGACAACAATTTTTACTTTTATTTCTTTTGCAAAAATTTATGAATATAGAATTTTACATTTAATTAAAAAGCGGAGAAAGATTATTTAACTTTAAGACTCGGAAATGAAGTCTAACCTAAATTCGATTATAATATTCAAGTTACTTCAAATTCGAAACTACGGATAATCCAATACTTTTCCACATCCGATTCCATACTATCCGTATCCGAAATAATTATAACGAATGTTAAACATCGAGGCCGTCGATTGTTGCTTGAGGTGAATCCCGCGCATGGCTATTATTAATTTTCCGTATACATACTCACTGACTGAGTCACGCATCGTGCAATCGTATATTTTTGATCATTTTTAGGCACGGGCAGTAAAATCGTTTGAATGGAACGTCGTTTAAATGTAACGTCGCTCAGAACGCACGTCGTTACGTGTTCAATATCTTCGCTGGGTGACAATTTCCCGCGGGGTGGAAATTACGGTAAATTAGAGTAAATTAGGGTAAATTAGGGCAATTTAGGGTAAATTACAGTAAATTAGGGAAAATTAGGCTAAATTAAGTAAATTAGGGTAAACAAAGGTAAATTAGAGTAAATTAGGGTAAATTATGGTAAATTAGGGTAAATTGTGATAAATTAGGTTATATTAGAGTAAATTAGGGTAAATTAGGGTAAGCTAGGGTAAATTGGAATAAATTAGGGTAAATTAGAGTAAATTAGGGTAAAATAGAGTAAATTAGGGTAAACTAGGGTAAATTATGGTAAATTAGGGTAATTACGGTAAATTAGGGTAAATTAGAGTAAATTAGGGTATTTAGAGTAAATTAGGGTATTTAGAGTAAATTAGGGTAACCCTAAATTGTGGTAAATTATAAATTTTTATCTCTGTATCTACTGAAACGATTCTAAAAATTCTTTCACTAATTATCTTCACAGGGCGGAGGGAATTTCTCGCGGGGGGGTAAAAAATTATAAATTCTTATCTCTGAAACTACTGAACCGATTCTAAAAATTTTTTCACTAATAGAAAGCTACAGTATCCCTAAGTGATACATATAGATTATATTTTATATTGATTTTGTCGCGGGAGGTTCAAGGTATAAAAATATTTCACATCTACCAGGGGTCTCAAGACATTTTTTTTATCAGTCCGGTTGTGTTTTTGTTTTACTCAATAAACGTTATCTCAGAAATTATATCAAAATGAGACCAAAATTTTCAATCCGAATCCGATATAATCCATGAAAAAATGTCGAATCTGATTCCCATATAAGACATCCGTAACTTCTCTGATATTTACTCTACACTACCTTTTTAACATTTATAAAATTTGGTATATCATCTACCTAATTTTATAAATTTTTTATACACCAGCACAAAATTATTTTCAAAATTAAGTTCAAGATCTCAAAAAAAATACAAGGAAAATATTAACCTGCTGGTATATAAAAGAACATTATCTAAAAAATATTATAAATGTTATTGTCATTTAATCAATGTTGAGTAAGTGTAGGTTTATATAAAAAAATATCGAATCACTTATAAAATGAGACTTGAACCCATACCGAATAAAACGTTTCGACCGCGTTCAATCTGTTACCAAACCTTTCGAATACAATTTTGTTGCAATTCCTTTATAATATTATATGTTCAAGGGCCACTGGTCGGATCTTATCTTTGATTTATTCCTAATGAGAACAACATCTTCTATTGACAGGTTCGAGGAAGGAGAGGCTATGTTCAATGGCTGCACAAAGCCAATCGTGATTCCTAATTTGAATACCAAATCGGCGTCGCCGCAGTTGTTAGTATCAAACGGAATTAAAACAAGCTATTGTCAAGAGAACCCCTATCGTTCATCGTCAAACAAAGGCGTCGTAGCGCAGGTATACACAATTTTTTTCAAGCATCCTTCTGAAAATATATTGAAAAATCACTACCAGAAGAGAAATACTTGTCCACATTGGACTAGACATTTTTTATATTGATAATTCAAATTCAATTCTCTCTAGCGTCGTTTTCAACTACATATGCATATTTTTTCATGTTCGATATACATTATGCATGATGACTATAGGGTTTCCATACGGGAGTGCCGATATTTCGCAATTCCGAAATTTCGGATAAAATTTTTAAACATATCAATTCCGGAACTGAAGAAATTAACATCAGAATTCTGGAATTAATGAAAAGATTAAAAATTAACAAATTTTAACTTAATTTTCCGACAAGAAAGTAGGCCTTAATACAAATTTTTTACCAATGGTTGATAAGTTTGTTTTTCATTTTAATATTCGAAATGTTTTTAATTATTGCCAGTCGATAATGTTATTTTTTTTTTTATTTATTTGCAAATTTCATTATGTCAATAAACATATTTTGATTTTAAAGAAGATATATGTTCTACATACAGTATTTTTGTATAGACCTTTCTCAATATTCGGAATTTCGGAGCTGAGAGCAAAATATCGAAACCAGTTCCGAAGTTGAGGATGATCCGATATTGGAGGCCCCAATGATAACAGACGTTTAATAATTTCAAAAGTAAAAAAATATACATTTTATTTGGAAATCATGCGACATTATTTCAGAAAACCCATATAAGTGTTGTAAAGCTAGTTGTAATTAGTTGATTTATTTCAGTGCCTTGTAACGGGAGGAATTTTATTAGTGGCAGCAAGCTGTGGCATGCCAATTGGTTACTCGGCAGTGCTTTTACCCCAGCTAAGAAATGGTAACAGTACACTTCCAATCAGTGAAGAGTTGGGATCGTGGATTGGTAAGTCTCATTTTCTAATCATTATTATGACACGAATCGAATCACAATAGGGTAGATGACTAAAATTTTTTTTGTGTTATATTAATAGAGCAGTAAATTATGAACAAAATGACACCTAAATCACTTCATTCTGATTTCAAATAGGCTCAAAAATCATTTTTGAAATATTTATGTTAGCCCCGCCCGCTAAAAATCGTTTTTGCTCTACGCAAATATGGCGTCATAATTTTATGAAAATTCGTTTTTTATTAGCTACAAATATTATTTAAAGACCCAGAAACAGAGTGTTGAAAAATACCGTTTTGTACCTATGTAAACATGATGTAAGCAATCTAAGCTCCGTTGCTATAGATACATTAATATTTTACATGAATTGACGTCACGCGGTGTTTTAAGTTACGTGACAAATAGATTAAAAATCATGATTTTATTTATTAATTTAAATATGTTTACGAAACTTAATTAATAAAAATAAAAATTCTAATAAATATTTTAGAGCATAAACTTTCATTATAACAAAGTTTTATATTGAGTGTACCCTATTGTTAGGTTTCCTAAGTGACATTTATAAAAAATTATTTTAAAAGTCATTAAAAACAATAAGATTCAGAACAATAAGTTCCAAGTATTTTAAAACATTCCACGAGTCATTTATCTAATAGTATAATGAGAATAAATCAAATGTCGTCTGTAAATAAACAAAATAATTTAAATTAGGTGCTCTTGAAAAAATTATGTAGACGTATCAACCCTCTTTCATACTACCAAAATCATTTTTTCTACTACCTACCTACTTAAAATATGTGTTTTGTGTATTATACAGGGTGTAATGTCAAATTGTAAAATGTAACCAAAATAAAACTCCGAAGAAGAAATGGTCTATTTTTATTTACCTAATTTTATGTAGTTTGTGAAACTATTTATCAAAACAATATTTTGTTATTTGTTCCAATTTTCATCTGTCAACTCTGCAGGCACGGGTTTCGAAATATCCTTGTAAATATTTCTAAATAACCTATTAAACTGAAAATTATTGTGAAAATACATTTTTTGGCTGTACTTTTTTCGACTGTACCTTACTTAAAACGTTTTTAGGGTTCCGTACATCCGATGAAAAAACGGAACCCTTATAGGATCACTCTCATGTCTGGTCTATCTTTCCGTCTGTCACAACTTATTTTCTCCGAATCTACATAAACGAAAAAAGTTGAAATTTGGTACATATATAGAATTAGGTGGCACAATCACGGACGTATAGCGTAAATTAACAAATTCTGATTTTAGGGGTAATTTTGGGGGGCAAATTAGAAAATTAAAAAAAAAAATTGAGTGCGTCATATGACGTTTCAAATAAAAGGACTCGTTATGAGAAATACAAATATATTTTTTTTTATAATTTTAAAATGCATAGTTTAAAAGATATTAAAGAAAATATACGAAAATCGAGCATATTCTTCCCCCCCTCCCCTATCTCCGAAGCTACGAGCCTAAAATTTTGAAAAAAATAGGGAATACAGGGCCTCACTCATAGTTTACAGGAAAACCTCAACGAAAATCCTTAGTATTTAAATTCCAGAAACGGAATAGTACGGAACTCTCTCCACGCGAGACCTGTTTTTTTTTAATAATTTAATATTATGGTTATACCTTCAAGTTAAACACTATAGGGTATAATGTGATGTATATTATTCACGATAATACACACATATAATAAGTATAATAGGTACGCTTTTTTTTAAGTGCGAATTTTATATTAATTATATTATAGCCAGGAGAAATACATTATTTTAAGGCGCGACAATGCGATAATTTCATCACCCATCGGCATTTCCAACATGTAAACCAGCGACATGTCATTCCTATACTGTTCGTAAAATAATAAATATTAGTAAAAAAAAACTTTTTAGAGACAAGCTTTTATTTAAATGCACTAAAAAGGAAAAAATAATTTTTAATAATTTAGGTTCATAATTATAAAAGCGTGGGTCGTAACTCATAAACTATCATAGAGTCCACGACCCACACTTTTATAATTATGAACCTAAATTATTAAAAATTTCAAGTTTCTAGCTTCGGCGATTTGGCCTGGACATTGATTAGTCAAAAAAAAACCCTACATCCCCGTTTGAACCCCTTAGGGGTAGAATTTATTTCTAAAAACGATTTATTCATGTATGCATTCATATTCATGTGTAAATACATTCATGTGTACAAAATTTCAAATCGATCGGATACGTGAAAGTCGTTCAAAATTGACTTGCAAGTTTTGGCCTAAACAAACACACTAACTTACTAACTAACGAACATACATTGCAAGTTGAGGTGACTGCATACGCAGATTGCGAAAAATGATCTCGGCAAATTTCAAACTGTGGTCACAAAAGTCATTTTAATACTGTTTTTATTAGCTACAATTAAACATTAAGCTTTATAGAAGGGCTCTAATTGCTGAAAAACTAAAAAAAAAAAAATCTGCTTAAAAAATTGTATCAAAAAACGTGATATTTATCAATATTTTCTTTACAGCACGACTTATTATTTCAAATTACGAGAAGTCAAATTGACATTTTAAAGTTTTTTCTTTACAGATGTATGCAAAAAATACTAAGGAAGAGGGCTATTTGAACAGTTTTTTTGAAATTAATTTTTTTCTACACATAAATTTGTGTTAAACTTACGCTATTTTTGTCATTTTTACCTGATTTTAAAGCATATATTTAGATCAAATATTATACAACAATCTGGCTCAAAGTCATATGGGAAGAATGATACACACTTCTAGTTTATTTTGAAAGCATTACCATCAAAGTTTGATTAAGGTTTTTCATAGAAATTAGAGATTTTCGAAATAGTTTTACACAGGGGTTGTATTATACTGAAAAGTCAATAGATGTCGTTAGCAGACTTGAATCGAACGATGTTTTCAATACTTTACAGAAACAAATATATTATACATCACACTTCCAGTGTGAACTCGTGAGTCGGGTCGCAGTTATAAATAAAAACAAACATTTTCAATCACAATAACCACTTATTGGATTCTAATATAGTCATTCAATTTTTCAACAGATTTTATGATATATTATGTTTAATAATTTATTATGACCTGCTGGGTTAGAACGACTGGTAACTTATTGACGTCGGTCGGATGGAGAGATTTAGTGATCGGACCAAATTTTTTTGACGTTTCATACCCTCCTGAACAATTTGACTCTGTCTGTTGGTCCGTTTGTACGCTTGTAACTCGAGAACCACTGATCCGATTTACATGATTTTTTTGACATGAATAACTTTTTATGCGATTCTATGCGCGTTTTAAATTATTTCTAGTTTTGATACATCTTACACTTCAGTCAGGCGCTATATTCAGAAAATCCACGAAAGCTGCAGCGAAACATGCAACGGAAGCCATAACTTCGACGCCGTTGGGTTCAGAATGTTTACGGATTAATATTTGAGAGTTTTATAGGACACAAAAAAATAAAATGGCGTCTGATTTCAAAATGGCGGCCATATGTACTTTCGTAGAAATTATCGGATCCTTCTCAAAATTGATATTTGAGAGTTTTATAAGATGCAAAAAAATAAAATATCGTCGAATTTCAAAATGGCGGCCATTATGTACTTTTGTAAAAATCATCCGATCCTTTTGAAAATTGATATTTGACAGTTTCATAGAACACAAAAAAATAAAATGACGTCAGATTTCAAAATGGCGGCTATATGTACTTTTTTGCAAAAATGATCCGATCTTTTTGAAAATCGGTATTTGAGAGTTTCATAGGACACAAAAAAAATAAAATGACGTCATATTTTAAAATGGAGGCCATATGTAGGTACTTTTTTGCTAAAATTATCCGATCCTTTTGAAAATTGATATTTGACAGTTTTACAGGACACAAAAAAATAAAATTACTTCAAATTTCAAAATGGCGCCGGTATGCACTTTTTTGTAAAAATTATCCGATTTTTTAAAAATTAATATTTGCGAGTTTTATAGGACGCAAAAAAATAAAATGACGTCATATTTCAAAATGGCGGTCATAGGTATATACTTCTTTGTAAAAATTATCCGATCCTTTTGAAAATTGATATTTGAGAATTTAATAAGACCAAAAAAAATAAAATGGCGTCAGATTTCAAAATGGCGATCAAATATTAACTTTTTAATTGTATTATTTATATCTTTGTTAAGTTCGGTTTTATATACAATGCGTAAGAGGCATAGTTTCTGTCGGGTGTCTTACGACACATCATGACTTTTTTTATTTAGCCGGTTCCGAGTTACGCTTAATAGTCAACCGTTGCTACGGAAAATTGTTTAAAAAGATCACTGTACTATTTATTCTATGTAATCCAATACATATTTATATTAGGTCTTATGGCTCATAACCTACTACAAAATTATAAATCTTCTCAGTGTTATTTTCCCTATGTTCGATAAAACCGTTTACACACAGTATACCTACATGAATATCGCGCCTTGTAATTCTTGAATTACTTGTACCTATGCTCCAAAATTTTTTATAAATATATTAGAAATTCGGAGTATTTGAAATGTATTTTCAATTTCAAATATAATTTATAAAAATAAAGCAATTTGAATACAAAATATAATAAATACTTATTGTCTGGTACATTGTTTGCAAATTAGTAAAGAACGCCTACGCCACTGGAATTTCATCTTTGAAAACAACGCTTTAACACGAAATGAAGAACTCCGTCGTAGATGGTCGTGTCAATATAACCAATCAAGTTTAAATGATCCGATCATTCACGAATCAGTTTTCGTCTTCCGTGTACTTTCTCCGACACATACATTCAAATGCCTATAAGATGGACCTCCGCGGGTGAATAACGGGGCATGTACAGAAATGCAACCAAATATTTTATCTGGCTATTCAGTCACCTTAAATAAAAGCTTGTAAAACACATTTTCCGTACTGTCGATCGTAGTTTTTATACATACATTTATCGTTTCTAAATAATGCGCTTTACATCTAATCGAATTAAATAATTTAAAAAGAACTGATGTACTAGAATATATTCTTCGGTGGAAAATTTTATTGAGGCGGAAATTTAAGTTACCCGCTCACACAATCTTTTAAATTGTTTTATTATTTGGTTGTAAAATAAGATAGCTAAACGTCTTTACGTACTACAAGCGACTAGGCCGTGCAGTCAGGGTCTATTCTGATTGGTCGAATATACCCTATTTTGATGTAGTTTTACACACGCAGTCACACCTAAACGAACATAACAACTAACTAATAACTCTGTATACTACTATGGATAGTTGATAGCGATTAAAAAATGTGTTTTGTATGTGGAGAATGTTCAAATACATATTCTTCAAGACAAGGCATTAATGTTCACAAAATTAGAATGAAAACTTCAAATAAGGCTTGTAATCTAATTCTTTGTCTTAAAGTCGATCAAATTTTCTGACATTACAAAATAAAACTTAATTAAAATTTATTTTTCTATTCCAATTTCTCAAGAACACTGTTATTGTATAAATTTTGAACATCCTAATATCTCGAGTAATAATAATTTATCAAATATCTTACAAGCCTTACCTGAAGTTATCATTCTAATTTTGTCTTGAATAATATGTATTTGAACATTCTCCACATACAAAACCCATTTTTTAATCGCTATCAAATATCCATATTAGTGTACAGAGTTTACTAGTTAGTTGTTACGTTCGTTTAGGTGTGTCTGTGTGTGTCAAACGACATTAAGATAGGGTATTCGACTAATCAGAATGGACCCTGACTGCACGGCCCAGTCGCTTGCACGTCTTTACTAACCCCCCCCCCCCCAATATTTTATTTGCTATGTATAATGCAGCTAAGGCAAGGAAGTGGTGAATCGCGGAAGTAACACAAAGTTTCAGTCAGCTATATTCAACCCTCCTTGATCACTGTCAAAGTTTTTTTGAGGTTATGTAGTTGTCGTCGTATTCAAATCTGAATGTTTGCACATCTCTTAGGAGTACCTACTATTAAAAAAATTTGAACCGACAAAATAGAAGTCAAAATGTGGATAAAACAATTTTTTTCGTTTTACAATCACCTTACTTAACCTATATTAAAACCACTCAGCTTTATTCGAAAATTTTAATTAAAAGAAAAAATAGTTAATAACCGCTGCCGAAGCTGAAATATTTTTTTGGAGTTTACTCCTTAAGAATCGATTTTCATATAAGGCCCCCGGTATGGACATTTTATGAGGAGTAAAATTTATACAAGCGTTAACTAAAAAGCGTTACGTTTTTCTGCGCAATGTACCTCGCGCACCTTTCAATGTATGTATATACTTGTATACAGTCAACGTGTACAGGGTATGCTGCGCGACAGCTGACGCATGTAAGTATGTTTGCCTACTGCATCGTCAAAGACAATCGTACTTAAGGAGTAAACTCCAGTCGTGCGTCGGAGCTGACACACACACTTTTTTTTTAAACATAAACATGGAAAAACGTTTTGAATGCGTAAATTATTAAAATTAACATGAACCGTGTTAATAACAAATTCATGAGCAAAATATCAATGTACGCAGAGCCACCATTTTTTTTCCCCAAGAGCTACGTAATTCCACGTGACACGTTTCATTTACAAACTTCTATGCTTCTATACAGTGTGACCCAGTTTTGACGGAGAATACGAATTCCAATATAAATGATTCACGGCAGCGTGGCGGTCCTATAAAGCTATCAAAAGTGCCTTGAAAACTTCAATATTGTTATTTTCGTTGATAATATTATTATTACAACAAGCCGTGAGGTGGATCGTTTATTAGGACTAAAGTGCGACCCTTGAGGTCCACACGACGAACTTTCCAGTTTGATAAATATTTAATAATAATAATTAAATTAGAAATTACACAGAAAAGTAATCATTTTAATCATTAAAACATAATTAATCATTAAAACATAATTAATATTTATTTTTAACAATAATTTAAAAAAAACGGCTGAACCGATTTTTATAAAATTTATTTCGGATCAAAATGACGTTAACACGCCTCGATTGACACCCTCACGAAGTCGATATAATTTTTTATTCGCGAGATATTGTGTAAAATCTACATTTTTGGAGTCTATTTGGTTAAGAAAAAGGAACGGCTCAGCCAATTTTGAAAAAATTTCTTTCAGATCATATTTACGTTAATACACGTCGATTGGCACCCTAACATAATCGATATCATTTTTCATTCTCGAGATTTCATCTTAGAAAGAAGTGATAATATAAAATTAATAATAAAACATAAATACTTACCTTTATACATACCAATTATCATAGATACGTACCTTACTATAAGTTCGTATTCTTAACTATTCATATGAGGAGTATGTGGTTATGCGGATGACTGCTGTATGCGTATACTCTCTTTGTGTATGCATTCGCGTATGCATAAGTATGCGCATCCACTGCGGTCCTTGATGCGCTACATTCTCATACACTCCTACTCGCGCATATAGCCTTTGTAGCGGAGCGCCTGTTTTAAATAAAAAAAAAAAAAAAGTGATAACATACGTACTTACGTACACACACACACACATACACACCCAGACATCTTTCTAAATATAGTGTAAAAATAGTGTAGTGACCTTAAAACATAAAAATTTGTTATACATTTTGATTTCGATTTTCGGACAATAACTTCCAATGGGAAGTTAATAAATAAAACCAATGATTATTTTTTTAATTAGTTAATTGATACTAGATTTTATTGTCACAAAAAAATTGAAAATATATGAGGAGTATGTGGTTATGCGGATGACTGCTGTATGCGTATACTCTCTTTGTGTATGCATTCGCGTATGCATAAGTATGCGCATCCACTGCGGTCCTTGATGCGCTACATTCTCATACACTCCTACTCGCGCATATAGCCTTTGTAGCGGAGCGCCTGTTTTAAATAAAAAAAAAAAAAAAAGTGATAACATACGTACTTACGTACACACACACACACATACACACCCAGACATCTTTCTAAATATAGTGTAAAAATAGTGTAGTGACCTTGAAACATAAAAATTTGTTATACATTTTGATTTCGATTTTCGGACAATAACTTCCAATGGGAAGTTAATAAATAAAACCAATGATTATTTTTTTAATTAGTTAATTGATACTAGATTTTAATGACTGATTTTAATGAAACTTCAAACTCGGTAGGTACACTATATCTACTGGTACTAAAATTTAAATTAGGTACCTAAATAAGGTACTACTAAGATACCAACGATTGTGTTAAACAAGGTTTCATTCAAAATTCGCGGGTAAAAGCTAGTATCAATAAAATATATTGTTACTTTTTTACTGATAACATGATATGTGGATACCAAAAAAGCACCTATAGTAATTAAAAGTAATAATAATAAACCTATTAAATTCGACTGAACAATAAAAGTCAGTAATAATGTATTTGAAATTATAGCTATAGAATAGGTAGGGGAGAGTTGGATAAAACGGGATACCTAGTGTTCTAAGTCTCACAACTTTTTGAATGAAGTAATGCAAAGGACTATTTTTTGACTCCTGTTTCCCTTATAAATGGACTTTTGATTGCCACCATCCTTTATGAGAAAATAGAAGTCACATAAGAGAAAAAAAAATTGTTTTGAAAAAGTAGGAAGTATCCCGTTTTAGCCACTTAGTCGGATAAAACGGGATACCTATACTTTTACAAGTTCAATAACGTTTATCCTTCAGGAAAAAAGACACAACATGGTAAATTTAAAATATATTGTGAAAAATACAAAAAAACGTAGCAAAACCCACTTCTTATAAAAAAAAACATGTAGTTGGATAAAACAAGATACCTCCCGGTATTATATTACCCGCTATTATATTACAACGAGAGGTATCTCGTTTTAAGCAATCACACAGTTCCGATTTTACCTAACTGTTGATTGCGAAACACGTGACCATATTTTAGTAAATAAACAAAACAAATTCCTAAAAACTGTTGTACATAACTATAGTAAACAAACATAGTATTCTCTAAATCTACTCATTTTTGGTTAATTTTGCCTTTAAACTGAAAAATCGACTTTTGAAAACACGCCAAACATTTTACTTTAACCTAACTTTTTGACACTTTCACCTGCTACGTCATTTACAGTGCATCTAAAGTAGATACATCACTTGCCGGGCATAGGTAGACATCGAGGGCTATTAGTTCCGCCCCTACCCGATAAATCGTACTACTTGTTTTGAAATAAAACGTGGTATCCCGTTTTACCAGACAATCCTGTTTTATCCAACTCTCCCCTATAGATGTTATATAGTGTGTAGACGTTATTTCGGTTAAAATAAAAGTTTTATTGAACAATAAATTCTATAGGAAATTATATGATATCAAAAGAGTTCTAAAATTTTTATTGAATAGATAAATGTAATGGATTTTTATTTTAAACGAAATTTTATAAACTAATTTTCATTTCGAAAAATAACAATAAATTCTAGCTATTCTCAAATGATTTTAACAATTAATTATTTAAAGATCGGTATATATTATTTTAAGTATGTATTACATTATTATTGTTTTTTATGGCCCAAAGAAGACATAATATAATTCTGTCAAAACGTCGCCTACATAAAATAAAAGAAAACCTGATCGGGAAGAAGCATTTATATTAATAGGTACTTAAAATTCTTAAATGATGTTGGTACAGACCCGTTTAGATATCATACAAAATACTTGAGAACCTCAGAAAACCTGCACTAAAACGAAATTACAGACAGAGGTCCCGTTACTATTTTATATATTAGTATTGACTAGCGGTTGCCCGTGGTTCCGCTCACGTATATTAGTACCTATATTTGAAAATAATGCCATTACCATCTTTATACATATACTCAAATTTGATATATGCCAAAGAAAATATCGATGTTTCTTAAACATTCTGACTGTCATTGACATGATACGAGACATAAAGGTTCAATTTGTTTACCATTGCACAAATACACTACTAGTCAAAAAAGCTTCAATTATTATCTATGAAATATTTAAATATTATAATAAATTACCGGATTTTATAAAAGTGCAACCCTTAAAAAAATTTAAAAAATTAGTTAAAACGCTCCTAATTAAACATTGTTTTTATAGTGCAAATGAATTTTTAAAATTGTGATTTCTAATTTGTATTAGGTATACTTTTTTATATTGTATTTCATGACTTTTTGTATCCAAATTTTTGGCTATACAAATAAATTGATCTATCTATCTATCTATTGTTAATTTATTATCCGCCCCCGCGATAAATTCTCCCCCTGCAAAGCGAAGTATGATTTGTTATCCCCCGCGAGAATTTCTCCACTGCGAAGCGAAGTCGGGCTTAAAATGCCTTAGAAATAGTTTGCATTAACGGTGTCACAAAAATAAACAGTCAAGCCAACCTATTTATACGTTTTGACATTTGCATTAACGGTGTCACATCGCCCACGAGACGCACTTTAAAATTGACATAGGTATGTATATCTTTTTTTTGTCAACCGATTTAAATGAAACTAACACTAAATATTAGCCCAAGCTTATCTTAATCATCACTGAAAACCACATCCAAATTGGTTCAGCCATTGCGGAGATTAGCGTACACACGCAGACAGAGAGACAGACAAAAAAAGCGTCTATGATTTTATTATATTATGTAGGTAGGTATAGATAAAGTACATATCCATTTCGCTCGCGCCATTGAAATACAACTTGAAAAATGTCATAAATATTTTAACAATAAAGCCAGTAAACTGAGTTGCACATCTAATATTATACCTCAATTTTACAAGAATCGTAAAAAAGCATTTTATCATATTTTAATAAAATTTTACAAAAATTGGATACCCATCTGAAATCAGAAAATAATTTTAGTCAGCTGTCAGGCTGTAAAAAATAAAAAAATAATAATTAATATAGGTACTGTTATTTCTTATGAGAAATCATTGCCACAAATACAATGGCGTTTATTTCATTTCAATACGTTAAGTATTTACAGGAGATACCTTAAAATTGTTAACTTTTAAAACCTGTTACGTCACGAGCCCCGTCGCGTTGGCTTTATAACCTTTATAACCAAGCTGCCTGTTAACACTGAACGCTCCGTCGCTATCAATCAGCTATCAATATGGAAAATATTCGGAAAATATCAATGGAAGATATGTATTTAATATAATATGGGTTGTAGTAGTAGGCCTTAATATTCGGAGCTGTTAACGTCAGCTAGAAAGGAAAAATAGAAATGTGATCTATTTTAACCAACTTATAAAACTTACTGTGAAACCATTTTAAGTGCTAGACAAAACATTCACCGGCATTATTTAAGTTAGACCGTGAGTTAGGTGGAGCTTATTCCAATGAATTAAAAAAAAAAATGTCGTTTATAGGCTCATTGACCTGCATAGTTAAATATTGCGCTATAATGATGTGCATCATTATTATTAAGTATTTGTCCAATAACACAGTGCTGCATAGTTAGTGTAAATGCCATATGGCACATACACTATTGGCGTCGGTCGGATGGCGGGACCTAGGGGTCGAACCAAAATTTCTCGACGTTTCATATCCTCCTGCTCCTGAACAATTTGGCATCATTTTTGGAAATGTTTATATATTTAATGTATATACGTGTACGGGCTATAACTTTCGAAGAAGTGAATTGATTTTGACGAAATTTGGTAGGCACGTTGGAATCCATCACCGCACGAAGCTTATTTAAAATGGGCTCAATCGGACCATTTTAAGGGTGGTTTTTAGGGGTAGAAAAATGTTTTTGGGCCCAAAAACAGCGAAAAAATTCTCAGAATTGTTTCAAAATTGAAATTTAACCTTTTAGTAGAGGTCAAAATGTGCTGCTAAAATTTTAATAAAATCGGCTCAACAGGACCGAACTTACAAATTTTATGAAAACACTAGTTTGCGGATAGTGATTTATTTACTGAAGGATGTATTTAATTTGGTACAGAGGTTGCATTGATAATAATATTGAAATTAAGAAAAAAAATTCACAGATTTCGCAATCCTTGCAACCATCGAGGACATTGGAAATGATAACAGCTAGGGGTCGCCAAATTCTTGAAAATTTCAAGATCTTGTCTTGATCTTGTCTTGATTTCAAGACAAGATCAAGACAAGAAGTAATTTTAGATTTCAAGACAAGACAAGAAATGTTATGTCAATACCAAGATTTCTTGTCAAGAAAACAAGAAATCTTGAAATATCTTGACTAACAATGAAAACGCTTAAAACGTATATTTATTTGTGAAAAAATAACATATTTTAACATAACATAACGTATTATTTTAATTTATTGAACACATTTTTTGCTAGACCGATTCACAAAAATGTAAATTAAAAACAATAAATGAAAAAACTCGGGTCGCAGTGCCAAACCCTGCCGACAATAATATAGTGTATTTGCTAATAAGGTCTTGTGGCTTTATTATGTGAACTTAAGTTTGTTTTTGGACAAAATAAAAAAATTTAACCCCTTAATACATCCCTTAAAATAATATTATTTTTCTTAATTTCAATATTATTATCAATGCAACCTCTGTACCAAATTAAATACACCCGTCAGCAAATAAATCACTATCCGCGAACTAGTGTTTTCATAAAATTTGTAAGTCCGGTCCTGTTGTGCCGATTTTGTTAAAATTTTAGCAACACATTTTAATCTCTACCAAAGGGTTAAATTCCAATTTTGAAACAATTCTGAGATTTTTTTCGGTATTTTTGGGCCCAAAAACTTTTTTCAACTCCTAAAAACTACCCTTAAAATGGCCCGATCGGGCCCATTTTAAATAGGCTTCGTGCGGTGATGGGTTCCAATGTGTGTACCAAATTTCGTTTAAATCGATTAAGTCTGTCGAGAGTTATCGTGTACACACACACACACACACACACACACACACACATATATATATATATATATAAGCCATGAATTAAGGCACATAAGACTTCTTATGGAGTCAACGCCTAGCCGATTTCTTGGCTTTGTTATTGTTAAAGCTGGTCTTGAAAATAGCCTTTCCGCAGGTACCTACAGATGTAAGATGTTGCTGGCGTTCCGAGAAAATCCTTGGCCATTTTCGATAACGACGGGTAGACATTTTCGTGTCTTCTCCACCAATCAAGTATATTCTCAGAATTTTCTGTCTTAGGCTCATTCAAGTATTTTTCAATTTCATACTTCCAAGATTCTGGAGTGATTTGCGTTTGTCAGAAAACAAATAAAGATCGGGGAACCACCAGATTGCCGTGTTAGCACGCAACGCAATAAAAAGTTCGCCGGCGAGGAATCACCATGTACGGTGTCACCGGTTAATCAAGAAATTTCAAGATCTTGAAATTTCTTGAGTCAAGACAAGACATAAGATGTCAAGAAAACGTCAAGACAAGATTTTTTAAGATTTCTTGATTTTTTTTCAAGACAAGACAAGAAGTTTTTGTCAAGACAAGAATTCTTGTCTTGTCGACCCCTAATAACAGCATATATGAAACATAATTTACTGTTTATTATACACACAATATTTATCAATGCACTGTTTAGTTTTGTCAGGAATAACCCTATTATTCTTCTGTTATATACGCGTTCACTTTTGCTTGATTACTTAACTTTTAAATGGATTTTTCTACAGTATTTATTAACATTTGCTCAAAAATAACACCGCAGATCGTCGCAAATACCTCTCAATTAACTAGACATGATATAAAACACATTTCGAAAAAATTGCACTTGTTCAATTTTGCATGATTGCTCCTCACTTGATCGCGACACCGTTGTCTTTTGGCCTTGAACGAAAACTCGTAACTCTGCCCCCATATACGAACATAAACATTTCCAATGTTAAAATATGATTACAAGGGATGTATTAAGGGGTTAATTTGTCCAAAAACTACATATTAAAGCCACAAGACCTGTATTAGCAAATACACTAATTGTCGGCAGGGTTTGGCACTGCGACCCGAGTTTTTTTTTTATATATAAACTATAGATAAACGAAAATCAATATGAATATAAAGAAATAAAGCAATTTGAAAATCATACACTTCAAAATATTCATCATAGTCGAGATAATAATGAAGTTCTATTAAAACGGTAGCCTTGCTAAATATATAATACTAGTAGTCCCGTCCCGTCCGGCTTCGCCCAAGTGCTAAGAATTTATGATTTATTATCCCCCCGCGAGAAATTATCACCCTGCGAAGCGAAGCCGGGCTGGTGGTGTACGTACATGTATTACGTGTAGGTATGTAACGGGGCGTTTATAAAGGTTCTGTAAAATGGCGTTCTGTAAGCAGCGCAATATCATGTAGACTAATTTTCTCTGTTTTTCTTTAAGCGATTTATATGACACTATTTCTTTTCTGTACTCTTCTAATAAAAATAATCGAGTAAATACAGCTTTACTATAATAATCAATACTATTCACTAAACCGACGGATCTCCAGTGAATAAATTTAACAAGTAATACAGAACGTTTTAACTGGTTTGTTAATATAAACAATGTTTTAATTTTCACTGAAAATACTTAACAGAATCGAAACAAACTGAAAAAACGGTCAAGTGCGAGTCGGAACTCGCGCATCGAGGGTTCCGTACAACCACAAAATATATATTTTGTATTATGTATTTACCAAATAACTAGTAAATGGAAATATTCATTTACAGTTCTTTTCAATAGCAAGGTTATCTGTGGAGCAAAGTATACCGTATTTCAATTTACCCGCTTCAGCATTAGTACGGTCAACCGTTGTAAGATGGCGCTCTAAAGCGAGTAGCGAAACGCTAACAGAGTTGTCGCTTCTTATCACACGGAATGATACAAGCGGGCTCTCTATCGGCGGCTAGCGAAAGTGCGAATACAGTATAGTCTGTTTTATCGGCGGATATGAGTGAATAGTTGGTCCGCTAGAGGCGCAAACGTTGATTGCGGGGACATAATGGCGTCAGGTTTATATGTGTCAAATGTTATGCGAGTGAATGTGTAAATTCTAGCGGTTGTATGAATAAAAATATTAAGATACCAATTTATTGTTTTAATTTAGAGTTAGCACTATAATCACACCAGTTTTCACACTTGTAGATGTTACCGTTTTTACGATAGAGCAAAAACAAAAGAACGTTGAAAAAAGAAGTTTTTTTTATTCTGAACCCCCTTAATTTTTACTTTTTGTTTTTTTTAATTATTTATTAGGATATCCGCCATAATAACACATATTCTGTGAAAATTTCAACCGGCTACCTGTTACGGTTCAAAAGATACAGCCTTTTAAAGGTAGGACGGACAGAGAGACAGACGGCGTAGGCTTAGTAATAGCACATGTGACATATAATACAGATAAGTTGTGGCTGTGCTAACGAGCGACCCACCTTTTGAAGGTCAGATTTGACCGTTGCATCTGTTAGCAGAATTCAAAAGCTTGAAATAAGCATGTGTGAGTTATAGTCGATTCAAAACGTTAGAGTGGTTCTGATCCCACACACTTAAAACAACCTCAATTCTATTAAAATGTGTAAGTCGCTTTAGTCACGGGATAATATTTAGATAATTATGTATTCTTTTGCTGGCATTTATGAAACATTCCCCCTAAGTTAAACTTCACTGAATTATAGAACGAGAAAAAATTACCATGCCTATTATAATTACTTATATTAAAAAATTTTGTTGACGCATCATTTTATTAGTTACCATTTTTGCCACTAGGTGCCAGGAATGGGTATTATCTATAAATACCAAAGGTTTAGTAGGTACTTTATTTTGTTTATATTTTTAGTTCCACAAAATGACACAAATCATTCAATAAAGACGCTCATAAGACGGTCGTTTTCTCCCGTAAGGCAAGACCCCCCTGGTAAGGGTTTCAGTACGGAACCCTAAAAATCAACTAGGTATTCGAATTAAATAAAATTAATTATAGCAGAGTATATTTTCTTGTTTCTCTGTCTAACTCAAAGACCAATTGCGTACCTAGTATAGTATTTAAATGTAACTTGACTAGCAAACGACGCCAGTTATTTTTTCTTCACTGTAGGATTAAATCGTCAATAACTAAGTTGTCAAAATTTTATCTAGAAGGTTTTTAGCTATTCTAGTCAACATTTTACAGTTAAAATCTATTCGTTCTGAAAGCGAATCCATTTTTACCATGATATATCATTTTCCAGACTTATCGACCTTTTTTTTTGTCTCTTTTCACGCCCATTGACGTTACTTTTGATGTTGAGCATCAGAACCTAAACACCCGGTATGCAAACGTCATATGAAAAATAGTCGAATGATCGACATTCATATTCGGAGTATTGGAAAGGTTTTTCCTTTAGATGCACTATTACGTACAAGATTCAATAGAAACGGCCAGCGCGACGTGATCTGCGATAAGTAACGATATATTTATAGTAAATATACGCGTGAAGCCACATACGAAGTAGAAATAACGACAGAACAAACGCAAGGTGACGCATCTCGTTCTACGAGAAAACGTGACATTGTCTCGCGTCCGGCAACAACCTCCCCCTCCACTGTCTCCTGGGGGACCTACGTGCTGATCTGAACGTCGCATGTCAGAGGAGGTTCGTATTGGACTTTTGTTTCGACTAGCCCCGTTCAGTCATCGAGAAATTATGAGTGGGTTTTAATTAGGTATTTAAGTTTAAAAAAAATTATTAATTTTTTAATTTTTTCTAATAATTTAACATAAATAATATTGAAAATCGAAAAGAAAACATTTTTTAAAGCTATAGATAAATTACTAAAAATTAATTAAAATGTATAAAAATTTAAAAAATATCCACGTGACTTCAAAACGCGCCAGGAATGTTTGTGACGTCGTTATGTTAAAATGTGTCGGCATTTGTTGGTATTTGTGTATATGTATTACACATACTATCAAAAATAATAAATTTTTAACTTGGTAACCATGGATACAGATAACATAATGACGTCACACGCGTTCGGATTCTTTCGGCGCGTTATCGGAACTGAGTTTAAAAATTAATTTTTATTTCATTATAACTTTTTAATTAGTAAGCAAAAAAATTAAATAAAAACAGTTTTGCTATAAAA
Source organism: Mongoloraphidia duomilia (assembly GCA_039654895.1). Classification (NCBI taxonomy): domain Eukaryota; kingdom Metazoa; phylum Arthropoda; class Insecta; order Raphidioptera; family Raphidiidae; genus Mongoloraphidia; species Mongoloraphidia duomilia. Next base: position 38,306,698 of record CM077517.1, on the reverse strand, counting down.
CTTGTATGGGTCCATCCATTTAAGTAAAAAAAAAATTCATTTAAAAACCCAATTATGATATCTAAATAAACACGCGAGTAAAAACACAATATTATGATAATATTATGAAAGACTAACGGGACCTGTGTCTGTAATCACGTTTTCTTGCTAGTTGTTCAGAGTTAACTGCAGTATTGTCTAGTCTATGACATATTATTATAGACGTGGAAATGTGTTTCTAAAATTTTTATGTTTCCTTGTACCAGCATTTTTTGAGAACGACTAAACCGATTTTCAAATTTTTATAAAACTTGGTACACTATTAATTATTTGTAGGCACTCGAACTTAAAGTAAAGGCCGGGTCAGTAATTTTCCGGCTAAAATCAAGTTAAGATATAATGATAAGGTTTCTGTCAAAACCGCAATTCAAGCCACAGGTAAAGGTTATTAAATAAATGCGTCTTTAAAACTTCTTTTCGCCTCTGATTCCAGGAATTTCGTTTTTGATTCCAGGCATTTTTTAAATTAAAAATTTGTAAAATCAAACTAAAAACTGACTAAAAAGCATTAAAAGATTCGTCTGCTTACTTCCGTATTATAATCATAAATTAATATTTATTTTATTAAAATTAAAAATCGAATTTGTAATTCCTTTACTACATTATATTACAGTCAAAGACGTTAAAATATAAATGGACCGAGCATTTGTACAAATTATTTGATAGCAACAACTAATCATCTAGGGCTAGTGACATTTTTTTGGTGTTATTTATTCAAGGCCTTATTTTTGTGAAGATGTTGAGGGAAGCATATTAAAGTGCCCTGTGTAAGGGATTTTGCTAGATAGCGGTATACTGGGAGGGATGCAGACCGTCTCCAACATGTAACAAAAAAAAATGGTCACACATTATTATTATTGCTTCAAAGCTGAAATTGTTTGTATAGCTTGTCGGTGACCCAATAATGCCATTATAATATCTGCAGATCGATTGGTCAGTATTAAAGGGGTGGCAGATCACCCTAAACGTGTCATGTACCCGACGAAATTTATATTATTAGTTCAAGGTTCAAATTTTAATATTATGTTGTTACAGCGACTGTTTTAAGCATATAGATACTTATTTCAATTTGCAGAACAAAATGTCGGTATTAACCCCCTTGCAGAACGCTATAAACATCTAGGCGAGCAAGTTTCTCTCTAAGAAAGGTGGTTAATACCGACATTTTGTTCTGCAATTTGAAATAAATGCTTAAAACAGTCGCCGTAACAACATAATATGTATTAAAATTTGAACCTTGAACTAATAATATAAATTTCGTCGGGTATCTATAGGCACGTTCAGGGTGATCTGCCATCCTTTTAATACTGACCAATAGATCTGCAAATATTATAATGGCATTATTGGGTCACCGACAAGCTATACAAACAATTTCAGCCTTGAAGCAATAATAATTGTGACCATATTTTTTGTTCCATATTGGGGGCGGTCTGCATCCCTCCCATACCGCTATCTAGCAAAATCCCTTACACAGGGCACTTTAATATGCCTCCCTCAACATCTTCACAAAAATAAGGCCTTGAATAAATAACACCAAAAAATTGTCACTAGCTCTCAGCTATAGAAGCTATTCTGACTATTTTGGGATGTACTCGTGTGCGTGCGTGCATGTGTATATGTGTGTGTGTGTGCGTGTGTAAACATAAGATATCTTTGGAACGAAATGGTCGATTTGGACTTTCAATACGGCGATCGTAAGGGTTTGTCAAGGCTCAGATCTGATTAAGTTTTGAGCCCAATCGCACGAGTGGTTTAAGAGTTATACGTCAAAAACCGTAAAAAATTTTTTTTTTTTATTTTTCTATTTTGAATTAGGGATGCGCGATACTCGATATTTTGTATCGATTTTTTTAATGCGGTACATAGAGAGTATTGAGTCTCGATACATTTTGGTGCGTATCGATACATCGTCAAGTCTAGTTTGCCTAGTTCTTAGAATGGTTATTAGCCGGATTACAATTTTTTTTGTTCGTATGCATTTTATTATTTTCTGGGATACTGGATCGATAATGTATCGATATATTGAGTATCGATTTTTTATAATACGATTTTATACTGTATCGATACTTTATATAATACGATCCAGATCGATACTTTTTAGTGGATCGGAACATCCCTATTTTGAATAACATGAAAACCAGTCGTGCGATTGGGCTCAAAATTTAATCAAATCTAAGTCGTGAATAGCTCTTTCAATTGCCGTAAGATTCATCAAAATCGGTCAATTGGTTCACGAGATACTGCACGACAAAACATTTTTTTTTCTTTTTTAAATAAATTTTGTTTTCTTATCTATATATATAAAACAGTTCCGTTACTGACTGACTGACTGACTGATTGACTGACAGACAACGCCCAGGTCAAACCACTGAAGATATAAACTTGAAATTTGGACAGTAGGTTCCTTTTGTGACGTAGGCACCCACTAAGAAAGGATTTTTTGAAATTCAACCCCTAAGGGGGTTAAATAGGGGATGAAAGTTTGTATGGAAATTCGTCATTTTTGAAGTTAGAAGCATGAAATTTTGCACAAAAGTTTCTTATATAACGTAGGTGAGCACTAAGAAATTTTTTTTTGAAAATTCATCCCCTAAGGGGGCTAAAAAGGGGATGAAAGTTTGCATGGAAGTTCGTCATTTTTGAAGTTAGAAGCATGACATTTCGCATAGGAGTTCCTTATATTACGTAGGTAAGCAATAAGAAAGGATTTTTGAAAATTCATCCCCTAGGGGGGCTAAATAGGGGATGAAAGTTTGTATGGAAATTCGTCATTTTTGAAGTTAGAAGCATGCAATTTTGCACAGTAGTTTCTTATATAACGTAGGTGTGCACTAAGAAATTTTTTTTTGAAAATTCATCCCCTAAGGGGGCTAAAAAGGGGATGAAAGTTTGCATGGAAGTTCGTCATTTTTGAAGTTAGAAGCATGACATTTTGCACAGGAGTTCCTTATATTACGTAGGTGAGCAATAAGAAAGGATTTTTCGAAATTCAACCCCCAAGGGGGTTAAATAGGGGATGAACGTTTGTATGGAAATTCGTAATTTTTGAAGTTAGAAGCATGAAATTTTGCACAAAAGTTTCTTATATAACGTAGGTGAGCACTAAGAAATTTTTTTTTGAAAATTCATCCCCTAAGGGGGCTAAAAAGGGGATGAAAGTTTACATGGAAGTTCGTCATTTTTGAAGTTAGAAGCATGACATTTTGCATAGGAGTTCCTTATATTACGTAGGTGAGCAATAAGAAAGGATTTTTAAAAATTCATCCCCTGAGGGGGCTAAATAGGGGATGAAAGTTTGCATGGAAATTCGTCATTTTTGAACGGATCTGAATGAAATTTGGCACAGAGATAGATTTAGTCTGGAATAGCACATAGGCTACTTTTTATCCCGGAAAAATGTACGGTTCCCGTGGGATAGTTTTGTATTTGTTTTTCACAGAGCAAGGGATCGACATGATTTTTTGCATAGTGGTAGTTTAGGGGTCAGAGAATGTTATAGGCTACTTTTTATCCCGGAAAAATGTACGGGTCCCGTGGGATAGATTTGTTTTTGTTTTATCTTTAGAACTACTAAACCGATTTTAAAAATTCTTTCACTAATAGAAAGCCACGCAGGGGGGGCAGATTCTCGCGGGGGGATAACAAATTAGGGGGAAGATTCACGCGGGGGATAACAAATTAGAGGGGAAGATTTTAGCGGGGGGATAACAAATTAGGGGGAAAATTCACGCGGGGGGTAACAAATTTAGGGGGGAGATTCTCGCGGGGGGATAACAAATGTAATGTATTATTAATATTCGAGCGAACGAGCGAAGCGAGTGAGTAATGTATTAACAAAATTCGAGCGAACGAGCGAAGCGAGTAAGTATTGTATTATCAATATTCAAACGAACGAGCGAAGCGAGTGAGTCATGTATTAATAAAATTCGAGCGAACGTGCGAAGCGAGTAAGTTATGTATTAATAATAATCAAGCGAACGAGCGAAGAAGGAATTAATAATATTCAAACGAACGAGCGAAGCGAGTGTCTAATGTATATTAATAAAATCCGAGCGAACGAGCGAAACGAATGAGTTATGTATTATAAAATTCGAGCGAATAAACACGACCAGCCCGGCTTCGCTTCGCAGGAGGAGAATTTTTCGCGGGGGGGGATAATAAATTGTAATCGTAAAATACGTGGGCGAAGCCACGGGTAACGGCTAGTAATATTAATAAAGAAAATATTAGTTTTGAGCTCGAAGAGTTCAAAAATATTATTTTTTACGTTTTTTTTCTTTGCTTAATAAAAAAAAATAGATTCATAACCAATATTTTTGAGCTCAAAGATATATAAATAATAACGTTTTTGAGCTCTTTTAGCTCGAAAACACCGGTCACCGGGAAGTTATCGGATTGGCCCGCAGGATCAACCTTTTCCACATTTTTTTACTGGGCATTTTCTTTTCAAACCATTAAAATTCGAGAAAACTACTATCAATATTTATATAAAAAATAGTTACGGGACCTCTATAATTTATTTTTTATTTTGTGTACCTAAGTAATATGCACCTATATTTACTATACCTAAACAGGAGAACGTGTTTCCAGAATTCAGGTTAAGATATTAAAGTTCTCTTCAAATCCACACGCAAGTAACCACGGGGATAAGCTAGTTTTCAATATCATTAGGGTTCCGTATTTTTATTTTATTTAAATAATATTTTAAACGCATTATAAAAATGGGGGTCAGTGCTATAGTGTGCAAAAAATAGTCATCGAAGTCAGGCCATCGATCGTAACAAAAAAAAATTCAATTTTCTTAGCGGGAAGTTAAAAATATTCAAAAGATATCCATGTGTGACACCTAGTTTTTTAAGACTTTTTTTAAAAGATATTTTCGGTTGATATCATTTTAAGCTATAATTTTTCAAGTTTATGAAATTTTGACCGAAAAATATCAATAAATTATGTACACGTATTATGTTAAAAGCGTTGTCGAAATACACTGCCAACATAACAACAGATTCTCAGTCAATTAATGCACAATAAAAGTGCAATTTGCAAATTGAATTCGTCCGGATATACCAAGTGGGCCAAACTGATCAAAATGAATTGGCAAATGACCTATTTTTAAAATTTGGCTGCTTAAGTCAATAATTGATTTAATGACATTGTGACGAGTGTCAACTGTTTATCTCCGTAGATCACTGCAGATCACTATTTTAAGGAACAATTTTTCAATTTATAAACGGTTGATTATTTTAACGGCTTTCAATTTTATGGTTTAGTGATGTACATTAAGGTGGCGTCAACTCTGCGTCTGCCGAATACTCTGCGTAATATGTAATTAACTAATTTGACTTCTATTTGATGTAGGGCGGAGACAAGAGTTCGAAAAAAATAGATAAAAAAACCGCGAAACGGGTTACAAAAATCATATTCAAAGTTTCACGCAAAAACGGTACCTATGTTCAAATTGAAATTCTGTACAAATGTTTCCACTTTATTCCAGTTAATATTATAGTTTTTCTCAATAAGGGAAATTCCGAAACGATGAAAAGAAAACATGATTTCTTAATTCTTACCTACTTGAATTAGTCCGGCTAGGCCGCTAGAATGTCAACTTTTACTTTTTAATAGAAAATATTGGACATTATTTTATCCGTTTCAGTAAACTACTGGTTTTCTCGAAAACTACTAGGTTTTTATCATTTGTTAATGTTCAAGTGTAACATTGTAGATATTTAATGCTACTTGAATTATACAATATTAACATATTACATAATATAATAATAGTAATGTTTTGTTATTCTCCATCTCGAACAATAACAAAAAGCTGACATTCTGACGCTAACAATGTCGCGGAACTTCTCAACAAATGACAGTCATACCACCAGCATTGTGCGCATTGTTGAATATAACTACAACAACAATAATAATGCGTGTGCTATTGTTATAGCGAGCGTTCATTCAGCGGCGACGCCGGTAGGGGCGCTGTTGAGCGGCGTGCTGATGGACCGATGTGGGCGTCGGTTGGCGCTTCAACTGTCTGTCATTCCAATCGCAGTCGGCTGGATTCTCATCGCCACAGCCAACAGCCACGCACTTATTTTGATCGGAAGAATTATAGCGGGGGTGGCAGTTGGTTCGACAGCTGCGCCGGCCCAGGTAACTTTATTTTTATATTATCTTAGGACTTAAGGCTCATTTACCTACACGAGTATAGTTGCGGGTAGAGTAAAGTAGCAAGTAGAGTGGTGGTAGTAGAGTAGAGTTACTTTGCCACATGTTGCTAGTAACTCTACTCTACAGTCTACCACCTACTACACACTCTACTCGCTTAAAGTGACCACACGTCCCGATTTTGGCGGGACAGTCCCGCTTTTTGGTGGACTGTCCCGCGTCCCGCCGATTTTTAAAAATGTCCCGCTTTTTAGAAAATATCTGCATTTCTTATTTTAAATGTACTGTAAAAATATATTACCTATTATTTATTAAGTATTATGGTGAATATAAAGAAATAAAAAATACATAAAAAAACATAAAAAAAACACAAAAAATGCATGCAGAGTAAACTAAATTAGGCAATGTACCGAGTTAGATTTACTGGGTGGTGTTCGATCATTGTCGTTACGTCTCGGCTTAATTCAGATAAGTGCAGAAAGTGCGGACTGCCGTTAGACAGTGCGGTTTGTTGTTTTTTACAAATATTTTTATAGTTACCAATAATTAATAATAAATACATTTTTGTACAAGTATATGAATGTATACAATAAAATATATATAACTAAATTGTAATTCTCATTTCATCCCATTTGTCCCGCTTTGTCTCAATGAAAATGTGGTCACTTTATACTCGCTACTCTACTCTACTGACCGTTTATACGGGTAGAGTTACTCTACTCTATCAAGTACTTGCCTCATTACTCTACCCGTGTAAATGAGCCTTTAAAAGTTAAAAGAGGATTTTCAAAGTTCCATATCTCAGAAAATGAGATAAGACTAGTGTTGCCAGGTGTCCCGATTTGCGCGGGACGTCCCGATTTTCAGGGGTCTGTGGACACGTCCCGATTCACCCTTGATCGGGACGCCGAATGTCCCGATTTAGGGCCAATTGGTAGTTATAAAAGGTTCAAACTTCGCACGTATTATTTTGTGACTGCGAATGGCGCGATAGAGGTATCATGTTGTCCCGTTCTTTTCTGCCGCCGCGTAAGATCCAAAGATTATGATAACATTATTTTCACCACTTAATAATAAAAATAAACGTAGATTTATAAACACCTTGTTTTTTTTAGTTGCCCCGATTTCAGAACCAAAATCCCGATTTTTTTAACCTTCTGTCCCGAAATTTGGCAAACTGGAACTGGCAACACTAGATAAGACCCATAAGTTCGAATATTGCAATCAGGTTTAGGTATGTCAAAACAATTTTTAGTGCTATCACGAATATTAAAACAATTTTACGAAAAATTATTTACAGGTGTTAATTGGAGAAATTGCAGAGCCACACATCCGCGGCATTCTAGGAAGTGGTCCAATGATTAGCTATTCCCTAGGGATATTATTAGTATATGCGTTAGGATCACTTGTAGACTGGAGGACGGTAGCAGGATTGAGTACAATATTGCCTCTAACAGCTCTTGTCGCTTTCCTGTTTCTTCCCGAAAGTCCTGTTTGGCTCGTGAGGCAAGGTTTAATTGCAGAGGCTCATAAATCTATGAATTGGCTACGTGGAGGAAGTATTCAGGTAGGTTTTATTATTATTATTTATTAATACACTGATCGGCAAAAAAACCGTCCATTAAAAAAAAAGTCCCTCTAACCGATTTTATTTCCACAAAGAGAGGTTAGCTGTTTTTCTTCGTTATTAATGTTTTTCATAATACCTTTAGTTTTAATTTGAACAGGTTAAAATCATTTTCAACCATATTACCTATGATATAATTGATTAACTCGATGCCACGACGCGACGGCTCGACGATGTATATTCGAGTTCGAGGAGGACATACACGTTATGAAAAATTACTGGAGTCTATTAAAAACAGCCCACCTTAATTTTTTATAACTAAGACAAAAATTGTATTTAGATTATTTCTGTTACTTTTTTGAATTAAATTTTTTTGTGTTTACTTGTGGTCTCTTTTCAGCTAATTTATGCATTCCATATTAACAACAAATGGTTCTTTAATCTACTATCAATATCTAGTAAAATTATTCAATATTTCAGTACTTTTGTAAAATATTTCAGGGTGGCCGGTTTTTTTTGTCGGTGAGTGTATATTTAAAAATGCTTATAATATATTTAAGGTTAACGTTTCAATTACAGGGTGAAAAAGAATTGCAACAAATTATATCGCGTGTTCGCGAAGAAGAAGCGCAGAAACATCAGTTTGCGAGACGAGGCTCAGTCGTAGACACGGCTCAGACATGCGTCAATACTTTATTCAAACCGGAAATAATGAAACCATTTCTGATAATCAATATTTTCAATCTCCTCCAGATTTTCTCCGGCACTTATTTAATTGTGTTCTACGCTGTAGATATTTTATCGCAGATTAACGGCAATTACATAGATCACTTTTTGGCAGCCGTTATCACAGCACTTGTCCGATTAATTTTCGCAACAGTTTCCGCCATTTTATCTACGTCACTCGGTCGCAGAAAACTTGGAGTAGGCTCTGGATTAGGATCGGCCATACCTGCTTTAATATTGGGAACGTTTCTATATTTTCGAGATTTCAATGATTCGTCTCAGCTAGATTTATATATAACTGGTATTTGCGTTTTGATTTATATCGCCGCAAATACGACCGGGCTGATGGTTTTGCCTGGACTGATGCTCAGCGAACTATTACCGGCCAGTAGAAGGGGTCTAGTTGGAGGAATATCGTTCAGCGTATTAAACTTTACACTTTTCGTTGCAGCTAAAATGTTCCCGTTTATTAAGTCAGTACTTGGAATTCACGGTGTGTTTTGGTTATTTGGGACTTCGTCGCTGTTAGCTGCAATATTTTTGTACATCATGCTACCAGAAACCAAAGAAAGAACGTTAAATGAAATAGAAGATTATTTTCTAAAAGATAACGTCATGTGGATAACACGTAAAAATTGTGCAAAAAATAGCAAAGAACAAAGCAGCGTATGAACTGATTTTTATACAAAAATTTTATAATAATATGTGATAATAATTTTAGAATTGATTATTGTCCGGCCGCCAAATGGAAATTTGTTCGTAAGTCAAAAATGTTATACTTATTAAGTTTTTTTCTCTATGTATAATTTGTTTCATCAAGCAGTCTTTTTTATTTATTTACACATCTGATGACTGATGATAAATTGTCACCTCTTTGCAACTGAAAATAATATACGATATTTAGTGAGGTGAAAAACTACCCCCGTAAATGTATTTTTGCAAAAATCTAGAGAACTATCTATCTATTTTATGACAAAAAAGGTAATTATTAATCTTAAAGCTGATAAAATTTTGAACAGAATGTCGTATTTAAAAAAAAAAACATCTGAAATAGTTTATATTAGAAATCGTGTCCATCGTGATTATAATAAAATTAAGCAAAATCGCAGGATAGTGGACAATTTTGTATTATTATTATTATTTTTGATTGTTAAAATTTATAGTCAACATAATTAGTTACCATGTTTTTGTCTTATGTACCCTATCTTATGTTAATTGCTATGGTTAGTAATTAATATTAATTTTCATAAATATTGTTATTTTTATGTATGTACTTGAAAAAGTCTAAATCTATAGACGAAACGTCGTAAATTTAATTTAATAAATCAAATTATATTGTCCACTATCCTGTGATTTTGCTTAATTTTATCTGAAATAGTTACTGAACGTGAGCAAACGTGAGTGCGCGAAAAAATCACCTCGCGGCGTTGCCTTGGATACCAATGGCAAAAACTTAATGTATTTTTTACCGCTATAATATGTTTTATATCGAATTTTAAATTGAAAACACATATTTTTATAAAGAAAAGAACGCTCTAAACCATGCATTTTATCTCGTACCGATATCTTCGAAAATTAAAAAGTTATAGGCAGTCAAAGTTGAAATCATCATAGAGTTTTACCGTTGAGTGAAGGAATATCCTATAGTCACTGGTTTTACATGTTTTTTTACACGTGTAACAAGTACCTTCTATACCGAATAAAAAAATCCATCTAGGAGTCCATAGAAAGCTTAATGCCCTAAGGCCTAAATGGTGCTTTTTGTCCTATCTCGATAACTTGAAAAATTTTTAAGTTATAAGCATTTTAGACCAGTAAATTATGAACAAAATGACACCTATATTACTTCATTCTGATTTCAAACAGTAAGCTCAAAAATAATTTTTGAAATATTTGTATTAACCTCGCCCGCTAAAAATCGTTTTTGTTCTACTGAAATATGACGTCATAATTTTATTGTTTGTGTTTAACAGCTAAGGCTATTTGGGCCTAGCACCAATTCATATTTTCATTTCATTATTATTTTTTTTAATAATAAATTGAAAATTCAATTAACACTTTTATCAGCTCTCAGGTTAGAACCCGGGAACTGGGGACTTGTAATAGAGGAACCATAGCAACGCCATGTAAACAGCAGCATTGCTACACGTTCGGCCATTCTCAAGCCCTATAATTTTATGAACTTGCGTTTATATTAGCTAATAATATTATCTAAAAATCGTCTAAAAACCCAGAAACAGAGTTATGGAGGGTAGAGTTAAGGAGAACACTCTCATATGGGGGAACAGTTGCAAAAGTGTCCAGCTGTAAGCTGTAAATAACAGTTCCAAATCTCTCCAGAGTGGCGCCAAAATAGCAAGAGAGTATGAAATGAACTTAGCAGTTATTGACTGAGTGAAGTGCGCTGAGTTGAAAAATTTAATATTTTTGATGACTAGAGTAGTTATAACAAAACTGCAGTATACAAAACCTCAACTGTTTGCGTAGTCCAAAAGTTCAAAATAATTTTGTAAATATAACCTAAAATAACTACTGTCAGATAACGTGGACGGTGATTTAATTTTCATGATCTGTTTTACATCAGAAATTTCAGTTTTTTAATAATTTTTATTAGAGAATTCTACTTTTGAAGAAATTTCAAAAATTATTATGTGGAACTTTTATAAAAAAAATGAAAAGAATATAATTGATTGACAAATTCAAGTATGTATTTGCAGGTGTTTTAAATTTTGCGTTTGTAATTTTTAATAAAAGCAATCATTGTTAAAAAATTAAATAATTTTTCAGGCGTTCATTTATATTGGGATTATCTTTATTTACTATTTTATGCATAATTACAAGTTTACCAATGATATTTGACTGTTTTTCTTTTGAAAATTGCGTCATTTAAAAGCGGAAGTTATGCTTTCCTTCTTTACTTCACTGTCCTACTCTAGTATTATTTGGCGCATCCTTTAAAATTTACACTCTTGCTATTGTGGCGCCACCAATTTATCGCCTTTTGACGGACGCTTTTTCATATGCAGAGAGAGTTCTCCTTACCTCTACACTCCATAAACAGAGTGTTGAAAAATTCCGTTTTGCACCTATGATGTAAACAATCTGAACTCCGTTGCTATGGATACATTTATATTTTAATTAGAATTGACATCACGCGGTGTTTGAAGTCACGTAACACAGATTAAAAATTGTAATTTTATTTATTTATTTAAATATGTTTACGAAACTTAATTAAAAAAAAATAAAAATTCCAATAAATATTTTAGAGCATAAACTTTCATTATAACAAACTTTTATATTGATTATTGCCCACTGCCATGTACCCTATTATTGAAGATATTTTTGAAGTTATACTGCTTTTGGCGCGTTATGAAAAAATGATGAGAGTGTTTTTTACGATGCGCGCGCATTGCGTCACGAAAATTTAACAGGATGAAGTTGCAGCATTAATGATTTCCATAGTTACCATATAAATAAATTCACTCCAGTCCTTTTATTATTTTATATTTCAATAAATTATTTGTATGCAAAATAAAAATTAGTTCTTAATCACGCCAAAAAAGTATAACTTCTAACGCGTGTACAAAATACACGCATCCATTTTTTTTAAATATGGCATTCTGTTCAAAACTTTATCAGCTTTAAGATTATAATGACTTTTTTGTCATATTAAAATAGATAGTTCTCTAGATTTTTGCAAAAATAAACTTTTAAGGCTAGTTTCACCCCACTAAATAGCGTAGGTATATCTTCAGTTGCCCAATCGCCCAGAGGTAACAATTTGTCATCAGTCAGATACTTATGTAAAAATTCGACTGATGACCAGTCCTATACTTCCCACCTAGTAAATATTTGCAAAAAATAAACACTCTTTCTTTATTCTTTGAAAAAAAGCATGGCCCTCTTTTTTGTTTGGTGATCTACTGATGCCTAGTAATATAGCAAAAACCATGGTTACCTTGATTTACGTACAATTTTCTTTTTTTAGTAAAATATTTTTACTTCCCACCTCTACTATGGTAGGGAAGTAATGGATTTAGTCCGAAAAAAATATTTCGAGATTTTAATAGATCTTCACCTTTTGAGACCCTAGCAATCGATCATTTTCTGACTGATGTCTGTATGTGTGTGTGTATGTGTGTGGTCAATTTTTCGCCTTCGATATCGTAAAAACGGAACAACATACGGCCATGCCGATTGTTCTATTGCGTTTATCAGCCTTTAACTTAGATCTGATTAGATTTTGAGTCAAATCGGTTCAGTGGATCCTGAGATATTAAAAAAAACGGTCTCAATGTCACGTATTAACATAGGTAAAAAAAATATAAATGAATTCTAGATGTTATAATATGAAAAAAATGTAAATATTTTTTTTCACTAAAGTGTATAGTTTTCGAGAAAAAAAAATCGACTGATGACCAGTCCTATAAGTACTTCCCACCTAGTAAATATTTGCAAAAAATAAACTCTTTTTTATTCTTTGAAAAAAAGCATGGCCCTCTTTTTTGTTTGGTGATCTACTGATGGCTATTAATATAGCAAAAATTCGACTGATGACCAGTCCTATACTTCCCACCTAGTAAATATCTGCAAAAAATAAACACTCTTTTTTTATTCTTTGAAAAACAGCATGGCCCTCTTTTTACTTCCCACCTCTACTATTAGCCCGGGAAATAAAGGTTTTAGGTCGCAAATAATTCCAAAGGAGCTGAATTTTTCACAGATGGTAGAACACCTTTAGACATGTATTTTTACTAAAGTCCCCGGTTATCCCCCTTGTGCTTCCCCCGCCATCCCCTTTTGAATATAATTTTGCAAGCCTTACGGAAAACGCTAATATCTCCTTAACCAATGTCTGAAATCAGACGACTTTTTTTTTGTTTTGTTCCTAATTAGTTACTCTAAAAAAATTTCCCTCTTCAATTTTGCGATAAAATCAATATATGCTTTGCAAATTATTAATAAAGAGAAAATATCAGTTTTTAAAAGAATATTTCACAAAATATTTGCATATAACTTTTTGATGAGCCTGTTTCGAAATATCTCAAAAACGATTCTTTCATATTAAATAGGATTACATTTCCTACAATTTTCATCCTTACAAATTTTCTGTGGTACAAATAGTAAGCGCGCTACAGCTTCTTGAAAATCGCACGCGCTTTTTGTAGCCTTGGAAACCGATTGTTAAAACGTAATGTCCTTTTCAATAGCTTTATTTATTGTGTTCTTCATCGAATTTTAAATTGAAAATGCACATGTTCATAAAGCAAAGAACGCTCTAAATCGTGATTTTTGTCCCATATCGATATCGTTAAAAATTTAGAAGCTATAGCCAGTCAAAGTTGAAGTCATCATAGAGCCTTACTTTTTTTTTGGACACGTGTTACGAGTACTTTCCATACCGAATAAAAAAATTTCCGTCTAGTAACCTATAAAAAATTTAAGGTCCAATCTCACTAACTTGAAAAATTTTCAAGTTATAAGCATTAATGTTCATGTTTTTACTTTTTGACATAAAATTAAAACGCTTGACGCGAAGTGCTCTACTAAGAAGAGTGTTCGAGAAATATTAAGTTTACATATAGAAGCTGTAGACCTATTCATGGGTTATCTAAGTGAGTAAAAAAATTAAAAAAATTTGAAAGTGGTCACTCTACAGAGCACTTCGCAACAAGTGTTTCAATTTTATGTCAAAAGGTAAAAACATGTACATAAATGCTTATAACTTGAAAATTTCGCAAGTTAGTGAAATTGGACGTAAATAATTGTTTATGGCATTAAATTTTCTATAGGTTCCTAGACGGACATTTTTTTATTCGGTATAGAAAGTACTCGTAACGCGTGTCAAAAAAAAATGTAAGGCTCTATGATGATTTCAGCTTTGACAGGCTAAAGCTTCTAAATTTTTGAAGATATCGATATGGGACAAAAATCATAATTTAGGGTGTTCTTTGCTTTATGAACATGTGTATTTTCAACTTAAAATTCGATGAAGAACACAGTAAATAAAGCTATTGAAAAGGACCTTATATCTTAACAATTGGTTTCTAAGGCGTGATATTCAAGAAGCTGTAGCGCGCTTACTATTCTTACCACGGAAAATTTGTAGGAATGAAAATGGTAGGAAATGTAATCCTATTTAAAACATTACATAACGAAAGAATCGCTTAAGTCGACCGTTTCTGAGATATTTCGAAAAAACAAAAACAATGTTAAAATTTCGTGGTATTTTGGCTGCCAAAAGTTGTCCCGGTGTCATGTTGGCACGAATATATGCAAACAAATAGTAGATTGTATATCTAGATGTGTAATGGACTATTACGGCGAGTGATGACAGTATGTAAGAACGAGCGATAGCGAGTTTTTACAGTCACACGAGCCGTAATACCATTACGCACGACATATAATATATATGGAATTTTTTGCCATACCCACTACAAAATACCTACTTTTCACTTCATTTTCAAAAAAATTTGACAGTTCATTTGCGTTGCCATCTTTACTTCTACAGTATGCCGTGAAGTTCGTGAGAAAGTAATGGCAGACGCACGCAGGCGTTTAGAGCGAATAAACAGAAGTTCCTATGGCAACCGTTTACTTCCCGCACTAGTGCGGAAAGTAAAACACTTTTCCGCACACCTGCCTGTGAAATGACTCATAAAAGGCCGCTATACATACATCGTAAGTAGCTATTTTGTAGTGGGTATGGCAAAAAATATCTTATGCCCCACCTTTTGCAAGGTACAATGTATGTCAAAAACTACACAACATTTCTTATTCAAACCGATTTTCGTTGGAAGTATTTTATAAATTCTACTTCATTTACATACCAACTGTTGACTTAAATAAAAAAGTCATTTTGAAACTTCTACATCATTTTTGAAGGCCTATCTAATGATACCCCACACGCTTATGTGCACTGGAATTTTTTTATCCCTCAGTTACATATATGGTGTGCCACCACTATTTTTTTCGTAATTTCACTTAACCATTGTATAGCAGTTCATAGAAAACACCTACCTTCCAAATTTCATCTATAGTGTGCCAATAGTTTCCGAGTAAAATGACTGTGACATACGGACGGACAGACGGACAGGATGAAATTATAAGGGTTCCCTTTTTGCCATTTGGCTACGGAACCCTAAAAACGCTTCAATGTTAGATAAATAATTTTATTACAAATAAATAAATACAATCCATAAGTTTTTTTAATTTTATTGCTATGCGTCCGACCGCTGCGCTCATTATTAACAGCCCACTTGCCCTATAATTAACTAAAGTCTATCAATATATACATCATTTTAAAGCTACAAATATTGTCTACAAATCTTACTTGAACAACTTTTACCCTAACAGGCTTAGCAAAAAGTTATATGGAAATATTTTGTGAAATATTCTTTTAAAAACTGATATTTTCTCTTTATTAATAAATTGCAAAGCATATATTGATTTTATCGCAAAATTGAAGAGGGAAATTTTTTAGAGTAACTAATTAGGAACAAAACAAAAAAAAAGTCGTCTGATTTCAGACATTGGTTAAGGAGATATTAGCGTTTTCCTTAAGGCTTGCAAAATTATATTCAAAAGGGGATGGCGGGGGAAGCACAAGGGGGATAACCGGGGACTTTTGTAAAAATACATGTCTAAAGGGTGTTCTACCATCTGTGAAAAATCCAGCTCCTTTGGAATTATTTGCGACATCGGGTGTTTTTTTCCTTTCATTTCCTGGGCTATATGGTAGGGAAGTAGGTAATGGATTTAGTCCGAAAAAAATATTTCGAGATTTTAACAGATCTTCACGTTTTGTGACCCTAGCAATCGTTTAAGATAATTTTTTGACTGATTTCTGTATGTGTGTGTGTGTGTGTATGTGTGTGTGTGGTCAATTTTTCGCCTTCGATATCGTAAAAACGGAACAACATACGGCCATGCCGATTGTTCTATTGTGTTTATCAGCCTTTAACTTAGATCTGATTAGATTTTGAGTCAAATCGGTTCAGTGGCTCCTGAGATATTAAAAAAAACGTTCTCAATGTCACGTATTAAGTTATTAACATAGGTAAAAAAATTATAAATAAATTCTAGATGTTATAATATGAAAAAAATGTAAATATTTTTTTCTCTAATATGTATATTTTTCGAGAAAAAAAATATTTTATAAAAACAATAAAAATTGTACGTAAATCAAGGTAACCATGATTTTTGCTATATTAAGCTAGCCATCAGTAGAACACTAAACAAAAAAGAGGACTATGCTTTTTTTCAAAGAATAAAAAAGAGTGTTTATTTCTTGCAAATATTTACTAGGTGGGAAGTATAGGACTGGTCATCAGTCGAATTTTTTGTTTAGTGATCTACTGATGGCTAGCTTAATACAGCAAAAATCATGGTTACCAGTTACCCTTGATTTACGTACAATTTTTATTTTTTTTTAGTAAAATATTTTTTTTCTCGAAAACTGTACATTTTAGAGAAAAAAAATATTTACATTTTGTTCATATTATAACATCTAGAATTCATTTATAATTTTTTTGCCTATGTTAATAGGTGACATTGAGAACGTTTTTTTTTAATATCTCAGGATCCACTGAACCGATTTGACTCAAAATCTAATCAGATCTAAGTTAAATGCTGATAAACACAATAGAACAATCGGCATGGTTGTATGTTGTTCCGTTTTTACGATATCGAAGGCGAAAAATTGACCACCCACACACACATACACGCACATACACACACACATACAGGCATCAGTCAGAAAATGATCTTAAACGATTGCTAGGGTCTCAAAACGTGAAGATCTGTTAAAATCGCGAAATATTTTTTTTCGGACTAAATCCATTACTTCCCTACTATAGGAGAAGTAGGAAATAAAAAAGACTACCTACTTAATGAAACAAATTACATCGAGAAAAAAACTTGATACGATATTTTTGGGTTTTTCATTTGGCGGCCGAACTATTAGTAACTATTTAATGTTTTAAATATCATGAACATTGAAAACTTAAAATTGTTGTAAAAATATTATGAAACCTAAAAAAAACAATTAGGTAAATAGAAATGATCTTTAATTGATAATTTAATAAAATAAACGTAAAAATAAAATTGTGAATTAAAAACAGGGTAGCAATAGCAATTAGCATTAATAATAATAGTGCGTTAGCTTTTGTAAGTATATTTTGATAATTTATTGATTATTTACAAATAATATATTAGGAGATATATTTAATGATTATAAAAAAATTAAGTGTTTATTCTTTAAAATATAATATTTATTGTAACTGTTTATTTCTATTAAAATAAAGTTAAATATGAAATTTTAAATACACGTGAAATAAAAGTCGATTTCCCCAAAAATTTTAACAAAGAATTACATTTTCCTGATCTTTTATTATCCATTTCCTTATAGTATGATATGAAGAACATGTCTCGATACACAATAATTTCACATCGTTTGGGTACCGATTCACAATTAATGACAAAACATAACTAACGATTCATTTCCAAGTTCTGGAATTGAAAATGAATTTTTGAGGTAAGCGACTTTTATCTCACCTGTATACCACAGACACCTACTTTATCCATGTACATACCTACTTTTCAAAATGTAAATTATGTTTCACAACACCGCTATTGAAAATTCGATTTTCGCCATGTGTTTAGTGGGTTGAAACTGAGAGTTTCAACCCGCTAGGGATGAAAATTTTCAGTTGTCGGTTTTCTCTGTTTTAGTGTATTTGCCATATGGCACATACAACTATTGGAGTCGGTCGGATGGCGGGACCTAGGGTCGGACCAAAATTTCTTGACGTTTCATAGCCTCCTGAACAATTTGGCACCATTTTTGGAAATGTTTACCTATACATAGTATAATATATTGTATGGTATATACGGGTATTTGATTGACACCAACATAATATGTAGGTATTGACTTTGCGTGTAAAATATGTCCAGAAGATTAATAGAAAATAACTCCATACCTAATACTTATTAACATACGCATGATACGCCAAAATCACAGTATCCAGAGAGACTATGAATTACCTAAGTTAGATATCAGGTAATACGGTTTACGTAATTTACTTTCTACATTGTTAATATAAGACCGTTGCCACGGTTTTTATGTCCAGAGCTTACTATTTGACTTAATTTGAATTCCATGTAATTCAAATGGAAAAATTTAGCATGTAATGTCAATATGTTGTTTGAAATCAAACGCACTGTATACTTATAGATATTTATAAAAAATTTGTAAGTATACAGTGCGTTTGATTTCAACCTAAGTACCTATTTAATATTAGATTTTTTTTCAAAAGTTCGCAGAAAAATTTTCCAGTTGAATTTTCACAATAATTATTAACTACAGCCAGAAATATTTAATTTATACAGGGTGAGGCAGACCACCCGTATCAGTCTTTTTTTTTCAAAAACGGTTAGTCGTAGATAGTTGGGTCAAAAAATTTTATTATAAAGCCGTTATAAAGAATCGAATTATTGTGATATTGTTATTTCTGGGAAATCAGGGACGTATTTAACCGGTGCAGGGAGTAGGTACCTATCCTTTTTATATATTTTTGTATGTAACTAACTGGTACAATATTTAGAAAATTTAAATAAATAAAAAAAAAACAAACAAAACACCGACGGGCTTCGGGACCCAAGACCTTTCCCCACCCCTCCACTCTTTAAAATAGGTAGGTAGGTAACATCAGAATACTCTCAATAGAGAAAGGTGTCTTAAAAGTGAGCTCAACTTAGAGGATGTTGCTAAAAAATGTTTCTGCTAAAGTTAGAAGAGGGGTTCGATAGCTCGGTTGTAATTTTAAATTTCGTTATTAAGTATAATGTAGGTACCCAACTACTTAATTGCCATTAAAAAAATTCTTATGGGAATGAAAAATGTTATTTAAAAATGTTTGTCCATAAGTATAATAATAATGGACGGGCCCCTACAAGTGCTTGCACCGAAGGTCTAGAAGGCTTAAAAACGTGCTTGCTGGAAATGCCGGCATCCCGAATAGTTTGCTCCAGATTGTTCAGAACTCTAGAATTATAGATAGCACGATAGGTCGAATGTGGTATCGTTTAAAAGATCTTTAAAAAATAAAAAAGTTTTGTAGGGAAAATTGTTTTATTTTTGCCACCCCTCTTAAGTAATATTCGTTTGAAATTATTAAATTAAAATTTCATAATAACGAACTTAATTTTAAAAGTTGGCATTTAAAATTTAGTTACCTAGATATCGATCATTAAACACTGAAGAAGACAGAAGTATTTAGAGACATTCATAGTATAACCAGAAGAGATCAACAGTGTTTAGAAGTAAATGGAAGACAGTTTGAACATTTGTGACATTATCTAATGAATTGTAGATTATAGACGCTCGACAACAGAAGTCATTAGCGTGACATTATCTAAGGTAACTAGATTTTAAATGCCGACTTCGTTCGTTATTTTGAAATTTTTATTTAAATACTTCAAACGAATATTACTTTACAGGGGTGGAAGTAATAAAATAATTTTTCCTAGAAAACTTTCTGATTTTTCAAAGATACCACTTTAAACCTATCGTGCCATCTAAAATTCCGGAGTCCTGGACATTCGAGCAAACTATTCGGGATGCCAGCATTTCCGAGAAATAACAACACCATTCGATTCTTTATTATAGCATTTATAATAAAAAAAATTTACCCAACTCTCTACGACTAACCGTTTATGAAAAAAAAGAATGATCCAAGTGGTCTGCCTCCCCCTGTAAATCAGTTTTATAAACATACCTCATAAGACGTGCTGAGCAAGTGATAAGCCACAATACATGACAAGATCAAACAAAAAATATATCGCTTTCCTTATATTTACATTATTAAAATACAGCGGTCGGATATGGCCGGCCCACCGGGAACTCTTCCGGTGAGCCAGTCCGCCCCTGTGTATACCTATAGCGCCCCCTACACGCAGCGGAATGTTTGTACAACTTGTGTGCACATACAAAACGTAGAAACAATGTTTCATCCCTACACGTTCATACAAATCTGTACAAAGTACTTTCAGTATTTTGTATGCGCATATACGTCGACAAACTACATACAACGACATAACATCGCTGTTTTGTTTGTACAAACAGAAGATCGAAACATTGCTTTTTTTAAATTAACTTCCTGCTTAATAATGTCTCATATTGATCCTTCAGGCGATTTCATCATTGAAATAATAAATACAAGCAAACACAAATATATTTTCTAAAAGAAATCTATATACCTAAATGAAAATATAGTAACAAATTTTGCCGTTTTTATTTAATTTTAAGTCAAATATTTTTACATTAATAGATACTGTGTGATATTGTACAACAAAATATATTATAATATTGAGAATATTAAATTTTTTCGCTAAAAAATTTTTATTAGAACTACGGTTTTGGAGGAATAGACAATTTCTGGCAGTGACAAAATATTATTTAATCTCTTAAACAGGTCTACGGAAATTTTCTCCAGCGTATTTAGCGCCGGCCCCGAGTTCTTCTTCAATGCGGAGTATTTGATTGTATTTAGCCAAACGTTCAGAACGGCAAGGCGCTCCAGTCTTGATTTGACCGGTGCTGAGTCCAACGACAAGGTCAGCAATGAACGAATCTTCCGTTTCTCCCGATCTATGGGACACCATAGTTCCCCAGCCGTTCTGCTTAGCTAGCAGATGTGCCCTAATCGATTCGGTAATTGAACCGATCTGATTTACTTTCAATAACAAACAATTGCAACTTTTCTTCTCTACAGCCATTGCAATACGCTTGGGGTTAGTGACAGTTAAATCATCACCAACTATTTGGATTTCAACTTGTGCAGTCAACTTCTCCCACGACCCCCAATCATCTTGATCGAATGGATCTTCAATCGATACAATTGGAAAATTTTTAATCCAATCTTCATACAGTGCAATCAATTTGTCAGGGGTTATCCATTTACTCTTGTCGCTCTTTGGGTTCTTGAAGTCCAAATCATATAAACCTTCCTTATAGAACTCAGATGCAGCAATATCCATGCCGATCTTAACTTTGCCTGTATAACCAGCTTTTTCAATTGACTCCATAATCATGTCCAAAGCATCTTGGTTATTTTGAATATTTGGTGCAAAACCACCTTCATCACCCACAGCAGTAGCATCCAAACCGAATTTATTGTTGATTACTTTCTTAAGATGATGATAAACTTCTGAACCCATTTTCATAGCCTCAGTGAATGACGTAGCACCAGTAGGGAGAAGCATAAATTCTTGCATGGCCAATTTATTACCAGCATGAGAACCGCCGTTAATTACATTGAACGCGGGTGTAGGTAGAACGATATTTGTGTTTCCGGATAATTCAGCGATATGTTTGTACAACGGAATACCTTTCTTAGCTGCTCCGGCTTTGCATACGGCTAACGAAACACCCAAAATTGCATTGGCGCCGAATTTAGATTTGTTTTCAGTACCGTCTAATTTTATCATAAACTCATCGATTTCAGTTTGCTGAGTTACTTCAAGCCCTGACTTGCAGAGTTCTGGAGCAATAAAATCGTTGACATTTTTTACTGCTTTTAGTACACCTTTTCCATGATAGTTATTTTTCTCATCGTCTCTTAATTCTAATGCTTCGTGAACACCAGTACTTGCACCAGATGGAACAGACGCTCGAAAGAGGCCTATTTCAGTGATTAAATCTACTTCAACAGTTGGGTTTCCACGTGAATCGTAGATTTGTCGAGCGAAAACACTTTTAATAGGCATTTTAACTGTTTTCTTCAAATCACTGTAGGTCCTCCTAAAAAAGAAATAGGCAATGCATTACAAAATAAACTGACCTTTAAAGGTCAAATTTTTTAAAGGCGATGAACAAAATTTTTTTTAAATGAAATAAAAATATTTCATAAAAATATTTCATAAAAATATAAGTAAGTACTTAATATCTGATTTTTACCAAAATTTGAAAGATCTAGACATCCTTGAATTTTTTTTTGCAGAAAAGTGTCAAAAAGAAATAATAAAAAATATTAACTAATTCTCATACCGTTAGCCTTAAATAAACTATACGAAAACTTACAATTAGAATCAATTCAATATAATAATATTTTACTTAATATCCACTGCAAGTTTCCAAAACCGGCACTTTTCAAATGTTCTGATTTCACTGAATCCAAATGCAATGTTACAATCAAGGTCAATTTAAGGTCAATTGAATGTTTACAACGTTAATCAAGAACAAACAAAATTGTAAAATTATTACGTTGCGATACTTTTGAGATCACAACTAAATTAGAGAAAAATCGAATAAATTCAATGTATTTATACTTGGAGCCCGTCAATTGTTTTTCATGATTTTGACTTTCACAACTACAGATTGCTGTAAATAATTACTTATTAGATCAGAGCGTGCCTACTAGATGGAGACATACAACAGTATAATACGTTGGCCGGCTCAACTCGGATGGACAAATGAATAAAATAAAAGTAAAAAAACTAAAACCCGACTACGTATAAAAAGAAGAAAACAAGAAAATTAAAACGTAAGACAGTATTTTTGTGTTATTCATAGTCGGGGACCTGTTCAGGAGTTGAAGAAAACATTTCGGTATTCGAGTCCCCAACTATTGATAACAAAAAAATACTGCAGTCTTGTCTTACGTTTTGATTTTCTTGTTTTCTTCTTTTTATACGTAGTCGGGTTTTAGTTTTTTACTTTTATTTTATTTACTTTATTTTTTTAAAACATTTTGCGGTTTTCTCTAATTTATTTTGAATACATATCGTAATAATAATAATTTGATACCAAAGTCGATACCTACATTTGTAAATATTTTTTTTGCGTTGGTTTTTTTTTTCTTAGCCGCCATATTAGATTTAACGTGACGTCATATAGCCTATGCTATGTTACGCAAACATACTTTTAATTTATACCAAACTCGATAAGTACATTATTTTATAAATATTTTTCTTTTTTTGCATTGGGTTTTTTTTTTAGCCGCCATATTAGATTTAACGTGACGTCATATTATAGCCTATGTTACGCAAAGCATTCATACCTTTAATTTGATACCAAACTCGATACATACGTAAATATTTTTCTTTTTTGCGTTGAGTTTTTTTTTTTCTTAGCCGCCATATTAGATTTAAGGTGACGTCATATAGCCTATGTTACGCGGAGCATTCATACAAATCCAACGACACCTCATTTGTCCAAATCTGATGAGTAGTTTAGGAACTACGAAGGAACAGAATATGTACATCCATACACACATACTTACATACATAGATTGCCAAACTCATAACCCTCCTTATGTGCCATAGTCGGGAAAAAAATTATAACAATATAATAAATTTAAACTGTAGGTACATAATATTAAAATTAGAAATCAAGAAGACTACAGACTTTTTAATTATTATAATATACATAATAAATTCTAATAGCGCTGCTGCCTAGTCCGACTTCACTCGAATATAAACCACTATTTTCGCTCACTGGTCATCCCCCTTTGTCACAGTGTAATAATATTTAACCTCTTGGTCTCCTCTCCCTGGCTACAATTTTCTGAGAGATTTAGGATTTTGTAAATAATCGCATTTTTACAAGGGTATTTATGCCTAAATAAATTAAAGACACATTAAGTCTATTTAGATCTTTTTAAGTAACTCCCGGAGTCCCGACTATAAAGAGACGGATTGTGCCTTTGATCCGCATGTTTGTTTGTTTGTAAAGTAGTACCTTCACTGAGGTAAAATCTATAGAGGACGCATAACGTATGCAACTGCTTAAACAAAATTGAAGCCAGGTTTGACGTCACAGGACCGATCAAACATGGCGGCAAACACGGGATGGATTGGGAATATTATTCTCTTGTTCTCAGGTATAAAATGAGAGCCGAATTATAATGGCGACTGGCTTCACTTTTAAATGCTTATAATTTATACTTCCTCTATAGCAGGGGTTCCCAAAGTCGGGGTGGCGGGGTCGCTGAGGTTAAAGCTATAGAGTACTAGCTCTTTTTGCGTTTTTTTTTAAATGAGTGTAGATTTTACCGAGATGATTAGATTTGGGTCTTTGACCGCCACATTGAACTTATCTAAAAAAAAATGTCCGATTGAAGTAAAATTGAAAATGTGGACTGTGAACTTGTGAAGGCACTTTTGACAACTGAATATGATTTTGACTCCAAATTCTTTGCGCCATCTTAAATCGCCTGTATTGGAATTGACAAAAATAATTAGTGGGCATTATGTTACTAACCGATTTTCTTCTGTATGAAATGCAAGTAGATATATTTTTACCAGGATGGCTATTATCATTATAAAAGAGCTTTAAAAAGTATAAAATAAAAAATAAAATTAGAAATTTTAAAAACCCCCCTCTAAAAGAAGAAAATATTTAAAAATTAAAATCTATAAAAAATTTTGAGGCAATCAGTAATCATGTAATGAATTTAGTTTTTTTAAACACAAGTCGGGGACTCTAAAATAAAAATTCAAATCGTAGCAGAAGTAAAGTAATTTCTTGGTGCGCAGCTCTCAGCCTGCATTTAAAAATTAAAATCGGACAAGCCATGTTCGTTAGTCTCGCTAAAACTCAAAAACGGCTAGACCGATTTTAATTTTTTTTAATCTAAACCATTCTCCAACCAACTTAATCACACACACAAAATTTCATCAAAATCAAACCAGCCGTTTAGGAGGAATTCAATCACATACACACGGACTGAAGAAATATAATATATAAAGATTATCTGCAGTTCCGTCTTTACCATAAGGCCACGTGGGGCACGAGCCCAGGGCCCCCGGCCTGATGGGGGCCCCAAAATGCGGAAACCCTGTGCCTATGCATGCAAACAGTAATTATACATCCCTTATATTGATTTATATAAAGCTAACCATAATAACCAATAGTCACTAAACAAAAGTATATTCTGATGTTTTCATCTACGTTTTTTTGGCTTTCTAAAAAGGCTATCAAACTGTGTGCCCAAGAGCCTCTGCGTGGCCTAAGACGGCCCTGATTACCTGCTAATATAACAAAGATGAAGAATTTGTGTGTTTGTTTGAACGAGCTAATCTTAGGAGCTATCAGTCCGATTTGAATTTTTTTTTGTTAGATAGCCCGTTTATTGAGGAAAGTTGTAGGTTATTCGAGTTTTTTTTAAATTCAACCCCAAAGGGAGAAAAACGGAGGTGTAGGGTTTTTTTACTATCTATAAGTATAATTATAAAGGCAAGTACTCGAAGCGAGAATAACGACAGGCGACTTCGCTTCGCAGGGGGAGAATTTCTTGGGGGGGGGGTATAATAAATCATAAATTTTTATCTCTGGAATTACTGAACCGATTCAAAAAATTCTTTCACTAGTAGAAAACTACACTATCCCTGAGTGATATAGGCTATATTTTATTTTGATAAATTTCTTGCGGTGGGATAATTCCTGTGGGATAGTTACAAAACGTAACTCTGAAATTCTTTTGCATTTTAGCGTTTTAGCGTATATAGGCGGAGTCCTACTAATATTATGAACACCAACAGACTTCGCTTCGCAGGGGGGATAATAAATCACAAATTCTAACCACCCGGGCGAAGCCGGACGGGACTGCGAAAGTGTGTGTGTGTGTGTGTGTGTGTATATATGTTTGTTACCACTCTGCAGCTCCGTAACGGCTGCACAGATTTTCATGAAGTTTTGTATATTATAGTTACTTTAGGTCCTTTAGGTACTTTTCATCCCGGAAAAATGAGTTCCTGTGGAATAGTAACAAAACGTACCTAACTTTACAATTCTTTTGCATTTCAACGTTTTGGCGGAATCCTACTAATATTATAAACACCACCAGCCCGGCTTCGCTTCGCGGGGGGAGATAATAAATCATAAATTCCTAGCACCCGGGCGAAGCCGGACGGGGTTGCTTGTATAAGTAAATTATTGTACTTCAACGAATCATTTCAATGTTTATCTGATTTTAGAGTTGTGCTAAAATTGACGTAGGTATATTTTTTTGCTACGTAATAAAATTGCAATAAAAAATTCATGTAACTTCCCTATTCTCCATTGCCAAAATTTATTTTAACATACGCAATTTTGCCGCATGCCATAGAAATAAATACTTAATTGTCATACATAACTCACAAGAATTAGTCATGCGATATAACATGATGTACATTGTACAATACAACCAGTACTAATGACTTCTGACTTGTAGTTCTATAATATTATGACGCAAATAGTTATTCATTAATTGTGTAAAAAAAGATACAAACTGATTACTATAATATTGAAAGGAAATACTGAAAAAATAATATCTATACCTAACACATATTTTTGTATGTCATTTGTTGCTTCTGGAAATTTTACATTAATAAAACTATGATAATATTATAGTCTGTTTATTTATGTGAAAATATTCCGAGATTATTAAGTTGTCATTCGACACACATATTATTCCAATAGTAAATTTCAACTTATGGATAACAATAAAATGTAAGTTTAAAATAATAATTAATGTTTAACAATACGAATTCACTTTCATTTTGGCGAATTGCAGTTTCCAGATAACTATGTTGCTATTACAAGAAGAAAAAATTAAAGGCCACTGCCGGGACTCGAATCTGATACTTCCCGATTTGTGCTAGTCATACAGGGTATTCAATGTTACGTCTACAATATTGTTAACTCGGTTATTATTGGAGCTATACGACTTCCATCAAATAAGCATTTTTGTAATATTTTTTACGTAGATTTAGATAGTAAAAACGCATCAGGATTTTTAATCATTTGCAAAATTAACTTTTTGTTATGGAATACCCTATATATTTTTGCATTTGCCCAAAGGGAAAAAACTTCTGGATAAAAATGTTTTAATGCATTAGTATCTCACTAAAGTTAAAAATTAGGTATTTTTCACTATCGAAGCTATATTTAAGAAAAAGAAGGTCTGAAGGTCCACAGACACAGTTACTTTCAACCTTTGGCTTTTTTTTACTATTTTAAAAAACACAAAAATATATTACTATAGGTGGGTATTCAATTAAAAAAAAACTTAATTTTTCGAATAACTCAAAGACCAACAATATTCAATTATTTTCCTCTTTTCACCATCGTAATCTAGTACAAAAATGTTCATTACTCATTTAACCGAAATCGTAGCTACAAAAACCACTAAAGTTAGCATTAGTACCTATATAGATATAACTTCGAACACTATGTATGGGGTGTTTCAAAATGTGCGCTAGATTTGATTTTTCAATAAAACACATCGCATTTACTCGAAAATTGCAAATATTTTTATTTTAATATGAAGTATAGGTATACAGATTGTATCAAATTAAAGCTGTGCATAGGACGTTCTGTGTGTAAGATAGAGATCGATATAAAGCAATAAGTAAGAAAGAGATAAATGATTGCTAATAGGAAGTTTCTGTAGTTACTGTAAGACTACTGAAATTATTGATAAAATCACAAAACAAAAATGACGCTATCAGGTTGTATGGGTATTATTTATTTACAGTAACTACAGAAACTTCCCATTAGCGATCATTTATCTCGTTCTTAGTTATTGCTTTATATATTGACCTCTATCTTACACACATACCGCCCTATGCACAGCTTTAATTTGATACAATCTCTATATGTTACGGCCAATGACTTTATTGGCCGGTCTATGACGATAATGGCCAGCCAACTTGGGCATTATCGATAATAACCGGTTAATAACGTTAATGTCCATGTAATTTGGGCAATGTTGATAATTTATAATGCAAGCGCACTGTTAACATCGTTGTCCGGGCAATGTCGTCATTGCCCGTTAGACAGTAAGTTGACATTTGCCAATGATGATAAAATAGAAAGATGGGTTATGTTAGACTCATAGAGGTATCCACGTTATGTGTTTGTGTTGTGTAATTTGTGAGGCACAGATTGTGAGATTAGACCAGATTGGAATATGAATTGTTAAATAAATACAAAAATCAATCTATTAAATATGGTAATTTTTGTAGTTAGAAATACAAGGGCATTGTTCCTTGTTGTCATTGTAAGGCCGGATGTAATAGTAGTTTATACAACAAGTACTATTATGTATATGACGCGAGGGGAACATACCGAGCGTACCAACACCCCGAGCGTCATATACATAATTGTACGTGTTGTATACATTATTTTTTGTAACACATGTACAACAATTTCAACTCTAGAGCTTTATTCAATCAATTTCAAACACCGAAATCTCACAGACAGCTGTGAATATTTACTTCATTGCCATAGCAACCAATACTTACCTAACTGTTTCCATGGGTACGCATATACGTGCATAAAATATGTTTTGCCATACCCATTGCAAAATAGCTACTTTCGATGTATGCATAGCGGCCTTTAATGAGTCATTTAACGGGCAGGTGTGCGGAAAATGTTTTATTTTCCGCACTAGCGCCCCCAACATGTAACAAAAAAAATGGTCACAATTATTATTGCTTCAAGGCTGAAATTGTTTGTATAGCTTGTCGGTGACCCAATAATGCCATTATAATATTTGCAGATCGATTGGTCAGTATTAAAGGGTTGGCAGATCACCCTAAACGTGTCATGTATCCGACGAAATTTATAATATTAGTTCAATGTTCAAATTTTAATATGTTGTTACGGCGACTGTTTTAAGCATATATTTCAATTTTCAGACAAAATGTCGGTATTTAAGTCCCTCTCTTAGAGGGAAACTTGCTTGCCTAGGTGTTTATATCGTTCTGCAAGGGGGTTAATACCGACATTTTGTTCTACAAGTTGAAATGTATGCTTAAAACAGTTGCCATAACAACATATTAAAATTTGAACCTTGAACTAATAATACAAATTTCGTCGGGTACATGACACGTTTAGGGCGATCTGCCACCCCTTTAATACTGACCAATCGATCTGCAATTATTATAATGGCATTATTGGATCACCGACAAGCTATATAAACAATTTCAGCCTTGAAGCAATAATAATTGTGACCATTTTTTTTGTTATATGTTGAGGGTGGTCTGCATCCCTCCCATATCGCTATCTAGCAAAATCCCTTATTCAGGGCACTTTAATATGCCCCCCTCAACATCTTCACAAAAATAAGGCCTTGGATAAAAATAACATTTTGTGCTGATAAATTCTATTTTTTAATAACTGTTTTGTTTGTCCCACATAACACTTATTACATTCACAAGGTATTTTATAAATAATATTAGATTGATGTGAGTTAGGCGTCTTATCTTTAAGTCTTGTGAATAACTTATTCAATTTATTTAAGTTATAAAACACCAACTTAATATTTGTGTTAGAAAATAATCTGTTGATCTTATAGGACAAGTTCTTCACAAATGGAAATCTAACGTAAAACTTGGTAGACTTAGTTCTTTCATCCACAGTATCCAACGTGTTATTTAGGTGATTTTGGTCCTCTATAAACTTATCAACGCATTGATGTATAAAGTTGACAGGGTAATTATTAGCTTTTAAGATATTTTCAACTTTCTTAAAATTGTCCTTATGGTAGTCTTGGTGACTTAATTTTGTTACCCTGTGTAACAAGCTTTTTATAACACTAATTTTCTGCTGTACTTGATGGTTTGATCGAAAATTCAGAAGCCTGCCTGAATGGGAAGGTTTCATATACCAATTCGTTTTTAATTCTCCCGAAGCTGAGCGTGTTACTAAGGTGTCCAAAAATGGAATTGATTTATCAACTTCTTTCTCCATAGTGAATTGAATCTTTTCATTAAACTGATTGAACCTTTGTAATAAATCATCAATTTTATTTTCGGGAACTGCAATGAAAGTATCATCCACGTAAACTTTTAGTATCGGAATTTTATATGGTAAAGTTTCCAGTACTTTGGAAACAACGTAATCCATCACGATGTTAGCTAAAACTGGACTTGCTGGGTTTCCCATTGCGCTGCCGTCAAGTTGAAGGTAGAAATTATTATTGTAGCTAAAATAACTTGTGTCAAAACAAAAACAAATAAGTTCAACGAGCAAATCAAAAGTTATGTTGACTTTCTTTGACCACGTGAGCCAATTTTCTTTAACAATTTTTAAGACCAATTCCTTAGGTATATTAGTGAAAAGGGAGGTTACATCTAATGACACCAGATTGTAATTCGGATCCAACTTAATTCCTTTTAAAGACTCTATTGGTCTTAAAAATTGTTATATGAAACCTTCCCATTCAGGCAGGCTTCTGAATTTTCGATCAAACCATCCAGTACAGCAGAAAATTAGTGTTATAAAAAGCTTGTTACACAGGGTAACAAAATTAAGTCACCAAGACTACCATAAGGACAATTTTAAGAAAGTTGAAAATATCTTAAAAGCTAATAATTACCCTGTCAACTTTATACATCAATGCGTTGATAAGTTTATAGAGGACCAAAATAACCTAAATAACACGTTGGATACTGTGGATGAAAGAACTAAGTCTACCAAGTTTTATGTTAGATTTCCATTTGTGAAGAACTTGTCCTCTAAGATCAACAGATTATTTTCTAACACAAATATTAAGTTGGTGTTTTATAACTTAAATAAATTGAATAAGTTATTCACAAGACTTAAAGATAAGACGCCTAACTCACATCAATCTAATATTATTTATAAAATACCTTGTGAATGTAATAAGTGTTATGTGGGACAAACAAAACAGTTATTAAAAAATAGAATTTATCAGCACAAAATGGACTGTAGAAACATAAACTTATTAAGTGATAATAAGACGGCGTTGTCATCTCATCATTTCGACAATGGGCATAAATTTCTTTTCAATGAAGTTAAAATATTAGATAAAGAGTCAAATTGGAAGAAACGCAATATCAGTGAAATGTGTTTTATTAGAAAAAACAATTCAATCAATTATAGAACAGACACTCAAAATTTAAGTAGTCAGTACAATTATGTTATGAAATTATACTAAAATTTATATTATTATTATTATTAATTGTTAAAAAGTTTTAGTCAACATAATTTGTTACCATGTTACCATGTTTTTGTCTTATGTACCCTATCTTATGTTAATTGCTATGGTTAGTAATTAATATTAATTTTCATAAATATTGTTATTTTTGTGTACTTGAAAAAGTTTAAATATAAAAACGAAACGTCGTACATTTAATTTAATAAATCAAATATTTGTCCACTATCCTGCGATTTTTCTCAATTTTATTATATGACAATATCTGGATGCCGAGCTTTGCTCGGATGAGTTCAAAAAAATAGTACTTGTATGCTGTGAGATATTATTTTCTCAGAATATTATTCCGAAACGAATTTATTTCTGAAACATAATTTAAATAATTGTTTCTGTTAAATATTTTAAATACATATGTGTATTTTTAAGCGTAAAAACTAAGTATCAACTT
Source organism: Mongoloraphidia duomilia (assembly GCA_039654895.1). Lineage (NCBI taxonomy): Eukaryota > Metazoa > Arthropoda > Insecta > Raphidioptera > Raphidiidae > Mongoloraphidia > Mongoloraphidia duomilia. The sequence goes on along the minus strand of CM077517.1, from coordinate 38,274,810 downwards.
GAATCAAGCATTTTTTCCTGTAAATGTTACTTAGGTCGCCATTTTCAAATCTACCGCCGTTATTGTTTTGTTGACTGAAGAACTCGCAAAAACCGATTTTCATAGATTGAATATTTTGTAAAAATGTTCGAATCAGATGAAATTCTGCTTGCCCGTTGCCGTTTCAATAATCCATTTTTAAACATTGATACCAAATATCAACTTTATCGAAGTACTTTTTCTCTGTGATGTCATCTTAGCAACTTCCAGTAAATTTCAAATATTTTTTTTGCATAGAAGGTACCTACTGAAAAACTCACAAAAATCGATTTTCGAAGAAATAGAATTCATATTATATCTTTTAATAACAAACGTCAGACTATAAACATGCAGCGCAAAACTTTTTTGCATGCATCTTCACCATAGTTTTTAAAAATCGATGTGTTTTGATATACTGCATGCCTGCGTTGCTAGAAGTGCGGCCCTTCGGGCCGCCGTGCATATTTTTAAACAAAACTTTTTTGTATGTATCTTAACAATAGTTTTCAAAAATCGATGTGCGTTTTTACACAGACTCGCGGTGCCAGAAGTGCGGCCCTTCGGGCCGCCTGATTGTCATTATTTACATATTGTGCAAGACACTTCTTATATTAGTGTTCATTTACAGTTTTAACCCTTGTGATATATTATACAAAATCTATGTAGAAATAGGCTTCGAATCGATCTGACAATTGACCGAGTTATAAATAAAAAAACCCTTTTTTTTAATTGCTCCCCTCTGGGACCAAGATTCCTACCTAGATCGATTTCTCGCCCCGAAAAATCCCCATTCTGTAAATTTCATCAAAATCGTTATTCGTTTTTGAGAAAAAAAAGTCTAGGTAAGATTATACGTCATACTATATTTAACGTACATAATATACGTATTTTATATAGGTAATATAAAAATAACATAGAGGTACCTATTTATTTAAATATTAGTTAAAACTACTTACATAATTATGTTTAGTTTTTATTTCTGTTATTTTTTACTATACAAATAGTTCACGGATTATTTTAATAAGTTAAAAATTCTGTCAGAGTATTTTGACATATTATAAATAAATATCTTGGTGCCGAGCTTTGCTCGGATGAGTTCAAAAAAATAGTACTTGTATGCTGTGAGATATTATTTTCTCAAAATATTACTCCGAAACGAATTTATTTCTGAAACATAATTTAAATAATTGTTTCTGTTAAATATTTTAAATACCTATGTGTATTTTTAAGCGTAAAAACTAAGTATCAACTTGAATCAAGCATTTTTTCCTGTAAATATTACTTAGGTCGCCATTTTCAAATCTATCGCCGTTATTGTTTTGTTGACTGAAGAGCTCGCAAAAACCGATTTTCATAGATTGAATATCTTGTAAAAATGTTCGAATCAGATGAAATTCTGCTTGCCCGTTGCCGTTTCAATAATCCATTTTTAAACATTGATACCAAATATCAACTTTATCGAAGTACTTTTTCTCTGTGATGTCATCTTAGCAACTTTCAGTAAATTTCAAATATTTTTTTTGCATAGAAGGTACCTACTGAAAAACTCACAAAAATCGATTTTCGAAGAAATAGAATTCATATTATAATTTTTAATAACAAACGACAGACTATAAACCTGCAGCGCAAAACTTTTTTGCATGCATCTTCACCATAGTTTTTAAAAATCGATGTGTTTTGATATACTGCATGCCTGCGTCGCTAGAAGTGCGGCCCTTCGGGCCGCCGTGCAAATTTTTAAACAAAACTTTTTTGTATGTATCTTAACAATAGTTTTCAAAAATCGATGTGTTTTTACACAGACTCGCGGTGCCAAAAGTGCGGCCCTTCGGGCCGCCTATTTGTCATATTTTACATATTGTGCAAGACACTTCTTATATTAGTGTTCATTTACAGTTTTAACCCTTGTGATATATTATACAAAATCTATGTAGAAATAGGCTTCGAATCGATCTGACAATTGACCGAGTTATAAATAAAAAAGGTCTTGTTTTGACAGTGATCGTGTGCGGTTCGTCGATTCGTGTAGCGAGCATTTATTTTTAGTTTTTGCTAATCCTTAAATTAAAAAATTTTTTCTCCCTATAGTTTTGTATAATCTAGTGGTTAAGTGATAGTTAAGAGTGAATGAGTTGTGCATCGGGTGGTGGCCAGGTTCCCCATCCCGATCATGGGATAACATCAGCATCGGATGTAGCAGGTGGCAGTTCCCCGTCTTTTGAAGTTCAAATTAGTGATAATGATTCACTCAAAGTAAAATTTTCACGTAACTTAAAGGATAAATCAGGTAACACTCTTAAAATTAATAAAAACTCCATTATGCCGATGAAGAAAAGGAAAAAAATTCATAAAGGTAATAACCTTACTAAAGTACCAACAAATAGCGCGCATTCAAGTTTATCTGATCTGCACAATTCAAATTATGACAGGGTGGAAACTCGCAACAGTTTTGCACTTCTGTCTGACAATGTTGATATAGATAACAGTGGCGCTGATGAAGCGCTATCGGTTGACATGTCTGAGTCTAATTCAATTATTGATGAACCGAAAAATAAAAATACTTCTAATATCGAAATGACTGCGTACTCGCAACAAGATAATCACAATTCACATGGGGTGATCGAAAACTCTGATACCCAGATAAAATTGAAATTTGGCGAAAAGGACCAAGGTCCTTTTTATGTTTTCCTGGAAAGCAGGGAAAAAAATGTAGGAAAAACTCATCCCATGTTTGTAGGTCGCTATATTCAAACCAACCTTCCCAGAATCAAAGATTCTATAAACAATATAAAGTCGGTAGGACGCAATAGAATCAAAATTGAATTTAAAAATAAAGATGACGCGAATTATGTAATTGATAGCAGACTATCAGCTGATTTAAAACTCGATTGCTATATTCCAAATCATTTACTCTTCAAAACAGGTGTTGTGAAGGGTGTAGATTCAGTTTTGAGCGACGATTATTTGAAAGAAAATATCGAATCACCTTTTAAAGTTCAGAAAGTCAATCGCGTAACAAGGAAGGTTAATGATAATATAATTAAAACTCAGACGGTCTTCGTAACATTTATAGGTCAAAATCTTCCCCAGTATATAAAGCTGGATAGTACAATATGTGAGGTCAATCCATTTATTCCAAGAGTAGTTCAATGTTTTAACTGTTTAAGGTATGGCCACATGCAAAAGCAGTGCCGTAGTCACAACAGGTGTAATAAATGTGGTGAGCAGCACCTAAATTCAGATTGTAACTTAGACACACCTAAATGCATTTTTTGCTCCGGGCAACATTTAGCTACTGATAAAAATTGCCCCGAATACCAAAATCAAAAAACCATCAAACAAAAAATGTCTGACATGAACATCTCTTATTACGAAGCAACTCAGAATGTAAAACATTCGTACGCATCCGCCTTAAATCCAATTAACATTAACGATATTCAATCTTTTCCTACTTTACATAAGGAATATACTAATTTAAATGATTCTAATAATCAATTACTTAACAAAACCCATATCCTCCCAATGGAACATGTCAATTACAATAATAGTAATAAAGACACCAAAAACTATAACACTCGAGTATATCGGTCTCAGCCGCAAATAAACAATAATTACGCTTCTCCCTCTACAATATCAACAAGAGTTCCTATATTACAACCTAGAATATACGACCCGTGTCGTCATAAAACGGAGCCAATAAAATTTAATCCATATAGGCCTGCCGACGACAATTCAATAGAATACATTTCCAAAATTCTGATGGATTCAATTACAAGTCTCGTTGATCATTTTCCATCCTCTCCTAAGGTAAGGGCACTCAGATACTTAATAAACGATATAATCGATGAACAAATCAAAAATAATGGACAGTATCAACATCCTACAGTGGAATTGTAGGTCAATAATTGCTAATAAAACAAATTTAGAAATTCTTATACACGACCACAAAATTAAAGTTGCAGCCATATCTGAATCCTGGCTTAAGGATAAATCAAGATTCTTCTTAAATAATTTCAATTTAGCTTCTGCCAATAGAGATGATGGAAGGGGGGGTTCTGCCCTCCTAATCCACAAATCTTTGACATGCAAACAAATCAATCTTGACAATTTTAACGATAATATCGTACAATCATGCGCTGTTCAAATTGAATGTGAATCGCCTTTTATTATTGTATCGACATACTGTGCACCTAAGCATAATACATCATACCAGTTCTGGAATGATCTATTCAATACTTTTGGAATTCCTATATTGGTACTGGGGGATTTTAACTCTCATTATTTTACATGGGGGTGCGACTACGCGGATAAGGAAGGTGAGAATCTGATTAGGGCTATAGAGGATAATGATCTGATCGTTTTAAATGATGGATCGGAAACGCTGTTAAAGCGTCCCAATCGCAATAAATCTGCAGTTGATGTCTCGATCTGCTCCGGACCTCTAGTAAGCAAAATATCTTGGTCACTCTTACAGGAATCATCCGGCTCTGATCATTTTCCTATTATTTTAAATTTAAACCAAAAAGGCATATCTAAGGATTTTGCAATCGATCCCTTTTACATATGGAATACGAAACATGCTGACTGGACAGAATATGCAAAAGTAATAGGAAAGGAGATTAAAAAAATTAACGATAGAGATATTAATTATGATTTATTTATTTCATGTGTAAATTCAGCAGCTGAAAACACTATCCCAAAATTTAAGAAAATCAAAATCAAAAATTATAGAGATTTAGTTTGGCGTGATTCGGAATGTAACAACCTGTTAAAAGATAGAAAGAAGTTAATGCAGGAATATAAGAAACATCCTAACTCTGAAAATTATAATAAGTATAAAAATATTGACGCAAAAATAAAACTAACTTTTAAACATAAAAAACGTGAACATTTTCGTGCTTATTGCGAATCTCTTAACAGGAACACTCCAACTCAGGAAATTTGGAAAAACATTAAAAGGATGAAGGCGCATGTAAATAAAACTTCCTCCGAGCTCACTGGTGTTAATAGTAGAGCCTGGATTGATTCATTTATAAATAAATTGGCTCCGCATTATGTTAATGACACCGCTCACCTAAATTTTGATATTGACTTTAGTCACGAACTCTTAAAACCATTTTCAATCACTGAGTTGGATATTGCACTAAAGAATAAAAATAATTCATCTCCGGGACTAGATTATATTACTTACTCAATGTTATATAACTTACCACATGTTGCCAGATCAAAATTGTTAAATATATATAATAACATCTACTTAACAGGAGAAATCCCTTTATCGTGGAAGGAGTTTTGCGTGATACCTATATTAAAATCTGGAAACCCAAAACACAATGCAAATTCATACCGACCTATATCATTGTCGTCATGCGTACTTAAAACGTTTGAAAGATTGATTAATAATAGACTATCCCACTGGATGGAAAGGAATAAATTGATACCAAGCACACAATTTGGCTTCAGAAGAGGTAGAAGCGTTACAGATAATATTGCAACGTTAGTATCCGACATTCAGGTTGGAATAACAGAAAAACAGTTCACTTCTGTTGCCTTTTTAGATATTCAGGGTGCATATGACTCTGTCTTACCTAACATTTTATATGAAAAAATGCATCATATTGGAATACCCAATCACCTAAATAACCTCATTTACAACTTAATAAATGAAAGGATTCTTAAGTTCAGTTTAGCGAATAAAATAATCGAATCTAGAAACGTTTTTATAGGCCTACCTCAAGGAGGAATACTTAGTCCTTTGTTATACGTAATTTACACACGTGACTTTGAGTATATATTCTCCCCGAGTATAAAAGTCCTGCAGTATGCGGATGATATATGTCTGTATTCCCAGAAAAAAAACCTGGCGGACTCACTTTGCTGTTTAAAAGACGCCATATATACATTTAGTCAATGGTTAGGAGAAAATGGTCTGTCTCTGTCTGCCAACAAAAGTAAATGTATGATATTTACAAATAATAATAATAAAAAATTTTATTGTCATAGTATAAGAAAATATACAAAATTTTTTACAATATTGTTGTAATCAGTGTTCCTGATACCACTGCATTATTTTGGCTTTAAATTAATATTTTCATAATATGTATTGTAACAAAGTTTAATTAAAGGGAAAAAATTCAAAAAAAAAACCAACTCGCAGTAAAACGTAGCTTTCACTTAGTGAATTAATCTAATATGTGTCTCACTCTTTTATGTTTATATACATAAGGTAGGTTAAGTATATCATAGTTTCCGATGTCTTGGATAATTTTAAATTCACTGTTTTTGCACTTGTTAAAGAAACTTGATGTTAATTGCCGAACTATGTCTTTAATGTATATTATATTTACCGCGTTGTGAAGCCAAGGAATAGGGGTGTACCTTGGATAGCCTGTAACTATCCTTAGTGATTTATTTTGCACCACTTGAATTGTAGCAAAATTGGATTTACACATAGAGCTCCATACAGGCGCCGCATAAGTAATAATTGGTCGTATAATCATTTTGTAAATAATAAGTTTATTGTCAACTGAAAGTTTATTTTTGTTATTAAACATTGGAGAAAGTTGACGAATTGCTGCATAAGCTCTATCGCGTGAGTATTTCGTATGTTTGGTGAACGTAAGTTTCCTGTCAAGGAAAACTCCCAGATATTTAACAACTGTTGACCAATCAATGCAGGAGTTACCAACGCGTACATTTTTGTTTATCACTGGTCTTCTTTTGCTAAACAAAATTGATTCAGTTTTGTCTGAATTTAGTTTTATCTTCCATTTGCTGAAGTAATGTTCAATTTTTAAGACTGCTTTCTGTAGTCTATTAACGACCGTTTCAGGACGCCAGGAAGTTGTTAAAAGTGCTGTATCGTCAGCAAATAATGACATTGTGACATTATTGGTACGCGGAATGTCGTTAGCATAAATATTAAATAGTACTGGTCCGAGAATGGATCCTTGCGGTACTCCTGCAGGTATTTGCCGTGTTGAAGATTTGCTATCACGAATTTGTACTACAAACCTTCTGTTTGAAAGGTATTCTTTTATTAGGCGAACTAGATATGGCGGGAACTTGTACTGAATCATTTTATAGATTAGCCCATTATGCCAAACTGTATCGAAAGCCTTTTCCACGTCGAGTAATAACATGCCAGTATGTTTTCTTTTATTAAAATTATCCATTATGTAGTCAGTAACACGAGCTAGTTGTTTAACAGTTGAGTGACCTTTTTTGAATCCGAATTGTTCAGGTATTAGGATGTTATTTGACTGAAGATGGTCATTGATTCTTTTAAAGATGATTCGCTCAACAACTTTACTGAGACAACTTAACAAACTAATTGGACGATAGCTGGTTGTTAGTTTTGAATCTTTTCCTGGCTTTGGTAATGCTATTACTTTTGCAGTCTTCCATACGTTTGGAAAGTATTGAAATTTTAGTATGGCATTAATAATTTTAGTCAGAAAAACTAAAGCTTTTGATGGTAAATTTTTTATAAGTTTTGAATTTATGTCATCGGGACCAGCTGCTTTATTAACCTTTAGATTTTGAATTATTGCTTTAGTTTCTTTAGGGGTGGCTAGTTTGTAGACTAAATTATTGTTATTACGCCAATACGATTTTAATTCTTTATTTACTTTGTTATTAAAATAAATTGTACTCATATCAATGTTTTGACGGTGCACGGATGAAAATTGATCTGCGAAAGTATTAGCTTTTTCTGAGTCCGTATATGCTACAGAATTGTTGCAATGAATTGGTGGAATTGCTATTTTCCGCTTTTTGAAATATTTAGTTATTCTCCAGACAGAATTTGTTTGAACGTCAAGCTTAGATAAAAATTCGTTCCATTTTTTGTTTTTTGAATCTATAAGCTTATTATTGATGATTGAACTTAAAGAATTCATTAGTTCATAATACATTTTATTTCTAGTCTTTTGAAATTTTCTCCTCAGTGAGTTTTTAATTTTTATTAAACTTTTAATGTTCGTTGGAATATCATCATCTGAATAATAAGGTTTAATTAACGGAACTGTCAAATTACGAGCATATAATATAAGTTGAGTGAACTCTTTTACTTTGTCGTCAATTTCGATAGTGGATCTTACATTAAAATTTAAAGTAATGTTATTATTTATTAAGGATCTGTATTTGTCCCAGTTGGCTTTCTTATAATTATAATTTGTGGCAGTTTTGACTTTGCTTGATTTAGCATTTAAAGAGACAACAGTTGGATTATGATCAGAACTTAGCATTGCCAGGGATTTCGGTACACTTAGATTTAGAACATTTTTGACGATAAAAAAGTCAAGTACACTTGGTCTATAACGTCTTTGGGTTGGATAATGAGTAGGCTCTTGAGGAGAAACTATAGAGATGCCAGTATCTAGACTAAAGTTTAATAGGGTGGTCCCTGATTTGTTATTATTTGGACAGTTCCAGCTTACATGCTTAGCATTGAAGTCGCCCATTAGTACAACTTTCTGTCCACAACCAAAAATTGAACGTAGATCTAAACAGTTCAGATTTATATTGGGTGCTGAGTAACCGGCTATAAAGATTACACATCCCTCATTAGTGTTTACACTCGCAGCTACTGTTATTTACAAATAAAAGAAAGTTCTGTAAGCCAGAAAAATTATATATAAATCGTCAAATCTGTGTGCAAATAGTAGACAACTTTAAATTTTTGGGACTATGGTTAGATTGTAAATTAAATTGGACAAGGCATATCAATGAGATAGTAAAGAGCAGCGAACCAGGAATAAACATCCTAAGAATGATAGCTCATTCTAGATGGGGTGCAGACCCCAAAATATGTCTGAATGTGTATAAGTCAATCGTTAGGTCCAAAATTGATTTTGGGTCCTTCATTTACGGATCAGCCTCCTATACTAACCTCACTCGACTCGACCGTATTCAATACAAATGCCTTAGAATATGCCTAGGAGCATTAAAATCTACTCCAACAATGACACTGCTAATAGAGTGTGCTGAATTGCCATTAGATAAAAGAAGACATATCTTAGGATCAAGATTCTTAATGAATAAAAAAACAGACCAAAATAGTAAAATTCCGTCATTAATTAATTATCTGACAGGATTAGTTTTAACAGACCGTCATTGGATATGTAAAACAACTCCTATCTTAGTGAACAACCACATTGATATAAGCACAGTTCAAGTCAGTCTATCAGTTGATACTTACCCTATCGCTTACGGCCTGGAATATAGCATCTTAACAGAAAATTTTAACATTATAACTGATTATTATATAACTAATAATAATGAACTTCTCGATATATTCCCAGATGCACAGTTTATATATACAGATGCATCCAAAATAAAAGAAGATGTTGGATGTGCTTGGTTTGACTCGTTCAACAAGGTTTCGGCAGAATTCAAGCTTCCTCAGTACTTTTCTATATTCACTGCTGAGGCCGTTGCGATTACGGAGGCTCTTTTGTATATTTGCGACGCAAATAATTTAAACAATGTAATCATATGCTCAGATTCGCTAAGTGTACTTCAAGCAGTTAGCAATCGAGAAAAAAATAAAAATTACATTATATTCGAAATTATCAAAATATTGTATGAGCTCAAACATAGAAAAAATATCACGTTGATATGGGTGAAAGGGCATGCAAATATTAACGGCAATATAATTGTTGACGATCTTGCCAAAAAAGCAATACACTCTGGCGTTCTTAAAAACATAAAACTTCCAGTAGACGATGCGAAAAAAATATTAGAAAATAAATATCTCAACTCATGGACAGAATTTTGGAATAATCGTCATTATGACAAAGGCAAATTCTACCAATCCATTCAAGATTCAGTTTTAAAAAAACCTTGGTTTATTAAATTCAATGCAGATAGACCATTAGTAACTACAATATGCCGATTACGTTTTAATCACGCTCTTTTTCCGAGCTATCTTTATAAAATAAAAATAATTGACTCACCTCATTGTTCCTGTGATAATGATAAAGTTGCTGATGCCACGCACGTAATTTTAGAGTGCCCTAACTTCAATAATGAACGAACAGAACTAATGAAATGTTTATGCGACCTTAATATTCCATTCCCCGTATGGTATCCTAGTCTCCTTTCTATTAACCCCACTAATATAAATACTTATAAAACAATATTTAAATTCTTAAACAAAATAAATATAAAAGTATAGTTAATTATAATAAATAGATATAAATTAAAACAACGCTTAATGTAAAGGCTAATGAAAAAATCGCTCAAAATCAAATTTAATATTAACTTACCGTTTGTGTGTCTCCAAATTCCTATGTCCATGGTCCTAGCCATCTAGTGTGTAAACTCCTGCTCGCGCGGCTCGGCGCCTTCCTGTTTACACTTCTCACTGTCCACTTGCTCCATCCCGGAATTGTATCCCCGTCTATATATATATGTCTGTTCTCGCGATAGAAATTACTAAAGGTGCATAGCACCTACATGATAAAATTAAGTATAAAATAAAAATAAACAATAGAAATGGATGAATGGAAGAATGAATGGGACGTGAATGAAGAAGGATGAAAGAAGAATGGCTGAGGGTTTAGAAAAAAAAAAAAAAATGCAGAATAAATAGAAAAAGATTTAATTAATGAATAATAATAAATATAGAAAAAGGACGTGGCTAATTACGCAAATAAGCGTAGAAGCCAATTATATATATTAAAAAAAAAAAAAATAAAAATAAAAAAACTCTTTTTTTTAATTGCTCCCCCTGGGACCAAGATTCCTACCTAGATCCCCGAAAAATCCCCATTCTGTAAATTTCATCAAAATCGTTATTCTTTTTTGAGAAAAAAAAGTCTAGGTAAGATTATACGTCATACTATATTTAACGTACATAATATACATATTTTATATAGGTAATATAAAAATAACATACTTAGGTATCTATTTATTTAAATATTAGTTAAAACTACTTACATAATTACGTATAGTTTTTATTTCTGTTATTCTTTACTATACAAATAGTTCACGGATTATTTTAATAAGTTAAAAATTCTGTCAGATAATTTTGACATATAAATAATGAAAGTAGTTTGTTTTCTCCAAAGCCTACTCACGATATTACAATGTTTTGACAGGTCAAAAAACCGTTTTTAAAAATGATAAAATCGATAGGAAAACGAATTTTTCCAGGGATGAGACCTAGCTAAATCGATTTTTTGCCCCCCGAAACCCCTTTTCGGTAAATTTGATCAAAATCGTTAGAGCCGTTTTCGAGAAAATATTTATATATATACATATATACATAGATACATACAAGATTTACTCGTTTAATAATATAGGGGGATGAAAGTAGTTTGTTTTCTCCAAAGCCTACTCACGATATTACAATGTTTTGACAGATCAAAAAACCGTTTTTAAAAATGATAAAATCGATAGGAAAACAAATTTTTCCAGGGATGAGACCTAGCTAAATCGATTTTTTGCCCCCCGAAACCTCTTTTCGGTAAATTTGATCAAAATCGTTAGAGCCGTTTTCGAGAAAATATTTATATAGATACATAGAAACATAGATTATACATAGAAACATATATACAAGATTTACTCGTTTAATAATATAGGGGGATGTGTTTTTCGAATCAAAGTTGAGCGAGCAGTAATTTGTTAACTAATGCTCCAAGTTGCCGTTGAGGTCACTGAAGTTGCCCTACGTCGGCCATTCGTTCACGCTGGAATAGGTTTGCGAGAGCGCGCACGCTTTTGATTGGCAAAAGCAAAATAAAACCAATTGAACATTAAAAAGTAACATTTTTTTGAAGTATTACGTGTGTTGCAATAATTTTTCGAGTATTTTAATTATTGCATTTATCACTTGCAATTAGTGGAGCAATGCATGATTTTTCGATTATTTCATGAAATTCGTAGAAATATGGATAATTTATTGAAAAAAAATACTTGGATAGCATATTTAAAGGGATTATTTAAAATACGTGTTCAGTCAAAAAAATTAGAAAAATTTATTTCACATAATTATTTTACTTTTTTCACACTTGAATTTTTCAGTTTATTCGTTGAAAAATTAAAAAAATGTCTTGTTAGAAAAAAACAAGCATGAAAACTTACAATTATCGCAAAATTAATCATTGTTTCTTATAATACATATCTTCAGCTTTAATTTGATCGCCTATAAAGTGCCGATATCACTTTTCAAAACTTTAATATTCATGATCAAATTAGTTAGATGATCATAGCGGAAAAATACTTTTTTCGAAAATTGACAAACTTTGAAGGCCTAGATTTTGTGACATAATTTTTTCTAATTTTTTTGACTGAAGACGCATTGTAGATAATCCCTTTAAATATGCTACCCAAGTATTTATATATTTTTTTCAATAAATTATTCATATTTCTACGAATTTTATGAAATAATCGAGAATTCATGCATTGCTCCACTTTCAAGTGATATATGCAATAATTAAAGTACTCGAAAAACTATTGCAACACACGTAATACTTTGAGAAAATGTTACTTTTTAATGTCCAATTAGTTTTATATCATTTGCTTTTGCCAATCAAAAGCTAAAGCCACTTATGTACAGCACGCGCGCTTCAGCAAACCTATTCCAGCGAGCGAACGGCCGACGCACGTGGGCAACTTGGTTAACAAATTACTGCTCACTCAACTTTAATTCGAAAAACATATTATGTCATATATGTTTCTTTAGTAAAATTTTCTGTTCTTTCCAATGGTGGTGTCAGTTTTTTCATACAAATTGAATTTAAAAAGTTACTCATGAAATTCGTATTTTAGCACCTACATTGTTTAATAAAAAATTTTGCACACAATTTCTCACGGTGGCATTTTGATATTTTGCTCTCCACACCTTTCTGAACACGTTTCAACAAAAATCATCGATCGAGGAATTATTCCGAAGTGAAAATCTAATTAGACTTCCCTACTGAGTTGATATGAGTTTTAAAAAAACTATTTGTAGAAATTTGTCTTGTAGAATTTTTCAAGTGTATGTTTTTCTGTTATTAATCATGTTCTACCAATTAGTGCCTAGCGAAGAATCAGTTCAATTGCATAAATATTTTGATAGATAATAATATGTATATAAACAAAATAATATTATTTACATAACAATAGTGCGTAAATGATCATATCTTCATATTAATGTTATTTTTAAAAATCGCTCGAATCTTTAAAAATAATTTATTAATCAATTTTTCATAAACAAAATTTAATCTCCTGCAGTGCCAGTGATGACAAAACTTTTGAAAAGAGTAAGAACCAGGAACCTTTAGATCTTCAGTCGAACGCTCTATCAACTAAGTCAGTGGAACAATAATGTCAGACGCTCTATAGTACAGTATACATGTACGGCTGGAGTCAGTGTTGCTGTAAAATTACTTTTTTAAAGTTAATCGATAATTTGATTCGAGTTATTATTTGCCAGGATTCATGCCAGAACAACACACAATCTGTGAAAATTTCAACAAGCGATACCTCTTACCACGAGACGAGCGACTAGGGATAGCTGTAATTGTCGTTTCTGATTGGTCGATTACCTCACCTTGCTTTCGTTTGATACACGCACACACGTGTACGAACTCTATATTATTATAGAGTTCCCTACCACTATCCCATATTATACCGTTGCGTCTTGTTTACTATATAGCCCAGGAAATGAAAGGAAAAAATCACCCAATGTCGTAAATAATTCCCATAGAGCTGGATTTTTCACAGATGGTAGAAAACCTTTAGACATGTATTTTTACAAAAGTCCCCGGTTATCCCCCTTGTGCTTCCCCCGTCACCCTCTCTTGAATATAATTTTGCAAGCCTTTCGGAAGCCAGTTTCGAAATATCTCAGAAACGGTCGACTTAAGCGATTCTTTCATTATGTAATGTTTTAAATAGGAATACATTTCCTACAATTTGCATTTCTACAAATTTTCTGTGGTGCAAATAGTAAGTGCGCTACATCTTCTTGAAAATCACGCGCTTTTTGTAGCCTTGAAAAACATTTGTTAAAACGTAATGTCCTTTCAATAGCTTTATTTATTGTGTTTTTCATCGAATTTTAAATTGAAAATACACATTTTCATTAAGCAAAGAACGCCCTAAATCGTGATTTTTGTCCCTTATCGATATGACGATATCTTCAAAAATTGAGAAGCTATAGCCAGTCAAAGTAAAAATCATCATAGAGTTATACGTGTTTTTAACACGCGTTACGAGTACCTTCCATACCGAATAAAAAAAAATCCGTCTAGGAATCCCGAGAGGAATCCATAGAAAATTTAATACCCTAAACGATGGTTTTTGTTCTATCTCGATAACTTAAAAAATGTTCAAGTTATAAACATTTAAGTTCATTTAAAAATTAGTTTTTTTTCTTCTATTAGACAATTTTTCATTCAATTCGCTTGGACTTAAATGCCTATAATTTAAAAATGTCTCAAGTTATCGAGATAGGTGGATAACCGGGGACTTTTGTAAAAATACATGTCTAAAGGTGTTCTACCAACTGTGAAAAATCCATATCTATGGGAATTATTTGCGACATAAAATCTTTATTGACCGGGCTAATAGAGATATTGTTTACATTCTGTGTTACAAAAATGGCCTAAAAACCAATAATTAAAATATGGATAAATTTCCATGTACATTAATTATATGTGGGAACTGGGGAGTGTTCCAACACATGTTCTTCAAAACCGTCTATAATATATTCTAGACAACGCGAACGCATTAATGCTCAATAATAGCTTTGTTTAAAAATTATTTTTGCTTTCTAGACGTAAACACGTGAACTTTCATCAAAACACTAAAAGTCGATCAATTTTTTGACGTTTCAAAATAGCTTTGGAACTTTGAAAAAACAAATTACATTTGTGTGTCAAAATACATAATAGTGAATCTGTAATGGTATCAAAATAAAGCTTAATTTAATATTACCCATTATTTGAAAATAATATCATTCATATCCAAAAATTAAACAATAACAGTGTTTTTGAGGAATTGGACAATTATATAGAAAAATAAATTTTAAACAAAGCTATTATTTAAAAGCGACGTTATACAGAGCTGTGTTCGGTCGCTCGGACCTATAGCCTCCATGGTTCGGACACTGGTAAAATGTATCTGTGTGTACGTGTGTCAAACGAAAGCAAGGTGGGGTAATCAACCAATCAGAAACAACAAAAACTAGGGTCGTAGTGCCAAAACCTGCCGACAATATAGTGTATTTGCTAATACAGGCCTTGTGGCTTTAATACGTAAACTTAGTTTGTTTTTGGACAAAATAAAAAATTTAACCCCTTAGTACATCCCTTAAAATAATATATTTTTTTTTATTTCAGTATTATTATCAATGCAACCTCTGTACCAAATTAAATACACCCTTCAGTAAGTAATTCACTATCCGCAAACTAGTGTTTTCATAAAATTTGTAAGCCCAGTCCTGTTAGGCCGATTTTATTAAAATTTTAGCAGCACATTTTAATCTTTACTAAAGGGTTAAATTTCAATTTTGAAACGATTCGGACAATTTTTTCGGTATTTTTGGGCCCAAAAACATTTTTCAACCCCTAAAAACTACCCTTAAAATGGTCCGATCGGGCCCATTTTAAATATGCTTCGTGCGGTGATGGATTCCAACGTGTTTACCAAATTTCGTCAAAATCAATTAACTCTTTCGAAAGTTATAGCCCGTACACGTATATATATATTTAAATAGACATTTCCAAAAATGGTGCCAAAGTGTTCAGGAGGCTATGAAACGTCGAGAAATTTTGGTCCGACCCCTAGGTCCCGCCATCCGACCGACGCCAATAGTGTATGTGCCATATGGCAAATACACTAATAATTACAGGTATCCCTAGTTGCCCGTATATAAATACCTACTCAGTGAAAACGTACGAGAAAGAGCGGAGTGGGAATTAGGGCTCTGTAAATAAAACTTATGCGGCGCTTAACTGTATTTTTGTTACGTCAATGAATAATTTAATGATTATTAAGTGTAAAATAGTATACGATAAACGATTTTATATTAAGATTAATGTATTTAATAATTATATCTGTTTGGAATAAAATTTATACATTTGTTTGGTTTAATATTGGGTGTATGATTAAATTTTGTTGATATTTTATTTTGATATTACACAAGGGTAAAATGTCGGTCAATGAACGTGTTATTATTTAATTTTGAAAATTTATAAACACTTTTTATATAAAAACATAAATTTGAAGTTGAACAAATGACAAAAATGCCACCAGTAAGTCAGTAAGATCATTGATTAACATATTATATGGGAAGATAGTGATTCCATGTACTGAAAAATATACTATAGCTGCCCGCTTACGTTTCATTCCCCTGGCCCACAAACTCAATGTTGACTTGTTCTTCCACCTATATTATTGTTGAACTAACAGCTCAGATATTGTCAATGCTACCTCTAACTGATCCTAAATAATGATATAAGATATTTACATCACTGCCGCAGCTGACATTATTTTAATGTTTTGAAATTTGTTGAGACTGTATAAAACTTATATAAAGTGAACTTAGTTTAGTTACATAATTTATCTGTAAACGCTATCTGATTTTATATTTCTTTGTCTCTGAATAAAAATTGTTCAAACACTCGTAAAATATATTTTGATGTATTCATAGGCTAAGAGCTGATAACACTTTTTTCATGTGTTTTTATAAGACTTGGAACTTTTTTAAAAGATGAATTTTATATATCTCTACAAGGGGTATATAGTCTGTCATTCCAAACGCGGGGCAAAACCACCCCATATTTTTTTGTTCACTCTTGCGAAAAAAGACTTATGTGTGTTTATCATTAGTAAAGTCTAGAAAAAGTTTTGCCCCGCGTTTGGAATGACAGACTATTTACCCCTTGTAGAGATATTTAAAAGTTAACTTTTAAAAAAAGTTCCAAGTCTTCTAAAAACACATAAAAAAGTGTTATCCGCTCTTAGTCTATCATAGCAACTTATACTAATTAGTTAACAAAAGCAAGCAGTTTAAGAGAATTAGATAATCAAATTCATTAAGATTGTAAAATTTGTTGTTAAATAAAAGAATTTAAAATAAATCTTTCACAATTTTTCCAATCGTTAGGGGCCTACACACGATCAGTTTAACTTCGCAGTTTATCTGTGCAGTCAAACTGCACAGTTGTGTGAACTGTACGGTGTGTGGGCTATTTCAGTTTGCTCTTCTCAGTTTGAAGAGCTGACGTGCGTGGCTAGACACGACTAGAAAGGGAAGTTCGGTTTTGCGCTCAGATTGATCTGAGCGCAAAACCGAACTTACCCAAAGACTACACATGACTGTGCCAACTGTTCAATTAACTGAGCTGACTTCGCAGTTTATCGGTGCAAAGTAGAGTCAAATGCGCAGGCCAAAAGCCTGCGTTAAAATTTGTCGGAACTATGCAGTTATCTCAGTTTATCGCTCAGACATGACGCCACAAGGGTTAAACTGCGCAGTTAAACTGATCGTGTGTAGGCCCCTTTAATGAATTTGATTATCTAATTTTCTTATGTATGAATATTTTTAGTTTGACATAATAATGATTAACATTATTAAGTTTAAAATTAAATAAAATATCAGAATGGTCCAAAAGTCTTGCCCTAACGTTAAATCCAATTAAATTCAATATAATGTCTATAGAAAGCCGGAATCAGTTGGCTAAAGTGCCGTAACGCTGTCTGGTCATCAAACTAATTCTGTAGACTACTGCAAAAATTTAGGATTATACATAGACAAATACTTAGAGGAATCGCTCATTTTATCATCTTTTAATTATTGTGATATTGTGTACGGACCATGTATAAACCAGTCAACATCGCAGCTTATCCAAAAATTTTAAAATATATGCTTCAGATATATTGTATACAACATAAATTTACATATCGCATACTTCGTAGACAACTTGATCACAACCGGGCAGCCAGATTATCTAAATTGCAATTTAAAATTTTTATCAGATTATCATAATAATAATAAAAATACGATGTCACAGGATACAACATTGTCAATAAACTTGCATGAAACAAATTTTTATAAAAAATCTTTTACTTATGGTTCTGCCTCTATATACTTATAATAATATTCCTCGTGAATATAAACATCTCAAAAAAGAGGCGTTTCGAAAGAACGTTAGGGGTTGTCTATTAATAGTCACCGCGAAATATTATGCAATATGAACCAATGACGCAAGATTGTCTTAAATAAAATTAAGATGCTAGTCACCAGATGGCCTAACGATTGTCAACACAACTCACTTCTGAAAACTCTACAATTATTCTGTACTCAAAGATTAAATAATAAAACTTAGGATGCTAGTCAACAGATGGCTAATAGTGCGACGTCTAGCTGCCTCTATTAAAAGTGGCCTCATTTACGCTCATAAGGTTCAAAATCTTCTAGTAATATGTTAAACAATGGTAAGATATTATTTTGCCATTATAACACATACTTTAATTTAAGTTTTTTTTATTAAATAATCCCACGAGTTTTCACTTTTCCTAATAATAAATTTTGCGTAATTGGGATCTATCAAATGGGAGGAGGTTTAAAAACACGGCGGAGTTAAGGGTTAAATCATATAATATACAGTTTCTTGACATTTCATTAGAAAATAATTTGTTGTTAAGTAAGTTTTACAGTGCGAAGGCGATAACTGATAATATTTAATGCCATGATATTAGAAAACGTCGCGGATTTCATTTTCGATAAACTTCTTGTTTACCTACTTGTTTTATTTTTGTAATAAACAATTTCACAATAAATTTACATTTGTCCCTTATTCGACTAAAATTTTCTACCACCAAATGTCATATGCCCATTTGACAGATCCCAATAGCCGGGTAGTTTTAACATTGGAAATGTTTATGTTCGTATATGGGGGCAGAGTTACGAGTTTTCGTTCAAGGCCAAAAGACAACGGTGTCGCGATCAAGTGAGGAGCAATCAAGCAAAATTGAACAAGTGCATTTTTTTCGAAATGTGTTTTATATCATGTCTAGTTAATTGAGAGGTATTTGCGACGATCTGCGGTGTTATTTTTGAGCAAATGTTAATAAATACTGTAGAAAAATCCATTTAAAAGTTAAGTAATCAAGCAAAAGTGAACGCGTATATAATAGAAGAATAATAGGGTTATTCCTGACAAAACTAAACAGTGCATTGACAAATATTGTGTGTATAATAAACAGTTAATTATGTTTCATATATGCTGTTATCATTTCCAATGTCCTCGATGGTTGCAAGGATTGCGAAATCTGTGAATTTTTTTTATATTTTATTGTTTTTTTTTCATATTATTTGTACCGAATAATCGAACTGTATGTACTATAACGTCGGTTTTTTCAACAACCGATGGCCACGGCTAGCTAGGCTCAGCGGCGCTAGGTCGTGGTTCAAAAATACGATCTCAGAATTAAATTTCGAGAAAAAATCAAGTACGGGGGAGTAAGCTACGCTCAACGGGAGTTCGACGCTTACTCCATCCCATAAACTCTAGGAAAGTGGAGCCACGATCAGTAAAAAAACAATACGAAAAATGCCCACAAGAGGGCTTAATAATCCACCACCTACCACTTGACACAAAGGACAATACACACTTAACAATAAATAAACCTGTAAATAAATAAACAATCAATTACGAATAACCCTAATAAGGGCTCAACAAACCCAACCACCTACCACTCGACACATAAAAAAACACTACAACAAAACAATGGACGATCTTATGATGTAAAATATTTGTACGTGCCACACCGACTAAAAGAAAATCAAAGGGCGCCAGAGCCCAGAACCACTTAGGCCGTACACTGCAACCCAACGGGTTCAGTTTGGGAAGCTGTATAAAAAACATCCACGATCCTAAACTATATTAATAAATAAATGCTAAAAAAATCTGTATTCCTATACGGAATCCTAACAAAATCTTAACACCAATAACAAAATCCGCAAACAACAATTACAACACGGAAATCCTGAAATTTCAACTAAGCACGGGACAACAAATTAAAATAGAAAACCTTTGCTAATTTTCAACGAGATTAATAGGGGTACGCCACTAAACGATGAAAATATCCACTAAATATTTTTCATCTACCCAGTTTCACGGACAAAACTAGTAGGCCAACATTTAATTAACGATGTCCGAATCCAATCGTTTGTTCTATCCAATCCGAAAATCCTATACAATCCACAGTAACGAAATCACAAGGACCAGGTCCCAGCTGTGATGCTAAACCTCAAGGGCTTAGTCTGACAAACACAGACAAAATAAAGAAATTTCGGGAATAATTTTAAGTGATTATCTCAGGAAAATGGATACAATATACAGGAATATACACCAACAAAAACAATAACAATCAACCATGAAATCTCAACAAAAGCTGACTCAATCAACACGCCATACACGACCTTATCGTCGTCAAACAACCATCCATTTTTCATATCATATGTTCGCAACTCGGCGACCCCGAGTCGTCTGACCGCAGGCCGGCTGTATCACTTACGTCTGCAGATAGCTCTAAATGTTGCACAGCGTTGTCTGGGATTTAAACGTAGCTTGTTAGATAGCTCTAAATGTTGCACAGCGTTGTCTGGGATTTAAACGTAGCTTGTTCTTAACACATACATACATAAATAAACACATTCCTGTCAGTCAAGAAGTTTGTTTTTTTTCATATTTATTTATATATTTCCGTAAAATTTTCATTTTTATTTATATAGATATATTTTTTAAATTTTAAAATGCATATTTTTGACCTTTTGATTATTATTAGTTTGTCAGAGAAAAATTTTTTGATAAAAGTTTGTTTATGCTATAAAACCTAAAAGGAAATAATTAGAATCGATCTCTTAATAATAATAATAATTGCCTTTATTAGGGCGTGTACAGGGAGGATCCAAGCGCGGATCCACCGTTGTGGGCACGGTGGACATGCCCACAACCTTAATTGAGGTCGATAGGCTGATGTTATGTCCAGTGCCTTAATAAAATGTAAAAAAAAAAACGAACAGTACTTTGCCCGCATGGACCTAAACACTGTACAAGGTCTTGGCAGGGGCGTCACACATTTTGTAAACGTCTCCTTTGTAGGAATGCAATGTACGATCGTGAGCGAGTAGTGATGGGCGGTTATGAGATATTTTTACAATCGAAACAATTGTAATCGTTCATAATAACAATCGGGTCCACAATCGCCTCGGAGTTTGATTTTACAATCGAAATGTTCGGTTGTTCAAGTCGATTATTTGCCACATAGGTTATAGCAATAGCAGCGAATGAGAATACATATAATCGCGATTCAAGGCTATATGCTAGTCGACTGACGTTCACGCGACTCGTTGATTGTTCACTGTTCAGTCGGTACTCACGACTCTGTAATCTTTTCACTATTGAATTCGTATTACGCAATTACTACACAATCGACCATCGACTCGACCACAGTAATTGTTGAGTGATGAACGATTGTATATAATGTGGCTCTCGACAGTGTACGATTCAGTACTATACGACTCGGTCTCGGTGAACTATGAAACAGCAACAATCGAGTCCAAGTGGCAACCATCAAGAGTCGAAGACAGTGTGGTGTAACGGTTAGCGTAGCCAACCTTTGGACCACACTGTCGTGGGTTCGAATCCCACCTCCGCTCATGGATGTTTTGTGATGTCATTTAGTTTTAAGATAAGATAAGATAAGATAAGAATATATTTGTAATGATGTGTAAGGATGTTGTTATTTAATGTAATTAAGACGCTAATGACCTAAGTTGTCGACGCGTCTATAATCTATAATAAAAATAAAATAAAACCATCGAGAGTCATCGAGATGTTTGAACAATCGACTAAAACATCTCGCATCACTATGAGCGAGTCTGTAGTCCAACTCGCAATTGGCCGATTTTCGGGTGGCCGTGACCACAACCTTTTCTGAGGGCTGGATCCGCGCCTGGGAGGATCTGAAAGTTTGATTTGATCCAAGAATAGAGCTTCCTACATCGGCCCGATAAAAAATCTGATCCGACTACTGGAAGGCGCGCCGTGCATTGTTTTTGCACAGTATACCGCAAATAGACGATTGTTTTTGTCATTTTCATACAGTGTGTGAACGAAAGTCAAATGAAATCGGAAATATTTTGTCAGCAGTGTGCGGTAGTTGTCAGATTTAAATCGTACTGATCGAAACAAAATTTTAGACTTAAGGTTTTTAGGGGATTCCTCAAGTATATTTTTCTTATTTCCTCCCTACTCCCCTAAATAGGGGTATTGATGTACAAAAATAGAAAATTGCGATATTCTCCCATTCTGAATGTTTACGAAACAAATTAATGGAGGCATATTGTAGTTATTAATGACATAAAAATTTATGAAATGTAATGCGAATCGTTTGAGCTGTTTTCGAGAAATTGCAATTTTCTATTTTTGCTCGTCAATAAACTACCTTTATTAAGGGGAGTAGGAAGGAAATAAGAAAAATATACTAGAGGAATCCCCTAAAAACCTTAAGTTTAAAATTTGGTTTCGATCCGTTTAAAGGTGTGTCAACTAGGTCTTTCTATTCTTGGACCAAATCAAACTTTCAGATCCTCCCTGTACATAAGAGTTACACCGATTCTAATTATCTACATTTAGGTTTTAGAGCATAAACAAACTTTTAACGCCGTGACCCCCAGTCGTGACTACAGATTTCAAAACATTACTTAGGGTCTCAACTAACGGTACACTATTACTAAGTGGCATCTTTTCATCATAAAATGCGTTATTTTCAACGAAGATTCGTAAAAGGCTATATTTAAGCTAAACGAAGAAATTTGTTAAACTAAACAGTGAAAATTTAGCAGAAATACGAATGTGACAAAAATATGTATAGAACCTTTTTTGTAGAGAATTTTGTTAATTTTAATTTTGTGAGGAACTATTTTTTTCATAGAGTTAAGGTGAAGTTATGAATCTGGTAAAACCTGATTTTCGGCCCTTCCCCAGCCCCCCCAGGGGAGTAATGCACTTCGTTGGAGGGGGGAAACTTCAGGGTTTATTGAGGACACCTTAAGGGACCATCGTGTAAAAAAAATTTCTTGTAGGAATTTTTTCCAGTGTTCGTACATTTTCGACTTTGCGATTGGTCTATATCTTAAGTCGTATGGAATAAAATATTTTTCATGCTAGTTCAAATATATTATATTACAGCTGTGCGATAAATATTATTTTACATAGCCGACTAGTCTAACGATATTACAGACTTTTTCATTCCCTTATGGAATACGGAGTTTTGGTCTGGGGAGGGGCACCAGCTGCTCAAAGAATTTTTATACTGCAAAAAGCTACTGTCTGTATTCTGGCAGGTGTCTGTAGATACGAGCATTGTCGACCCCTTTTTCAACAATTAAAAATAATGACCTTCTATGGCGCCTACATTTTTCACTGTTTACTGTATGCTAAAGAGCATTACAGCAATATGAACACACATTCTAATGTACACTCATATAATACAAGAAATAAGGATTGCTTAGTTTTGCCGCTACACCGGTTAAATACAACACAAAAAAGTTTTAAATATTCAGCACTGAAATTTTTTAATAAGCTTCCTACATTTCATAAATAAAAATAAACATTATTTGAATTTTGCAAACTTATAATTAAAAAAGTTATCAATAATAAATAAATAAATTCTTTGTAATAATATTGTTTACAGTTATACTACATGTACAAACTAGTGATGTGCCGGATATCCGAGGGAAAAAAAAGATCCGTATCCGTATCCGTTAGTTTTTTGGCGGATCTTTTACCTTATCAATTTTCAATTCATAGATAAAATTTTATATATATAGGTAATTAGGTAATAATGAAAAACAGTTAAATTCCATTCAGATTATTTTTTATTTTTTAATATCGTGGTCAATAACTTTTTCCCATAACAGATCTTAGTCTCTTTCCAAAGGTCGATGTGCAATATTTAGTATTTATCGCCGCGTACTCTAAGAAACTTAAGATCCGTATCCGTATTCGCGGATATACATTTTTAACAATCCGGCACATCACTAGTACAAACCTATGGAAAAAAGCGTACGATTATCTGAATTATCACATTTATAATCACGACTGATCATCAGTTATCACAGAAAATTATTTTGTGCGGTTTATTATTACCAGAAATCTCACTGCCCATTAGATGACAAATTTTAGTCACTAAGTAGATAGCAAATATCACCAGATATCTGGTGTGAAAATCATGTGTCTAGTGTGAAAAAATACCACATACAGGGTGATGACCGTGACTGCTGCACATGGGGATTTAACACGTTCAGTGCCGATGACACCTCTGTGGTGACATTTGCTATTCCCGGTAGAGGCCGATGGCACCACTGTGGCGTCAATACATAATCATATATTTTATTAAAAAAAAAAACACCCAAAATTGGACATAAAAAATATTAGACATACATGTCACCACAAAAAAATGAGATGTCTGGTGCCGATGTCACACCTGTGGTGACATGCCGTCAAAACTATCAAAAACTTACCAAAATAAACAATACATCGCATAATTTATTATAAAAGAACAAAAAAAGTGTAGAAAAATAATAATTTTAAGTTGGCTCCTGAGCGACATCTCAGTATTATTGCGGCAGTGAACGTGTTAACCCGTAAAATCAACTTTCGTGATTTCCTGCTTCCCTAATTATTTTAGGAAAAATATCTTCAAATAATATTTTAGAACATAAAATTCTGCATCTAAATCACTAAACAAAATTAATTTTGCATGCTTTGTAACGGCAGAAATTTGATATGAAAATGTCAAAATTACCTCAAAAACAGATAGCGATAGCCATGGAACTTCAAAATGATTAGAAATTATTGACAGCTAAAACGTCATCATTTTGTTCAAGTTTCATGGCTATCGCTATCTGTTTTTGAGGTATTTTTGACATTTTCATATCAAATTTCTGCCGTTACAAAGCACGCAAATATGTTCTAAAACTTTTATTTGAAGATATTTTTCCTAAAATAATTAGGGAA
This sequence comes from Mongoloraphidia duomilia, assembly GCA_039654895.1. Taxonomy (NCBI): domain Eukaryota; kingdom Metazoa; phylum Arthropoda; class Insecta; order Raphidioptera; family Raphidiidae; genus Mongoloraphidia; species Mongoloraphidia duomilia. Next base: position 38,249,764 of record CM077517.1, on the reverse strand, counting down.
GCAGGAAATCGCGAGTTTGATTTTACATTCATACCGTCACTCACACCGCCCTAAAAATTAGCTCGGCAGCCAATACGTTTCGCTCCTCAGAAGAAGGGGCTTTTATTTTAAAATTGTTTTTTTTACATTTTTTTTTTAGTAGAGAAAAGCCTCCTCTGTGACTCTATTTTTTTGTTGTGAGAAATCTTGTTTTGTTCTTTTAGAACAGTGTGAGTGATAGCTGCAGCCTGTAAAGTTGGCTTTATTTGTGCAACAATTTTCTTTAAGAGAGTGAGCTGCGATTTCGACTGAACTGAATCAACAGCAGTGCAAAGCCACCTTTTCAGTTCGTCTTTTTCTTCTTTTAAATTTTTGTCATCAGGTGTTTCACTCGAGCAAGCGCTTAATATATTATATAGATCTTCAGTCTCTGCTTTTCTGGGGTCGATATGAATATGTAGATCATCTTGCTCCCCTAGTTTAAAAAACAAACATTAATGAGTACATATTGTATATCAACAAACTGAAACAACTACTTATATCGACTTCGTCAACTAATATGGAAATTCTCGTTAACATATACATTATAGTAAAAGTACGACGTCTATTTTAAAAATCATTTTAAACCGTCTTGCATTGTTATTTTCTGATGGATTTTACACCACACTACAGTGTTGATTTGACCAGAAGATTTCAAACGAAAATAGTCTTTGATACTGATACAAAAAGTTCCAAGGGAGAATAGGGGGTTGCATGACGGTGCTCATGTTGTTAGTTTTTTGTTCTTATATCTCCTCTGCCCGTCTGTTACAGTATGCATAAGCTTAATACAATCCATTAGAAAATAACAATGCAAGACGGTGTAAAATGATTTTTGAAAATACGCGTTGTGTCTCGGACTATTAAATTAGAATCACTGATCATATTCACTTATTTCGAAAATATTTAAGAACAGCAATGTATTAAAATAAAATATTAGTAAAAAAATAACTTTTTAGAGACATTTATTGAAATATATTAAGAATGAAAAAATAATATTGAATAATTTAGGTTCATATTATTAAGTATTATAAAAGCTTGGATTGTAAATTCTATGATAGTTTATTAGTCACGACCCATGCTTTTATAATTATGAACCTAAATTATTAAAAATTATTTTTTCCTTTTTAGTCCATTTCAATAAAAGCTTGCCTTTAAAAAGTTTTTTTTTACTAATATTTTATTTTGTTCATTTTAGTCTTTCAAAAATTTACCCCTTTTTGACCCCCATAGGGGTTGAATTTCGAAAAAACCGTTCTTGGTGGATGCTTACGTCAGAAAATTAACCTACTGTCCAAATGTCAAATAAACCCTACACCTTCGTTTGAACCCCTTAGGGATTGAATTCAATTCTAAAAGCAATTTATTTATGTATTGTCATCGGGAATACATAGTCATAGTCGAACTTCGATAACTCGAACCATGATTTGCCACAAAAAAAATTCGAGTTATCAAGACTTCGATTTATCAAGTAAAACTTATTTTCATTCTTGACGCTATTGCCAACTAATTTTGTTGGAGTTATCGAAGTTTGACTGTATTTGTTCAAAATTTCAAATTGATCGGATACGAGGAAGTCGTTCAAAATTAACTTGTAAGATTTGACCTATACGTACTAACACAGCAAGTTAAATAAAAGCTTGTAATTACCTTCTTCAGTCTGATCTTCCAGATTTTCTACTGAGTTATTAGCTTCTTGGTCCAGCAACTTACGTCCTAAGAGGTGGATATGTTTACACATATTCCACCTTATAGATGAGTCCAAGCAACTGCATGAATACTTATGAATACATATCTGGCATTCCGAGCAAACTAACTGACAAACACAATGTTCCAAATTTTTATGCATTTCGTAAATGTCTGGTGCGTTATTCGAAAACGAGAATACCTTCCACCCATCGTTAAATTCAACCAAGTTGACATCTAATTCCAAACTTTTATAATGTCTTTTTCGCAGATCCTTTATTTTACTACAGATCTTTCCTTTATTTAAAGTAATTACTCGGTCAAAGAGTTTATCTTTAACGAACCTCATAATACAATTTATGGACTTATCCAGCCGTTTAACACATTTACCTTCCAAATAAATGTATTTTATTGTTCTGTGCATACGTTCTAAATGCATATTGGTGTTAAGGCCACTATGTAACCTGTAACAGTAGGCCCAAGATTTCACATTTTTTCCATAATTATAGTTGAAATAAGTGGAAAATTTTGATGTGTCTTGATCTTCTAATGTTTTCTTCAAGAATTCTTCCATTATCATCAAAAATGCTGTTTCATCTGTCTCTTGTAATAATGTTCGAAGGTTTTTATAAACTTCCACCTAAAACAGATTTATCCTTTAGAACCACTGGATTCATAATCAAAATGTTATGTTTACGATTCTAAGTTTTGACAAGAATCTATACATATAATAAAATCGTAAACCTTTTTTGGCTGTTGTTTGTGCACGCTAATCTCCGCAATGGCTAAACCAATTTGAATGTGGTTTTCAGTGATGTATTGAGATAAGCTTGGACTAACATTTTGTATTTGTTTCATTTAAATCGGTTGACAAATAAAAAAAATGTCAAATTTAAAGTGCGCGTTGTGACACCGTTAATGCTAATATCAAAACGTACGTTTAAACTCGAGCTGCAGCAAACCGCATGTATTCGTTACCGAGTAACGAGTACATCGCCTGACTCGAAGTACCGAATCGTTACTCACAAATTTATTTCATTACTCTCATTTGTCGTATGTCACTGTTTGATTCACAGAGCTGAGGTTTGATTCGTTACACGAGCGAATACGAATCATACATGTAACACTAAAACGTGAACTGGAATCATCGTGCGTCGTACGTATGCCTATTTTTGATGTATTTTGAATTCGTTTGTTACATTACAAAGGAAAATAATATTTATTGTTGTATACATACTATACTAAATATCTAAATTCATGGATTTTGACACTCTATAAGACTAATATATAATGTTTTTTTCCACAGTATTATAAACTATGGAATAATTGCGTGGGGAGAAGATTACAAAAATTGTTTGGAACTGCTTCAAAAAATGCAAAACAGAATACTAAAGATTATGTATAAGGAAAAAATCTGGCTAGAAAACCTAGAAAACCCCTTCAACCTTAAATAGTTATTTGCTCTTGAATGCTAAGTTATCACTACACCTACCTCAAACATAAATATTTAGAATAATACGTCGTGACTTAAATACATAATTGAATGAATGCAATAGGTGCTTCATATTTACCGATTGCAGTCATTATGCATTCATTCAATTATAAATATTTAGTCAAACAGTACAACCAGATACAAGTCAAATGCTTTACCCAACATATCAAAAACTGTTGGCGATAAAAATAGTTAACAGGCTACCGAATAACTAATAATGGACCTTAATAAAAACTTCAATAAAAATAAATTAAAAAAATGGATAAGAATTAACTGTCAAATATAAGAACTCAATGAGCATTGAAATTAGATGATACATTTTTGTAAATTTGTAATAATTGTATTTTTTTACATTATACAATCTTAGCTTCTAAGTTTAGTTTTTTAAGTTTTAGTAATACGTAGGTTTCTCCGGACCTACAAACAGGTAATTTATTTACCTCTGCAGGATTACATACATATTATGTAATATACTTGTCTGTATTCTGGTTAATAAATTTCTAAATATACGTGAGCGGAGCCACGGGAAACAGCTAGTTTTTTTATAATTTACTGCAGAAGTACTCACCGGTTTGTCTTTTGTCGTTGGATTTTAAGGTGCCTCTTCTTTTGGCCTTTTGGTTTATAAACTCCAGATCTGCTACATGTATAATATATAGTTTTATGTGATTTACACATAACGTTTCCACGTTCTTTGAAAAATTGCGACATAGAAATTTGTTCTGTTGAGTTTTTCCAAACTTCAAAGTCTTCCTTTGTAGAAAACTTTTGGCTATTTCGCGCACTTTTCTTAACTGCATATGTCATGTCATGATGTCAGACATATTGTATTTAAGAACTTAAGCCACGTTTAAAACCCCAGACAGCGCGCGTGTGCAACTGTGCAACACGAGAGAGAACACTAAAGAGAGAGCGCACTAGACAGCTAGCTGCAGATGCTTTAGGCTGTATCCTCTGTCCTGTCCTGTCTATCTGAGCGCGTCTTTTGCGTGACGTACCAGCCGCCGTACCTCGCATTCTCTCACTTATACCGCCTTCACGAGCATAAGTCTATCTCCGTCGGCCAGAATTGAAACGAGTTTTAAATCAGATGCATTTTGTCAAATATTGTCGTTGTAGTTGACAATGTATTTTTAATTAGATTGATAATTTTGATCATAGGCTCGAAATACATTTTTATTTAGGGCAACCAAAAATATAAAACGTTATAGTACCTACATACATACATAGCCTGTGAGATTTATAATCCTCCTTTTGGCGTCGCCGTAGTTGCAGAGTAAGAATTAAATATAACTATCATATGATCTACCTCAAAGAAGACGACGTTTTATGATCGAATCCAAACTCAAAATGCTTGTGTGGAATTTTTTCGTTTACAATAGCTTCAGCACAAATGACACCGATGTGAACTTTTTTTAACTTCCCGCTAAGAAAACTTAAAATTTTCAAAAATAATTTCACCCCGATTTTCGAAAATCGAGTTTTCATCAAATATCGACGTTTTGTGATCCTATGAAGCTATTCTGACTATTTTTACGATGATGTCAGTATGTCTATGTGTGTGTGTGTGTATGTAAACCCCACATAACTTTTGAATGGCTTGACCGATCGAATCGGAATTTGCGACATTCGAAAGGGTTCTACTGAACTTAGGTTTCCTGAAAATTTGAACCGATTCGACCCAATAGATTTTGAGAAATTCCAAAAAAACCAAAAAAAAAGTTGTTAAAACGATGTTTTTTAAAAATAACTTCTAGAATATTGTACCGATTGATTTCATAATCTCTCTTCTCCTCAGAAAACTGCGTCGAATGCCGCTAAGCGGATCAAAATCGGTTAATTCGTTCGAGAGATATCGTAGTCAAGAGATTTCGAAACAAGCCGTGAGGTGGGTCGTTTATTAGGACTAAAGTGCGACCCTTGATCGAGGTCTACACGACGAACTTCCCAGTTTGATAAATATTTAATAATAATAATTAAATTAGGTATTACACAGAAAAGTAATCATTTTAATCATTGAAACATAATTATTATTTATTTTTAACAATAATAAAAAAAAAAAAAAAAAAAAACAGCTGAACCGATTTTTATAAAATTTATGTCGGATTAAAATGACGTTACACGCCTCGATTGACACCCTTACGAAGTCGATATAATTTTTTATTCGCGAGATATTGTATAAAATCTACTTTTTTGGAGGTCATTTGGTTAAGAAATAAATTATAATTTAAAGAAACTAAAAAACACGCTTTAATGAACTAAAAAGTAAAAAATAATTAATTTTATTGTAAACAAGCGTGGGGTAGTATGAAAATATGATTCAAAGCACCCCACGCTTTTTTACAATAAAATTAATTATTTTTTACTTTTTAGTTCATTAAAGCGTGTTTTTTAGTTTTTTAAATTATAATTTATTTTTGCTTTTTAGTCCTGGAGATCCTGGTCAGGATAATGGGACAAACTTATGGAATTATTGTATTGTAATCGGTCCTTGATAAGTGTGCAAAGTTTCAGTTCAATCTGAAGTTTTTTGCTTTTTTTTTTTTTAGTCCTGGAGATCCTGGTCAGGATTATGGGACAAACTTATGGAATTTTTGTATTGTAATCGGTCCTTGATAAGTGTGCAAAGTTTCAGTTCAATCTGAAGTTTTTTGCTTTTTTTTTTAGTCCTGGAGATCCTGGTCAGGATAATGGGACAAACTTATTGAATTATTGTATTGTCGTGGGTCCTTGATAAGTGTGCAAAGTTTAAACTAAATCTGACCGTTCAAAGTTGGTCAAAATCAAGTTCAAAGAAGTCGGTTACAAACTGACAAACACACAAGCCCGCAAACCCACAAGCCCGCAAGCCCACAAGCAAGCATACAGGTGAAGCTAATATAAGCGTGTTAAAAAGAACGGCTGAACCGATTTTGAAAAAATTTCTTTCAGATCATATTTACGTTAATACGCGTCGATTGGCATCCCAACGTAGTCGATATCATTTTTCAATCTCGAGATTTCGTCTTAGAAAGAAATGGACACATACATACGTACGTACGTACATACGTACACACATACACACACACAGACATCTTTCTAAAAGTAGTGTAAAAATAGTGTAGTGACCTTGAAACATAAAATTTTTTTTTCCTTTTTAACTTCCCATTGGAAGTTATTGTAATGGGTCCGAAAATCGAAATCAAAAAGGAAAAAACATTTTTATGTTTCAAGGTCACTACACTATTTTTACACTACTTTTAGAAAGATGTCTGTGTGTGTGTGTGTGTGTGTGTACGTACGTACGTACGTACGTACGTACGTATGTTTGTGTCCATTTCTTTCTAAGACGATATCTCGAGAATGAAAAATGATATCGACTACGTTAGGGTGCCAATCGACGCGTATTAACGTAAATATGATCTGAAAGAAATTTTTTCAAAATCGGTTCAGCCGTTCTTTTTTCTTAACCAAATAACCTCCAAAAAAGTAGATTTTACACAATATCTCGCGATTAAAAAATTATATTGACTTCGTAAGGGTGTCAATCGAGGCGTGTTAACGTCATTTTGATCCGACATAAATTTTATAAAAATCGGTTCAGCCTTTTTTTTTTTTTTTAATTATTGTTAAAAATAAATAATAATTATGTTTTAATGATTAAAATGATTACTTTTCTGTGTAATATCTAATTTAATTATTATTATTAAATATTTATCAAACTAAGAAGTTCGTCGTGTGGACCTCAAGGGTCGCACTTTAGTCCTAACAAACGACCCACCTCACGGCTTGTTGATTTCGATTTTCGGACCCATTACAATAACTTCCAATGGGAAGTTAAAAAGTGTTTTTTCAAAATAACTTTGAGATTTCTCAACCAATCGATTTTGTACCTTTTACAATATTTTTAGAGCTTAAAAACTGCGTCGAATGCCGTTTTAAAGATCAAAATCGAACAATGCGTTCAAAAGTTATAGCTTTTCAAAAATTAAAATAGTGTTGTTATCAGCAATTTTCAGATTCTTGAGCTCTCCAACGAAAAAAATTTTCAGTAGCTACAGTATTTGAGTAGCAGAATATGAACACATGGGCTTAAATAAAATGTGACAGATTTGGGAAATAATTGTAGTATTTAAAATAATGTTTTATGCTCACAATTAAGTTTAAAAAATCCTAACCATCGACACCTGCCAAACTCCGATAATCTATTGGTAATATATTGTTAGGATTAATTGAACATTGCTGAGGGATTTGAAGTCGAAGGGCAAATTATCTAAAATAATGTGTATTCCTATACTGTTAGGCATTTCCTTTTTTTAAACAAAATATTTTTTTATAGTATTTTTTACGTTAATTTCTCCATTAGATTTCCAACATATTTCAGTGGTTACAAAACAATAATTATTCATAAACCTTTGATAATCATGAAACATGTATAGCACTTGCGGATAATATTGGAGTGATTTAGGCAACGATAATTGAAAAAAAAATTTTACAGCTAATTTCATAGAAATAAACTTGCGTTTTGTTAGACCCCTTTCATTTTTAAACACACTGAAACTGAACCTATCAATTTCGCGACGACCACATTGGTCAAAGTAGGTTTCTTGTATTCAATAATTTGAAAATTTTCATTCAATAATATTGTCGCTTTTTAAAAACGCTGCTATTCGTTTTCAATATATTAATTAAAAAAAAACTTTCTTTATAAATAGACTATTACTTTTTCAAAATATTTATATTTTAACTGTAGCTGCACTTTCGATTATAAAGATAAAAAATAACTTTATATTAGAAATCGTGTCCATCGTGATTATAATAAAATTAAGCAAAATCGCAGGATAGTGGACAAAATAATTTGATTTATTAAATGAAATGTACGACGTTTCGTCTATAGATTTAGACTTTTTCAAGTACAATCATAAAAATAACAATATTTATGAAAATTAATATTAATTACTAACCATAGCAATTAACATAAGATAGGATACATAAGACAAAAACATGGTAACATGGTAACAAATTATGTTGACTATAAATTTTAACAATCAATAATAATAATAATACAAAAATTAGTATGATTTCATAATATAATTGTACTGACTACTTAAATTTTGAGTGTCTGTTCTATAATTGATTGAATTGTTTTTTCTAATAAAACACATTTCACTGATATTGCGTTTCTTCCAATTTGACTCTTTATCTAATATTTGAACTTCATTGAAAAGAAATTTATGCCCAGTGTCGAAATGATGAGATGACAACGCCGTTTTATTATCACTTAATAAGTTTATGTTTCTACAGTCCATTTTGTGCTGATAAATTCTATTTTTTAATAACTGTTTTGTTTGTCCCACATAACACTTATTACATTCTGCGATTTTGCTTAATTTTATTATAATCACGATGGACACGATTTCTAATATAAATTTTCAACCGAGGGGTTTTCTTAGCTACATTGGCGATAATTATGGACAACAGGTACGTAAGATAATTAAAGAATGGTTTAACTCATCAAAAAAAAACCAGCAAATTTTAATAATAGACGTATTTTTCTTTTACAATGCCGGTATCATGGAGTTTACCCCAAGCACATAACCAATAATCACAAAAGTATTGATTCGCTGTTATGTGAATTACACCCGTTCAAAAAAGAAGCTGAAAAACTGAGTAAGGATTTTTCAAAAAGGATATTAAACCTAGAAATTAAAATAACACTATGGAAAATTAAAAAACTGGGATCAGTAAATCATAGACTCAGTGAGTCATTAAAAGTATTAATTCCAACAGAGTTGTTTAATGAATGTCAAATTTTGAAGAACAGAAAGTACGAATTTGAATTTAAAAGAATAAAACAATTGAACATCAACAAGCTCAATAACTTATGTCAAGATAGATCACCAATACTTACGAACACTCATGAAAAATCTTGTATCTACAATTTTACCAATACTCAGTTACCAGAGGATGTGAAGAGGATCTTATGTTTGGAGCCAAATTTTGGAATACCAATTACAAACAAGGAAGTTCCTTCACATGTGTTAATTAAAGATTTAGAATATGGGTTTGATTTTCTTGATATAGAAGGTGTAGAAGCATTGGCAGAAGAGAAAAATAATTTAAGTTCAAGAGCCATTAATGTGATTCATAATTTTTACAAATCTAATAAGTGTGATAAAGACAACAGAAGTATCCTAAAAGACTATAAATCAACAAAAACATTTCTCAAAGACAATCAGCATTTAATTGTATCAAGGGCAGATAAAGGTAATAGCACTGTAATTATGGAAAAAGATGAGTACACTACGGTAATAAAACAATGGTAGAAGATATTTCTACATATAAATTGCTGAAAAAAGACCCTACTACTCAATTCCAAAATAGAAGTAATGTTTTAGTATCCCAGATGAAAGGAAAAAATCTCATTGACAAAGATACCGAGAAACAATTAAAAACACATAATGCAGTTCCACCAAAACTTTATGGCTTGAGAAAAGTTCATAAACAAGGTTGTAAACTAAGACCTGTAGTGAATTGCATTGGATCTCCTTGTTATAAATTGGCGAAATGTTTACATCAATTATTAAGTCCGCTAACTATAGACTTTAAACATAACGTGAAGAACTCATATTGCTTTGTAGAGTCTTTAAAAGGAATTAAGTTGGATCCGAATTATAATCTGGTGTCATTAGATGTAACCTCCCTTTTCACTAATATACCTAAAGAATTGGTCTTAAAAATTGTTAAAGAAAATTGGCTCACGTGGTCAAAGAAAATCAACATAACTTTTGATATGCTCATTGAACTTATTTGTTTTTGTTTTGACACAAGTTATTTTAGCTACAATAACAATTTCTACCTTCAACTTGACGGCAGCGCAATGGGAAACCCAGCAAGTCCAGTTTTAGCTAACATTGTGATGGATTACGTTGTTTCCAAAGTACTAAAAACTTTACCATATAAAATTCCGATACTAAAAGTTTACGTGGATGACACTTTCATTGCAGTTCCCGAAAATAAAATTGATGATTTATTACAAAGGTTCAACCAGTTTAATGAAAAGATTCAATTCACTATGGAGAAAGAAGTTGATAAATCAATTCCATTTTTGGACACCTTAGTAACACGCTCAGCTTCGGGAAAATTAAAAACGAATTGGTATATGAAACCTTCCCATTCAGGCAGGCTTCTGAATTTTCGATCTAACCATCCAGTGCAGCAGAAAATTAGTGTTATAAAAAGCTTGTTACACAGGGTAACAAAATTAAGTCACCAAGACTACCATAAGGACAATTTTAAGAAAGTTGAAAATATCTTAAAAGCTAATAATTACCCTGTCAACTTTATACATCAATGCGTTAATAGGTTTATAGAGGACCAAAATCACCTAAATAACACGTTGGATACTGTGGATGAAAGAACTAAGTCTACCAAGATTTATGTTAGATTTCCATTTGTGAAGAACTTGTCTTATAAGATCAACAGATTATTTTCGAACACAAATATTAAGTTGGTGTTTTATAACTTAAATAAATTGGATAGGTTATTCACAACACTTAAAGATAAGACGCCTATCTCACATCAATCTAATATTATTTATAAAATACCTTGTGAATGTAATAAGTGTTATGTGGGACAAACAAAACAGTTATTAAAAAATAGAATTTATCAGCACAAAATGGACTGTAGAAACATAAACTTATTAAGTGATAATAAAACGGCGTTGTCATCTTATCATTTCGACACTGGGCATAAATTTCTTTTCAATGAAGTTCAAATATTAGATAAAGAGTCAAATTGGAAGAAACGCAATATCAGTGAAATGTGTTTTATTAGAAAAAACAATTCAATCAATTACAGAACAGAACAGAACAGACACTCAAAATTTAAGTAGTCAGTACAATTATATTATGAAATTATACTAATTTTTGCATTATTATTATTATTGATTGTTAAAATTTATAGTCAACATAATTTGTTACCATGTTACCATGTTTTGTCTTATGTACCCTATCTTATGTTAATTGCTATGGTTAGTAATTAATATTAATTTTCATAAATATTGTTATTTTTATGATTGTACTTGAAAAAGTCTAAATCTATAGACGAAAGGTCGTACATTTCATTTAATAAATCAAATTATTTTGTCCACTATCCTGCGATTTTGCTTAATTTTATAAAAAATAACACTAATTAATAAGACGTTTACAGAAAATCTTGAATAATTGACACCAAACATTAAAATATGTACATTGGACTCGTGCGAAAATTTTTGTAAAATAACTTACTTTCTACGAAATGTTATAATTACCACAAAACACCAAACCATAACAAACACGCTCGACGTACGTTTCACTAACCAAGTTGGCATCATCAGGAGATGATTAGTTTTAATCATCTCCTGATGATGCCAAAGGTTCCACCACTTTTTATTGCACTTACTTTCTGTACAGGCAGAATTATTTTTAACGGACCTTTTAAAAAGTAAATTTAAAGAATATTGTTAGTCCAGTCACGAGAGCTTAAAAAGGTAGGTCCACCTTGCGTTTTGTGCAGCAATAGATTTTATTTTTTTGTGTCCTCAAGCATATTTAGGAGATGTCAAATCCAAGTTTGCGACCTCTAAAACAGGGCGGGGGAGTTTTGGTAGGCAAAAAACCACGATTTTTTTGCACTTTTTTCGGTTTTTTGCTTATAACATAAAAACGGTTGGTCCTATCGAAAAAATGGTCCTATTCAAAATTAAAGGGCACAACTTTTACTTCAAAATGCACTGGTCAAATATGTTTATGTTCCGATTTTTACCGACTCGAAAGAACTTAGAAAAACAAAAAAAAAATAAACTCTTTTTTGTTTGAAGGAACTACTAGTCTGTAAAAGAAGCAAAGTAGTAATCATTGAAAGCCTATACAGGTTTTTTAAAAATTCAATCCCAAAGGGTTATTGTAATAACAAGAAATCCTACACCCACGTTTTACCCCCTTTGGCATTGAATTAAAAAAAAATTGAATAGCCTATAACCTTTCTTAATAAACACACTATCTAGCAAAAAATTTTTTTTTCAAATTCGACTGGTAGTTTCTGAGATTAGCGCGTTCAAACAAAAAAAAATAAACTCTTTTTTTGTTTGAACGCGCTAATCTCAGGAACTACAAGTCCGATTAAAAAAAAATTTTTTTTGTTAAATAGCCCGTTTATTGAGGAAGGTTATAGGATATACGAGTTTTTTTTTTAATTTAACCCCAAAGGGGGTAAAACGTGCGTGTAAGATTTTTTGTAATAACAACAAATTTTTCACCCCCGTTTTACCCTCTTTGAGATTGAATTTAAAAAATCTTGAATAGCCTATAACCTTTCTTAATAAACGGGTTATCTAACAAAAAAAAATTTTTTTAAATCGGACTTGTAGTTCCTGAGATCAGCGCGTTCAAACAAAAAAGAGTTTATTTTTTTTTTGTTTGAACGCGCTAATCTCAGGAACTACCAATCCGATTTGAAAAAAATTTTTTTTGTTAGATAGCCCGTTTATTAAGGAAGGTTATAGGCTATTCGAGTTTTTCAATAGTTAAAAGCTTGAAAAAATGCTTTTTTCATTTTGGTAAATTTTGGTGATTTTCTAAGTTCTGTAGAGCCAGTAAAAATGGAAACATAAACATATTTGACTAGTGTATTTTGAAGTAAATTTTGTTCCCTTTAATTTTGAATAGGTCTATTTTTTCGACAGGACCAGCCATTTCCATGTTATAAGCAAGAAACCGAAAAAAGTGCAAAAAATCGTGGTTTTTAGCCCACCAAAACCCCCCCGCCCTGTTTTAGGGGTCGCAAACTTGGATTTGACATCTCCTAAACATGCTTGAGGACACAAAAAAATAAAACCATTTGCTGCACAAAACGCAAGGTGGACTTCCTCTCGTGACTGGACTATGTTACAAACCAGGTAAAATTTATTCTATATGTTCTGAAATGTATTAGGTATAGGTACCTACATCTTAATTAATTATTTTGAAAAATAAAGTTTGAATACTGAATATATATCCTACTAGCTGTTAGCCGTGTCTTCTCCCACGTATATTTCGATTTATGATTTATTATCCACCCCGCGAGAAATTCTCCTCCTGCGAAGCTGGTGGTGTTTATTCGCTCGAATTTTATCAATCCATTACTCACTCGCTTGGCTCGTTCGCTTGAATATTATTTGATTTGTTTAAACCCCAGATAGCGCGCGTGTGCACTGTGCAACTCTGCAACACTAGGGATCTAAATGACGAGCGAGCTGTAGAGTGTAGACGCTTTGTTTTACGCTACCCGTCCGTGCCGTTCGCATAAAGATATCATAGATAGAGGAGGGAAACCACCCAAAAAGTGTCGTTGCAAAAGATAGAGATGAAAAATATTATGGAGTGTACTTCTATACCTACAGTTGTGCCTATGACTCTATCTAATATCTATGATTATCTCTATGACCATTCGTTCCTGTGCCCATTGCGCCGGCGTATATACGCGTCTTGCCGAGGAAAAAGACAAAATCTCGGAAAGGTGTAAGATTAAGATACAAAAGTTTCTTGCATAATCTTAGCCTTATAGAGTAATGTCTACGCTATTTTTTGCATATTATCTGAGAACCCTATTGAACGTCATTTTTTTTTGTAGCTCCATACAAAGATATAAAGGATTTAACAAAAATCTCCGTTGAGCATCGACAACTATTACCATTACAATATATATATATGTTAGACACAAAGCCCAACAACGGCCAATAGTCGATTTTTTTGACCAATCTTAGGATTGGGCGTTTTAAAGCGACCAAAGCCCGAAGTTCAATTAAATTTCGATTTTCGGACTTTGGCCATCTTCAATCAGCCAAACCTAGGATTGTGCAAATACGAAACGACCAAATTGTAACCGTCATTTCGGTCCGTTTCTCGACTAGAATAAATAAGTAGATTTATTTAAACAAACAATACAATATATTATATAAAATATAAAATAATTTATATTTACGAACCGCGGACACATAATACATAAAGAACTATGGAATGCATAAGTTAAAAATTTGAATATAAAATAAATCTCAAAGTAAGTATAAAATACAATAAATAAACAGCCAAGTGCGTGTCGAGCCACACAAAGAGTAAGGTTCCGTACTATGTAGTATGTAAGTTATGCTAAACCTACAATTTTGATAAAATAAAAACACATTCATATTTTACTCAAAAGACCCTTTTCAACGATACCCCACAAGAATACGTACAAAAAAAATTGTTTTGCCCCCTGTTGGCATGTATAATTTTGATAAAATAATTAAAATTAAAACACATTCATAATCTATTCAAAAGGCTCTTTTCAACGATACCTCAGAAAAATAGATACAAAAAAAAATTTTTTTTGACCCCCGTTTGCATGTATGGCCGTCCTTCTTAAATAAACCTTTTTCATCTTTTGTTATTCTCTTCGCCTTTGGGCCGCGGTAATACATATTGTTACAAAACTGTTTTCTAAGTTGGCGGAATAAATATTTATTTATAATAATTATTAAAAATGCATAACAATTAACGCAACAACTATATACAATAATTCGTAACAATTAACTATATAAAAGGACTATTTTCATCACTGTATTTATTTCAGATTTATTTCTAACGTTTATTTATGTCGATAATTTACTTAGTTACTTCAGTACTATTTATTTATATCCACTCCACTATTTATATCACTGGACTGACTGATTGACTGATTAATATTTATATCCACTTGACGGCACGAGTCACCATTGACTGCCTAATATTTATATCAGATGCACTTGCTTGCACGAGTCACTAATGACTGCCTAATATTTATATCAGATGCACTTAATTGCACGAGTCACTAATGACTGCCTAATCTCCGTTGAACTGATTACTTGCGTGAGTCACCGTAGACTGACTGACTCCCGTCGACTCGCTGCTTATATAGAGGCTGGGTGGCTTAAGCACAGCGCTTCTAGCGTTTTCCAAAACGTCTAGAATCTTCGCGCGGTTACTAGTTGTTCGGTAAGCAGACACCGCTTTCTCGGAACTGTTGCCTGTCGTTCATATACAGGCTGATCCGTAACAATATTATTATGTGTGAATTTCAAGTCCCTATCTCATTTCGTTTAGAAGTTAGTGGCCTGTGACAGACAGACAGACATCGTTGGCACGGCAATAGGGTTCCTTTTTGGTACGGAACTCTAAAAACAAAATAGGATGACTTTTACTAATAAAATAGGCAGAGAATATAAAATAAACAACTTAATAAAATGCTCTTAAATTAAAATTAATTAAGTGGAAAAGAAAACCGATATTGGTAATATAATTATTTATTTCTGCAACTTGACGATAAGTGGCATTTTGAATTGCATTTCACTTCTTTTTTCAAACATTATTGCATCTCTTGTTTTCGCAGTTCTTTCTACAACCACTGGTCCACCCACACTACGCGCGGGCCAAATTAAACTTGTTTATGCTTGTCGAGAAACGGATTGAAATTACCATTACAATTTGCTCGTTTCGTAATTGCACAATCCTAGGTTTGGCTGCTTGAAGATGCGCCAAAACTCGAAATTGGGTTGAACTTTGGGTTTTTGTCGCTTTAAAACGTCCAATCCTAAGATTGGGCAAAAAAATCGACCATTGGCCGTTTTCAGGCTTTGCGCCCAACATTATATACAGGATGAGTCAGACCACCCGTATCAGTAGTTTTTTTCGAAAACGGTTAGTCGTAGAGAGTTGTGTCAAAAATTTGTATTATAAAAGCCCAAATAAACAATCGAATGGTGTTAATTTTTTTGGGAAGGTCGGCTTCGTTATTAGTTTGCTCTAGAATGTCCAGAACTCCGGAATTATAAATGTAACGATAGGTCGAAAGTGGTATTGTTGAAAAGATCTTTAAAAATAAGCAAGTTTTGTAGAGATTTTTTTTATGACTGCCACCCCTGTTAAATAATATTTGTTTGAAATTATTAAATTTAAATGTCATATAATAACGAACTTAATTTTAAAAGTCGGCATTTAAAATCTAGTTACCTATCTATCGATCATTAAACACTGAAGAAGTACTTAGATACACTTACAGTATAACTATAGACGAGCTCAGTAGTATGTATTAAAGAGTAAATGGAAGACAGTTTGAACACTAATTGTGACATTGTCTAAGGTTGCTAGATTTTGAATGCCGACTTCGTTCGTTATTGAGAATTTTTAATTTAATAATTTCAAACGAATGTTACTTAACAGGGGTGGCAGTAATTAAATAATTTTTCCTACAAAACTTGCCTATTTTTTAAAGAGCTTTTCAACAGCACCACTTTCAACCTATCATGCTATCTAAAATTCCGGAGTTTTGAGTGTATAATAATTTATATTTATACTTATAGAAATTTACAGGGGTGGCAGTAATAAAAAAAATTTCCTAAAAACTTGCTTATTTTTTAAAGATCTTTTCAACAATACCACTTTCGACCTATCGTTGCATTTATAATTCCGGAGTTCTGGACATTCTGGAGCAAACTAATAGGGAAGCCGACCTTCCCGAAAAAAAAATTATCACCATTCGATTCTTTGTTAGGGCTTGTATAATGCAAATTTTTAACACAACTCTCTACGACTAACCGCGTTTACGAAAAAAAAACTGATACGGGTGGTCTGACTCACCCTGTATAATAAAGTACCTACGTACCTCAAAGAAGTTTCTGAAAAAAATTCACATTAAACACTGACGTTAGAAAGACACACTTACTGTTGAAATGCGGATGAATAAATAAGCCAAGTCTGTACTCTGTTTATTTGCTAGCCGTAAAGGATCAAGCTTGTCACATCTGCTTAACCGATGGGTATGAAATTCTAGGAAAAGGTGTATATTGACTTTAAAAAATTCTACTTTCGGCCACTTTTTGTGACTTTGGTCCCACTGTGCGCGGAGTCATATCGCCTTAGAAAACAAACCCACTGTTAAAATTATTGTAATGTCTTTTAAACAGTTGTAATGTGTTCGTTACCCTAAGAAGGCCTTAACCATGCTTTTTATCCCAAACCGATATTTTAAACATTTTGAAGTTGAAACCATACTATAGTTTTAGTGAAAATTACAGTTTTATGACATATTACGTTACGTAACATAAAAATCCGTTAAAGAATCCATAGGAAATTTAACGCTCTATCACGATAATTTTAAGTTAGAAAATAATTAAGTTATCACTTATAGTACATTGTTTTGAACACCCTGTATAGTAAATTAAGTTTTCTAGCACAAGCACTGGTTCATATGTCTCCAAAAAACAAATAAAATATAAAGTAATAAATATAACTATCATTGATAAGGGTTATTGGAAGAGCAGCCAATTATAAATAATATTTCGTTTTAATACATTGTAATATTACAATATGATTGGCTGCTCTTCTAATAACCCTTATCAATGTTTGTATTATCAAACGTACTAGAGTCAAACAACATAACTATCATCATCGGCCACCCTTAAACGGGACAAACTGTATAATTGAAAATATTTTCCAGTTGCAGAGTAGATCGAATATAACAAATTTCTGTCCACTTTCCCGTTAACATTTGCTATATTATATCAATAATGGACGTGAAACTAGAAAAGTAACAAATTTTGTTAGAAACATTTTTTTGTAAACGTTCTCATTTTCAATATAAACTTGCCTATATTATGTTTCGCGTGAACACCCTATACATGTTTGACAGTGAAAATATGTTTTTTAAATTTGAATTTCGAAGAAATATTTTGCTATTTAAATGCATACGTACAGAAAATAAAGCAAACAAAAATCTGACAGGGTCTTCATTATTATAATTTCCTTGTAGGAAAAATATTTTTTTGTTTTATCTTACTTTTAAACATTAAGGGAATATTTATAGTTGGTGGAAGTAAAGGTGTTATATTTCCGATTTTGTTTACATTTAAAATTAAAATCGAGCTTCACAATTAGACTGTAATTTTTGGGAGGTGCGAAACTTGAAAAATCGAGTACTGATCGAGTAATAAAATTACTTAACCGTTGAATCGAATAGAAACAAGACTCGAAGAAAATCGAGTATAGAAACCACCTCTTTGTTAATGATTGCCCGATGAATAAGATTGGAAAATGGGCCGAAAATACTGGAACTTTTGAATAGAATCGAGTAGTTCAGAAAGGAAAATTTTCCATTTTGACTCGAGTCGAGTATCTGAAAAATATTCGATTTTTCTACAGGAGAAAAAGTTTAGATAGGTACTGAAAAATGTCAAAAACTTTGTAAAGTTTTCTTCCCATATTGACTGGAACAGTTTCAACTCGAAAAAAAGCCAGTGCTTGCACAATGCACATTTCTAGTTTATTTATTTACTTATTATTTCCAAATAATCACAGTTATCGAGCGTTTATAATCTGAATTCTTCTTCTTCTTCTGTTTTATTATAACTGGTATAAAACATGATAAATAAATACTATTCATTGATGTTTTAATAAAATAAAAGCATTGAACACCCTGTTAGTATGATTATGATAAATAATATTGCAGTACATAAAATAAAGAAGGCGTAGTAACCCTTTAGCAAGGGTCGCGGATACGTACACGTTCTAATGATTTGTTTGTAGTTCTGTATCATTGACCTCAATCATTTATGGAAAATGTATTACGTTGAAATTACACTATATAATATATTATGTGATATAACAAATGACTGATGATTAATATTATAGTATTAATGAAATAATGAGATACAGAAGGGAAAATTTTCAGTAATTATACTATAATAATTTATTTTTCGAGAATATTCTTTTAATGGGAATATGATAATAATAATAATAATAATAATTATGTTCTACAATATGCAATTATTAGATGACATAATAGAAGGATTGGAAAAAAAATTCCAATGCTTCGGTATATTCAATACCATTTGCGGAGAAAAAAAGTTGGAAAAAAAACCTCCTTCAAAAAAGCCACGAAACAGAGGATAATAATAAAATTTTTACTTTCAATTTATAAATTAACTCTTCTCATTCCGGCGGGGTAAACGCCGCGTGCAGTACGCGACGTGTTTTACGCTTACCTACTAAAAAAATTGATTTCATTGTTCGAAAACTCAACCCATTTCCAAAATGAGCTGAAATTTTCCATATTTCAAAACAGTGCCTCTAAACTAACTAAATTCTGCAATTATAATTATTCCAAACTCCAAAGGATGTGAAGTAGGGATTAAAAAAGCCCGTGCTAAAAACGGTAGTATGATTATGCAATAAGATGTAATAAGACTTTTTAATGCATAGTATCGCAGACAACGCGAACGTCCCAAATGATGCATGTTTCGACGAACCTTCTAAAAATATGATGAAAAACAATTATAATGTGCAACTGAAGTCTTTATTATTAATCGATGTGACGTCAAAAAATGCAGAATTATCATTTTTGTTCAATAATATAATTGTCATTATAATTTACAAATTTCAAAATAAATTAATATGTTTTCAAATAAATGACAATATATAATATATATACATACAATAGAAAAAACAATATTATACATATTTATAAATTATAGCATCCGGTGATTAAAAGTAGTTGACAAGTTAATAATATTTAGAGGGAACCCGTCTTTTTTAACAATTTGAATTAAATAAAAAAATCAAATATGTAAAACTAGCGACAACGTCCATTCTTCGTATAGGTTCTTTCAATCGCCACTTCACCGCCCTTTGGTATAAAATTTGGTGATCTTTTCGTTAGTTTAGAGGTAATCTGTAAATAAAAATATGTAAAATCTCAATTTTTCCACATCAGCATTAGGAAGTGAGTTAGAATGTCAGGACTCACAAACAAACTTTCTGCTTTGATATATTACAAATTATGAATTTGGGTCTAAGAGACAGAGCACGTCAAAGATAAAACCTGAATCTAGACAAAAATAAAATCACACTGCTAACTTCCCATTGGAAGCCCTTAAAAATTAAGAAAAAAAAACGCTAATGGAAATTTCCTGCAAACCTAATCAGGTGTTCATTATGTAAAAATGTGTCGAATGAAATTAGTCCGAAGTCGATATCATTATTTGTTCTCGAGATATGCGAGCTGAAAAGAAGTTCACCAACGTACGAACGAACGAACGTACGTACACACACACACAGAGAGAGAGAGAGAGAGGGATATCTCTCTTAAAATAGTAGAATAGGACTCTAGGGACCTCAAAACGTCCAGATGTGTCAACATTTTTCAGTAGAAAAATCGGACCCATTACAATAATTTCCATTGGGAATAAATAAGCAAACATATCTATGCGTCTTCAAGTTTTTTACTATTTTAGTGTTTTCCATATAAATTGTGATTTAATTTTAATCATTTTGATGCGTATTTTCATCGAAAAATTAATAAGAAATATTGTTGAAATAAAAATTTGAATTAGATTGTATTCAGTATTGTTTTTATAGTCATTTAACTTTTTAACTTTTGCTGTAACAATAAATATGTATGATATTCTTGTATAACGCGATTTTAGAAAATTGTGTATTTGAATTTTTGTTCACTGATTTTGGATTTAAAATTTAGTTTGAAAAAATTATCACCGGAATATTTGTGTTTTCAAACACTTTTTTCCACTCAAAATGAGATATTATTTTTTATTATAAAGAGGTAAAATTTGTCTGTTTGTATGTAGGGGTAAACTCTAGAGCTACAGAACCAATTTTAAAAATTCTTTCACTAATAGAAAGCTACACTATCCCTGAGTGATATAGGCTATATTTTTCTCGCGGGGGGGGGATAATTCTTGTGTGATAGTAACAAAACGTCACTCTGTAATTCTTTTGCATTTTAGCGCTTTGGCGGAATCCTATAACTAATAAACATCACCAGCTGGACTTCGCTACGCAGGGGGAGAATTTTTCGCGCGGGGGGGGGGGGTAATAAATCATACATTCTTAGCACCCGGGCGAAGCCAGACGGGGCCACTAGTATCTAATAACTATATGAATAAATAATAAGGAAAAATAATAATATGTAGGTATTATTGACGTTTTTTAAGAAGATATTAAAAGTTCATTATTAATAAAAACACGCGAATTTAACGACGTCAATGGTGCTGATTTCCTGGATTTCCAATATATTTGAACATAAAGCTTTGTCAGCATTAATAAATATTTGTTTTGTCTGCTGAATTTGAACAGTCGACGCATAAATTTTCGACAGTCGACTCAACGTTAAATGTTATTCTCGCATATAAATATTATGTCAAATACAGTTAGTATAAGTAGGTATTCTCTTTATATCAATCAGTTGTATAAAAACAGACAACTTTCCCCCTTAAAAATTGTCTAACGTACGAAAGTGACCTCCACTGATTCATGATTTATAGAAATGCGTAAAATACTAATACTATCAACAAAAAGAGACGTTAAAGAAATTGATTTAACAATAAATTTATGACAATGGAAATATATGACCCGAAACATTTAAGCACATTGATAGTACACTTGGATAGCACCTATCGTTGTGGAGAATGAATGGAAAAAGTACATTTATAACTGCAATTTGCGTGCTCTTTGTTGATCAGTTCTTTTATTCTTCTATTGTCTTAAATTGGGTAATCAATAAAATATTTTGAAAATTATAAATATTAAGTTAGCATAAGCATCTTTAATAAGTATGACTTGGTTTATTGTTTTTTTGATCGATCAATATTTCGAACATCAGATCAAAACTTATTAATTATTAACCAATTTTCATTTTTAAACTGGCATAAATAATTTATTGATTACAAAGTTTCCTAAATTAGTTTTCTCTCTTTCTTTCATAGCGTATTTCAAGACATTTACTAAAGTAATAAAATATACTTTTGAGACTCTTAGAATGCTACCTATACGTCATCAATGTATCGGCCACCTAAAAAAAGAAAAAAACAAAAAAAAGACTTTTCTTTGTTTAGTTTTCTTTTTCATTTTTTTCAGTAACCCTTTGCACATTACGCCACTAGGTCAGATAGGCGGCGTCCAGATAAATATGCGTTTTCTGTCAATGACGTAGCGGTATCATTCTTAGAGTAATCGGATTCTACTGCTTTTTTATATGCAAATGACAAGTCCATTTCCTTAATTGCATTTGGATAGCCTGGCAATCAAGATGGAAAAGTGCAACGAAAAGGAGGTGAACTCACCGACTGATCTCTAAGATAGCGGAATGGGTAAAAAGGAATCATGGACGGGTCGACTACTAAATCACGCAGATACTATCTGGACACGCGGTGTTCAGAGAGTACTTGACGCGGATAGGGGTAGAAAGCACTCCGGAGTGCCCAACGTGCCCACAAGAAATAGAGAGCGCCGAGCACGTCTTCATTAAATGCGCACGCGTTGAGCGCAAAAGGAAAGAGCTGGAATGCAGCATGGGTACTGCGCTCACTAGGCAACTATGTCAGGATTATGACAGCGCGATAAAGCTTAAGGCTGAAGCTCCCGTCCCGCAAAGTAATGACAGACCGTCGGTGCCGCGGGAGGGATAAAAGGGTTAGATCGAGGGGGTTTTAGTGGGTAGGGGGCCTTGGCCCGAGTCCCACACTACCCAGGGCTACCTTCCTTGAGTGTCCGTAAAAAAGATTTCCTCCTCTCAAAAAAAAAAAAATGCATTTGGATGCCAAAGGGATGTTCATAAAAAAGGTCAAATTAAAAAAATGTTTACTTGAATAGAATAACAAAAAAATTTGAAAAATGTTCATATTATTTTAAAAAAAAATAATATTCATTATTCTGCCCTAGTTACATTAAAAATGTAACTTCCAATATAATTTACACTTTCAAAAATAAAGCCTTTGTAAATTTTTATTAAAAATATGCTTTTAAATATATTTCTATTCAATTTGTGCTGAATAAAATAAATGCTCCATTTGACGAGGCACTCGTGAAGTTATAATAATATATTACATTATTAAATTGTAATTAGTGTCAACGACCGAACGTAACTAATTAATAACGATACTTAATTAATAATTCTCTAACAAAAAAAGACTATCGAATTATTTTTTTATTCAAATTTGTTTTCTGGTTAACTTAAGTATTCATTATTGTACACGTGCATATCTATACAGGGTGTCCAAGACTTACGTTGTCGGCCGATATATTGATTTTAGGTGAAGATAGAATAAAAGTTTAAATACAAAAGTTGTGTAAATTTTAATGGTGTATAACCTAAAAATATTTTCAATTATACAGCCTGTCCCATTTAAGCGTGGCAGATCAAAGCTATGTTTTTTTTAACCTAGCACCCTGTTTTTATTTGTTTTTTCAATTCTGCATCTAAATGTGAATAGAAATTGTAAAGAAAGCCATGCTCGAAAATTCAGTAATTTTTGAGTTATTCAAGTTTTTCAGAAATTTTTGACACGTGCAGACCTTTACCTAAAATTCGACATAGCCAAAACAGAAACCTTTATCAAACTGAAATTTTGAGGATCACTAGACAATGGACGGACAAATTAATGTCTGTCCTAAAAAAATGAATTTTTTATACAGGGTGTTCAAAATAATGTACTTCTTTTACCTAACTTCAATTACGTGTAACTTTTGATTGTTAAATACAACGATATAATTTTTTTGCTGGAATTGTTTTCTTTAGGATATTTACTAACACTTTTATCAAGGGTTGTCCAAACCTAAACTTAATATTTTCGTATTAAAATAATAGGTTTAGGTTTGGACAACCCTTAATAAAAGTGTTAGTAAATATCCTAAAGAATACAATTCCAGCAAAAAAATTACCTCGTTGTATTTAACAATCAAAAGTTACACGTAATTGAAGTTAGGTAAAAGTAGTACATTATTTTGAACACTCTGTATAATAAATTCATTTTTTAGGACAGACATTGATTTGTCCGTCAATTATCTAGTGATCCTCAAAATTTCAGTTTGATAAAGGTTTCCGTTTTGGCTATGTCGAATTTTAGGTAAAGGTCTGCACGTGTCAAAAATTTCTGAAAAACTTGAATAACTCAAAAATTACTGAATTTTCGAGCATGGCTTTCCTTACAATTTCTATTCACATTTAGATGCAGAATTGAAAAAACAAATAAAAACAGGGTGCTAGGTTAAAAAAAACATAGCTTTGATCTGCCACGCTTAAATGGGACAGGCTGTATAATTGAAAATATTTTTAGGTTATACACCATTAAAATTTACACAACTTTTGTATTTAAACTTTTTTTCTATCTTCACTCAAAATCAATATATCGGCCGACAACGCAAGTCTTGGACACCCTGTATATATAAAAATTAAATGCTGTTCGTTGGTAAGCACATCACTTGAGGACGGCTGGACCGATTTGGCTATTTTTTTTAAATGTTTGTAATAGTTCGAATAAGATTAAGAAAAATCGCAGGATAGTGGACAAAATATTTGATTTATTTAATTAAATGTACGACGTTTCGTATATATATATTTCGTCTGTATACAGTGTGTCCACAGACACATCCTCAACATGGGGATCTCCGTTGTTATGGGAGATAGAGATTTGGTTAAATGAGACAAAATGTGCAGAATTTCCAGTACTACTACCCTGCGTAGTCAAACTTTCCATATTTTGCTTGGTTCGCGACCGACAGTTGAAAAACGAGATTTACCCATTTTCGTTTTTTGTTTATAACTCTCTTATTAAGTAAGTTAGAAAAAAAATATTTTCACTTTTTTAAGGCCCTTTTTTATGAAGATTTCAAATCTCTTTTCATATTTTTATTTACTTTTATAGTTTTAGAGATACTTGTATTAACTTTGTTTTTTTAAATACACGTCAAAGATGGCCATGACACCATTCGAAAGAGATTTTTTTTCTCTTTAATTTGATATGAGGGTTGATGGATTTATTTTTAAAAATAACAGAGTTATACGTAAAACACTGATTTCTAATAGTAGGCTATGCTAAATTAATTGATAAAACAACAGAAGGCTTAGCAAACAGTTGAAATTCGCGTTGGCTTAGTAAACGGCTGTTTTGTTTTAGCTGTCAAAGTGTAGTTTGTTGCTAATTTGTCAGTTTACTAAATGATTTATTAAATTTTCTTTTGTTATCATGGAACCATTTTGTAACAATGAAAAATAAGCGATTTTCAACAATTGATCGTAAAACAGTAGTTTTGTCTTCTTCACTTATTCGCGTTGACTTAGTAAACGGCTATATAAATGATCCATAGTTTATTAAATTTACTCGTAAGTTTGTGTCAATAGACGAATGAGGTTGTCTTCGTTCTGGATACTGATCGAAGTACATTTCTGCAGCTCTGGTCGAATTTTTGTGACATAGAATGTAACAAGATAACATATCAAATTTTTCATTGTTACAAAATGGTTCTATGATAACAAAGGTAAATTTATAAAACTGACAAATTAGCAACAAACTACACTTTGTGAGCTAAAACAAAACAGCCGTTTACTACGCCAACGCGAATTTCAACTGTTTGCTAAGCCTTCTGTTGTTTTATCAATTAATTTAGCATAGCCTACTATTAAAAATCAGTGTTTTACGTATAACTCTGTTATTTTTGAAAATAAATCCATCAACCCTCATATCAAATTAAAGAGAAAAAAATCTCTTTCGAATGGTGTCATGGCTATCTTTGACGTGTATTTAAAAAAACAAAGTTAATACAAGTATCTCTAAAACTATAAAAGTATATAAAAATATGAAAAGAGATTTGAAATCTTCATAAAAAAGTGCCTTAAGAAAGTGAAAATATTTTTTTTCTAACTTACTTAATAAGCGAGTTATAAACAAAAAACGAAAATGGGTAAATCTCGTTTTTCAACTGTCGGTCGCGAACCAAGCAAAATATGGAAAGTTTGACTACGCAGGGTAGTAGTACTGGAGATTCTGCACATTTTGTCTCATTTAACCAAATCTTTATCTCCCATAACAACGGAGATCCCCATGTTGAGGATGAGTCTGTGGACACACTGTATAGACGAAACGTCGTACATTTAATTAAATAAATCAAATATTTTGTCCACTATATCCTGCGATTTTTCTTAATTTTATTATAATCACGATGGACACGATTTCTAAAATAAAGTCCGAATAAGGTTTTTAGGGAAAGAAAAATTGGAAAAGTTGCCCGGAAAATTGGAAAATTCGGGAAAAACTGAAAATGCTTTTTTCTATGGGATTTTTGTATGAACTCAAGACTATAACTCATAACTTTTTCCGAGTGAGTAGTGTGTTGATAAAATTCGAGCGAACGAGCGTAGCGAGTGAGAAATGTATTAATAATATTCGAGCGAACGAGCGAAGCGAATGAATAATGTACCGATATATATAAGCAAACGAGCGAAGCGAGTGAGTAATGTATTAATAAAATCAGCCCGGCTATTAATATATAAATTCTTAGCACCCAGGCGAAGCCGGGTTGGGTCCGCTAGTTATATATTATAATTTAAATTATCATAAAGTTTTTTTTAATTTTATCATTGCCATTGTTTTGAATATAATTCGACTAGGCAAACTGAAATATAATTTCCACAATATTATCTCTGCTATGTGGCTGAATCTTTCTGGCAATTGGCGGCGACCGCATGGGTGCACGGGGTCAGTTGCACCCAAAGAAAAATTGTATGGGGTGCGTAGCACCCCATAAAGGCTCCAACAAATTGCGGCGTGATTTTCAGATCGCAGCCGCTTCTCGCAATGCAAAACAAATGACGAAATGACAACAAATGGTTTTAGTTTTCGGTAATTAATTTTGTATCTACTTTCTAAATTCTTGTTTTTGGAGAAAATAAATATATTTACAATTTTTCAGTTTACGTAAAAGTTGTATTATTATTATTATTAAAATCCCCACGTTGCACCCCACGGAAAATTCAAAACCCTCCGCCCCTGGTTGTTATTACGACCCCACTAACACGGGGAAACACTGTGCTGTAGCTAACTACTATCATAATATTATATCTGTTTTAGGAAGACATAAAATATTTCATGTCAAAAAAGTCTGAGAAACACAGTTCTAGCAAAAACTAATACTATGTCTCTGCTATATGTACAACTTTAAAATACACAGTTTAAGGCAAGGTTCAGATGAAATAAATGTCTGACTCGCGATTTCGAATCGTACGCATAGACATCACAGTATTTACATACAATCGATCATATGAGTGCGCGTTGACGCGCGTCAGCGAGCGTTAACGCAGCACTCAAGGAAAAAATCTCTAGACGCAGGTGAGCGCACGCTGACGCGCGCTTAGAAATATACGTTACGTTCATTTCCATACACTCTTCAGTTGGTTGTGCGTTTCCATCGCGTTCAGACGTATTTTCTGTGCGAAAATTAGTGAGTCTGAAGTATATTGACACCAAACTACTTATTGACGAAGTAGAAATAAGGCCAGCGATTTAAAATATAGCTGCAAAATCATATAAAAACAAGCCGTGAGGTGGGTCGTTTATTAGGACTAAAGTGCAACCCTTGAGGTCCACACGACGAACTTCCCAGTTTGATAAATATTTAATAATAATAATTAAATTAGATATTACACAGAAAAGTAATCATTTTAATCATTAAAACATCAATAATTAAAAAAAAAAAAACGGCTGAACCGATTTTTAAAAAATTTATGTCGGATCAAAATGACGTTAACACGCCTCGATTGACACCCTTACGAAGTCGATATAATTTTTTATTCGCGAGATATTGTGTAAAATCTACTTTTTTGGAGGTTATTTGGTTAAGAAAAAAGAACGGCTGAACCGATTTAAAAAAAATTTCTTTCAGATCATATTTACGTTAATACGCGTCGATTGGCACCCTAACGTAGTCGATATCATTTTTCATTCTCGAGATTTCGTCTTAGAAAGAAATGGACACATACGTACGTACGTACACACACACACACACAGACATCTGTAAGACCTCTTTGTTTGTTTGTTTGTGTCTTCTTTTGTTTTGACCAATAATGATATTAAATAAATATAAATAGGTATTGATATATTGATCTCAATGCATATAAAATACATATTAAGATTATACACATACTGCATTGGGTCTTACGGTCAATGCAGTACAGTTAGGTAATTATTTGTCACATACCAGCGGATCTGTCAGGATTCCGTATGTTTGCCAGGACGTGAGGTTAGCGGTCCGGTTCCAGCGGTCATCAACATGTTCCTGTCATAAAACGCATATGAGTATTCATAGATTCAAACTACTCATCATATCACCATAATTATCTGGTTATTCAATCCATCATAATTAGTTATCCATGTATTAATTTATAAACTGGGCTCTGTTTCCTAACACTGCGGGAGAATCACGCAAACAGTGTCAGCTTTGAGTGTGCAATGGATGCTAAGGGTAGACCGCGCGAAGCACCCACTCAAAGTGCATCTCAAACGACATTAAGGGTACACCACGCAAAATGCCCTTCCCATAGAGACGTATTTCGCCAGGTCGAGGACCCATACTTAGTACTGAAGGGTACACCGCGCGACAGCACTCAGGTGTCCACGCGAGACGAATACACTCCATGAGGATAACACAACCACGGCGTACTGAAGGGTACACCACGCGACAGTACCCGTGGCCCACGCAACACTGAAGGGTACACCACGCGACAGTGCTCGTGCAATATGCAAAAACAGAAAAGTGCGCCCGTAACCATAATTCATACAGTTAGACTCGAGTCATAACAATTGTTATCTATACAGTATATCGGTCCTTGTTGACCTAGTATTATATTATCATCGGTTAATATCAAATAGCCATTCATTATGCTATACCACCATTTCTAGTCTAAGAAAGACTGCTCAGTGATAACTCACATCCTTAAATCTATGAAATACTCAATAAGTCTGTTGACTTACTTGTTTATTGTCAATCCCTGAAGATGCGGGCACATAATCACCACAATACAATTATTACACAGATTAAGTACCATTATTATTATTATTGGAATATAACACAACATTCTCAATAAAAAGATATTCAAAAGACAGAGCACTACTCCCATAACTTTCCACATTCAAATCTGGTCAGAAACTGCGTCAACCTCTGAAGTTCTGAACTGCTCCTTTCATTTCACTGCATTTTGTTAATATTGTTCAGCTATTGGTTACATTTTTAAGTAATGTTTAATTTATTACTTTTTGGTCACGCTTCTTTGTTCAACCCCACGCATTTCTGTTTATCGTCTGTCAACGACGTCCCTTATCTACAGTACACGCTATTCTACATTTTTAGTTCTGGGAATATTTTGTATTTAGGGTAGATCTTAGTTTCTCAACCCATTAAAAATAACATCGTCTTACATTCGGCCATCCTGAATTGACCTTCGACCCGAAGGTCGCCCGTTTCAACCCTCAATAAAAAAAATCGAATTATTCTTGTCCATTAATACATTCATGAATAAAATATATACAACTGAACTTCGTTACCCATCAAAAGTAGTCTTTCAATGGTCGAAAACATTTTAGGTGTCACTGGTTTATGCATCATTTCATCAACAGACTTCTTTCTTTACAAATGTAACTATCCCCGTAGCAGGTACCCACCCTAAGGTTGCATTATGTACTGAACAGCATGGGGTCTCACTCTTTTTCTCCAAGAATAGTATGGTTCTGTTTTCGTCTTCGCTTATAACTATTGGGTCAGTTATTAACTTTCTCTAAAATTCTGTCAAAGGAACTTTAATCCCTTTATATATTTCGGTAAAACGGTGTGAAAATTTTCCAAAACAAGACTATGTATAGCGAATGTATAGTGAAACATATTTTCATTGACTTCATCTAATTCGTTGTCAGCATTCGTAACAATTACACCAATACTTTCACTTTCCATTTCCAACAATTGGTTTTCTATCATGATTTTACTACTACTATTTCGATAAAACGTCACTAGTATTCGTCAAACCTCAAAGATTATGTAGCGAAACATAATTTTCGTCAAATTCCGATGCCTTTAACTAGTTCGTCGCCTGTGTTAGTAGCAAATACAGCGCGACTTTTAATTATCGTAACCATCCAATGATTTTCTGCTATGGTTTTACTAACACCTTTGCGATGGAGCTTTACGAATTCTTTTGTTAAGCCTCAAATATTGTATAACGAAACATAATTTTTCATTAAGTCCTAACGACTTTTTTCTTTATGTTGTACAACTATTGCCATTGATCATAAATACTTCAGACTTGAACTGAAATTGCCATTCAATAAACTACAACTGAACTTATCTCTAAGAAGCTAACACCGTGGCGTGCACTTCTATACTTTAAATACTTCAGTGATATTTATTATTTTCCAAATCTGTAGCACTTTGCTCATCATGCTTCTGCACTAAATAAAATTCTCCTTCACAGACTAAGTGGCAGCGACTGTATCAAACTTCTATTCTATAAATTGTTACTTTCATCCCTAATGACTACTAATTATGCAGCATTAAACATTGATAATAAATACTTCAAAGTCGAACTGAAATTTCGTCCACTATACTTCCAGGAATTGGGTTATCTTGATTTGTTATTAATACGTGCGGTTGCATAAATTGAACAATGACCAAGTTGTCGTGATCACATTTTCAAACAACAAAAATATCAAATATCTTTTTTAGCCATTTTCAACTTATATAAAAAATGCAAATAATCAAAGCTCAATCTAGTTCATTATAAACTTTTCGTATTTCGAATACACATATAATTGCCTTTCAATTATTGCATAATTTTGTACTTACTTTTGACCCGAACCTTTACGTCTGACAAATATGTTACCATATCCAATCTCACACAAGTTAGGGCTGTGTTAAACCACAATTCGAATAGAACAAATTTTATGCAACATCATAACTGTTAAAGTTGTAACTGTTACAATTTCATACAATTTACATTGGAAACACATCACGAGGGGTGCTATCCCGTGAGGAGTGTGTTCCATCCCACTTCTGATCTGTAAGACCTCTTTGTTGTGTTTGTTTGTGTCTTCTTTTGTTTTGACCAATAATGATATTAAATAAATATAAATAGGTATTGATATATTGATCTCGATGCATATAAAATACATATTAAGATTATACACATACTGCATTGGGTCTTACGGTCAATGCAGT
Source organism: Mongoloraphidia duomilia (assembly GCA_039654895.1). Lineage (NCBI taxonomy): Eukaryota > Metazoa > Arthropoda > Insecta > Raphidioptera > Raphidiidae > Mongoloraphidia > Mongoloraphidia duomilia. Next base: position 38,218,510 of record CM077517.1, on the reverse strand, counting down.
ACAGTTAGGTAATTATTTGTCACATACCAGCGGATCTGTCAGGATTCCGTATGTTTGCCAGGACGTGAGGTTAGCGGTCCGGTTCCAGCGGTCATCAACATGTTCCTGTCATAAAACGCATATGAGTATTCATAGATTCAAACTACTCATCATATCACCATAATTATCTGGTTATTCAATCCATCATAATTAGTTATCCATGTATTAATTTATAAACTGGGCTCTGTTTCCTAACACTGCGGGAGAATCACGCAAACAGTGTCAGCTTTGAGTGTGCAATGGATGCTAAGGGTAGACCGCGCGAAGCACCCACTCAAAGTGCATCTCAAACGACATTAAGGGTACACCACGCAAAATGCCCTTCCCATAGAGACGTATTTCGCCAGGTCGAGGACCCATACTTAGTACTGAAGGGTACACCGCGCGACAGCACTCAGGTGTCCACGCGAGACGAATACACTCCATGAGGATAACACAACCACGGCGTACTGAAGGGTACACCACGCGACAGTACCCGTGGCCCACGCAACACTGAAGGGTACACCACGCGACAGTGCTCGTGCAATATGCAAAAACAGAAAAGTGCGCCCGTAACCATAATTCATACAGTTAGACTCGAGTCATAACAATTGTTATCTATACAGTATATCGGTCCTTGTTGACCTAGTATTATATTATCATCGGTTAATATCAAATAGCCATTCATTATGCTATACCACCATTTCTAGTCTAAGAAAGACTGCTCAGTGATAACTCACATCCTTAAATCTATGAAATACTCAATAAGTCTGTTGACTTACTTGTTTATTGTCAATCCCTGAAGATGCGGGCACATAATCACCACAATACAATTATTACACAGATTAAGTACCATTATTATTATTATTGGAATATAACACAACATTCTCAATAAAAAGATATTCAAAAGACAGAGCACTACTCCCATAACTTTCCACATTCAAATCTGGTCAGAAACTGCGTCAACCTCTGAAGTTCTGAACTGCTCCTTTCATCTCACTGCATTTTGTTAATATTGTTCAGCTATTGGTTACATTTTTAAGTAATGTTTAATTTATTACTTTTTGGCCACGCTTCTTTGTTCAACCCCACGCATTTCTGTTTATCGTCTGTCAACGACGTCCCTTATCTACAGTACACGCTATTCTACATTTTTAGTTCTGGGAATATTTTGTATTTAGGGTAGATCTTAGTTTCTCAACCCATTAAAAATAACATCGTCTTACACATCTTTCTAAAAGTAGTGTAAAAATAGTGTAGTGACCTTGAAATACAAAAATTTTTTTTCCTTTTTGATTTCGATTTTCGGACCCATTACAATAACTTCCAGTGGGAAGTTAATAAAATATTCTTCAAAATTGAATGGACCCAATGTGACCGTTTTCGTTTTCTCTTTTTTTTTTATAATATAGTCACAGAATTATAATATATAGGTAGCTTCTTCTACGTCCATTTTGTATACGCTCAACTGAAACACTGAGCAACACTGAGCGACTAGTATATCGCAGGGGTTTGCGAGCGTTAGCGCTCGTCTTCTGAACACCTTCAAAATTCTATCGACATCAACGCGCGTCAGTTACTATATGCGTTACATCTGAACCTAGCCTACATTGCTGTCACTAACTATTAATTACTATGGCATATATAAGGGGATTTTTTTGTATTAAAATAAATTCAATGTATTACGTAATGTTTAGTAATTGCCAATTGATTGATCTGTCATAGCTATTTCTGTGAACAGTGAACACCTCACTGCCACAAGGGTCACACGTGGTACCTATATAAGTCAATATACATTATACATGTACCGCAGATGGTCCACAATGAGCTTGAAGCGGAAAATACTAGTTCAGTTTGTCTTGTCTATTATAAAGGTCCGAAAAAATCCTCTTAATTAATTATCTACCTGTTATATCACCGTGTGTTATATTATAATTTTATTACCTGTTATGCTAAGCCTTGCCCGTGTCCCCGTGATTTGGCCAATGTCAAAATAAAGTGGCGGCTGTTGAATGCTAAGTTAAAAACTGATATACTCTTGCGTGCATTATAGAAATCGGCCCACTGTTAACTTTTGACTTTAACTAAATTTTTTAAGGAACTATTCATCAGATCAAAAAAGACTATAATATGCTGTTTGAAAGATAATTTAATATGCTTCGATATTAGTCTAAGTTTATTAAATTTATTTCGGCTTCTTGGGCTTAAAATTGTGAAATTAATGCATGAAACAAATTAACTTTTATGTATATTAAGAATATACAGAGAGGCCATAGAAATACATAAACACACACAGAATTTCAACCGAAAAGATGAAGGCCTCAATCTCAGTAAAACCTGGACACCAGCACTCCGACATACAAAACCAATGACCAATCGTACAAGGACGGGATACGACCGAGTAGAGAACTCACCACCACTACACACTGCGCAGTTGACCAATGGCAGAGAGACGGACTACGACCGAACATAGAACACACTGGCACTATAGGTATATAAAAGGAGGGAGAACACCAGTCACCGACACACTGACCTTTGAGCCGCCAAGGAGGTCACTTCGACCGCTGCCACATCGCCTTTGAGAATGTCTACCGCAGTTGTAGACGAAACGTCAGGTAGAAATACCACGAGACCACGGCCTACAAGCCCGGTAACCATGAAGACTATGACAAGTTTCATTTAAATCCGTTCAGTAGTTTCCGCGTAATGTATGCACAGACCAGACAGATAAAAAATGATAAAATTGCTTTTTTTACAACATTATCGATAATCGCGCATCGTGATTATAATTTTGAAATAGTAAATTGTATATCTAGTGGCGTAGTGAGGTATATTACTGACGAGTAGTGACAGTATGTTAAAACGAGCGATTAAGTAAGCATTAAGTTTTTCCCCCTTCAACCCCTAAAAGGGGGTGGTGCATATTTCTATTATTATAGGCTAAGTCCGTAGTCAGAGAAAGCTGAAATTTGGTATGCAGGCTACGTTTCGCGTACAGGTAACAAGGAAATTCAAACATGTGTGATCGTCCCCCTCCAACCCCTAAAAGGGGGTGTTGCAGATTTCTATATGTCCTTAATCAGAGAAAGCTGAAATTTGGTATGCATGCTGGGTTTCACGTACAAAATTCAAATATTTGTGATTTTACCTTTCCAACCTTACAAAAAGAACTGAGATCCCATCAAAAATATTCTTGTAAAGAAAAAAAATGCCAAGTCTTGCAACACTTTCGCCGTAAAAAGTTTTGAGATCCCGAAAAGTACCAAGTCAGCCATTCTATTACCTTTGACTATGAAGTTAGCAAATTACTCGATAGTTGTATTAAAACTACACAGGTAAAATAAAGAATAATTTATAAATAATCTTTAATGACTGTAAACTTGTAGTACATTTTGAACTTGGAAATCACGTAGCATCAGGGTATATGATACCGTGCGATAAAGTTTTAATAAAAACAATATCACATCAAAGTGCACCTATGCCACGTGATTGCCAAGTTCAAAAGGTACTACAAGTTTACAGTCATAAAATATTATTTATAAATTATTCTTTATTTTACCTGTGTAGTTTTAAGACAACTTTTGAGTAATTTGCTAACTTCATAGTCAAAGGTAATAGAATGGCTGACTTGGTACTTTTCGAGATCTCAAAACTTTTTACGGCGAAAGTGTTGCGAGACTTGGCATTTTTTTTCTTTACAAGAATATTTTTGATGGGATTATAACTTTACTGCAGTATCTAACTACGCGTGAGGATTCTCGACTTCATTATACTGTTTCGTTCACTGTTATCCATTTTTTGTATTACCCTTTAATAATATAATATATAGCCTATGTTACTCTGGAAGAAATAGATTTCTAAACACTAAAAGATTTTTTTAAATCAGTCCAGTAGTTACTGACAAAAAAAACAGAATATTTTCCTCTTTATAATATTAATATAGATTTTATAAATGATTCGAATAATTAACTCTCTCACTATCTAGAAACTATACAGTATGTCCACAGACTCATCCTCAATATGGGGATCTCCGTTGTTATGGGAGATAGAGATTTGGTTAAATGAGACAAAATGTGCAGAATCTCCAGTACTACTACCCTGCGTAGTCAAACTTTCCATATTTTGCTTGGTTCGCGACCGACAGTCGAAAAACGAGATTTACCCATTTTCGTTTTTTGTTTATAACTCGCTTATTAAGTAAGTTAGAAAAAAAATATTTTCACTTTCTTAAGGCCCTTTTTTATGAAGATTTCAAATCTCTTTTCATATTTTTATTTACTTTTATAGTTTTAGAGATACTTGTATTAACTTTGTTTTTTTAAATACACGTCAAAGATGGCCATGACACCATTCGAAAGAGATTTTTTTTCTCTTTAATTTGATATGAGGGTTGATGGATTTATTTTTAAAAATAACAGAGTTATACGTAAAACACTGATTTTTAATAGTAGGCTATGCTAAATTAATTGATAAAACAACAGAAGGCTTAGCAAACAGTTGAAATTCGCGTTGGCTTAGTAAACGGCTGTTTTGTTTTAGCTGTCAAAGTGTAGTTTGTTGCTAATTTGTCAGTTTACTAAGTGATTTATTAAATTTACTTTTGTTATCATGGAACCATTTTGTAACAATGAAAAATAAGCGATTTTCAACATTTGATGGTAAAACAGTAGTTTTGTCTTCTTCACTTATTCGCGTTGACTTAGTAAACGGCTTTTTAAATGATCCATAGTTTATTAAATTTACTCGTAAGTTTCAGTAAATAGACGAATGAGGTTGTCTCCGTTCTGGATACTGATCGAAGTACATTTCTGCAGCTCTGGTCGAATTTTTGTGACATAGAATGTAACAAGATAACAAAAGTAAATTTAATAAATCACTTAGTAAACTGACAAATTAGCAACAAACTACACTTTGACAGCTAAAACAAAACAGCCGTTTACTAAGCCAACGCGAATTTCAATTGTTTGCTAAGCCTTCTGTTGTTTTATCAATTAATTTAGCATAGCCTACTACTAAAAATCAGTGTTTTACGTATAACTCTGTTATTTTTAAAAATAAATCCATCAACCCTCATATCAAATTAAAGAGAAAAAAAATCTCTTTCGAATGGTGTCATGGCCATCTTTGACGTGTATTTAAAAAAACAAAGTTAATACAAGTATCTCTAAAACTATAAAAGTAAATAAAAATATGAAAAGAGATTTGAAATCTTCATAAAAAAGGGCCTTAAGAAAGTGAAAATATTTTTTTCTAACTTACTTAATAAGCGAGTTATAAACAAAAAACGAAAATGGGTAAATCTCGTTTTTCAACTGTCGGTCGCGAACCAAGCAAAATATGGAAAGTTTGACTACGCAGGGTAGTAGTACTGGAAATTCTGCACATTTTGTCTCATTTAACAAAATCTCTATCTCCCATAACAACTGAGATCCCCATGTTGAGGATGAGTCTGTGGACACACTGTATATCACTTTTTTTCAAATTACATTTTCCGAGTATTTGAGAACAACCGAGATCATTAGAATGCTGAATTGGAGTTAGCATGGTTCAACTAAAACAAGCCCCTAATTCCCAGGTTCTAATTCTAAATCCGAAGTCAGGGGAAATATCAACATGATATTCAATGTATTATTAAAAATATAGTAACAAACTGAAAATACGAATTGTTATTATAGGATCAGATAACCCTAGAAGTTGGTGGTCTTAAAAAACCCGAAACATTTATTAATCATTCTTAATAATATATTGATATATTGTTTCCTCTAAAAAATCGTAAATTTTGAGTTTTGGCAAACTATCAAAAGTACCACATTTATTTCAACTATCTGTTAAAATATTGCTTCGAATTTATTTTCAAAAATCCCTGCACTATTCTAAATGCACGCACAGATGTATGCAATATAATTTCCCTATTTTTTAAAAGTGTCTCATTAATTCAAATTATATTGTTGCCGCAGCTTGAAATGATGTTAATAGGTATATTATGTCTAATTATTTCCATCGAGCTATAACTGTTTCATTTTATTTTACGATAAAATCTTAGATTTGCATTATATACAGGGTGGAGAGTCAATTTTGGCGTAGTAATGTAGCATGTACAGGTAAAATGATATTCAGAGAATAAAGCACAATAATAATATCTAGTATCTATAAATTCTCAGTTCCAAGGTATTAACCTGAAAGCTGGTAAAAGTACCCACTAGGTATATTTTCAATTTATAATCGAAAATAATAATTAATTTATATAATTTGTACTTGGTCCGGACAACTCTAGAAATTGATGATTTTTGAAAAAATATGAAAAATCCACATTGCGTTAGTAAACTGAGCCGGACAGTTAAGCATGACGCGCGCTGAATCGATTTGTTTTGGACGGGAACGACACGATACAATCGACACTTTTGAAAGAACATTATTATAATGAAGATCCGCGCACAGACTGAATCGAATGAGCTTTATATCGAACTGATCCGATGCGAAATGTGGGCATTCGTTAATTCTTATGTTTTACTAGCCGTTACCCGTGGCTTCGCCCACGTATTTTACGATTTAGAATTTATTATCCCCCCCGCGAGAAATTCTTTTCCTGCGAAGCGAAGCTAGACTGGTAGTGTTTATTCGCTCGAATTTTATAATACATAACTCACTCGCTTCGCTCGTTCGCTCGGATTTTATTAATACATTACTCACTTGCTTCGCTCGTTTGCTTGAATATTATTAATATATTACTCACTCGCCTCGCTCGTTCACTTGAATATTATTAATACATTACTCACTCGCTTTGCTCGTACGCTCGAATTTTATAAATACATTACTCACTCACTTCGCTCGAATATTAATAATACATTACTCGCTCGCTTCGCTCGTTCGCTTGAATATTATTAATATATTACTCACTCGCTCCGCTCGTTCGCTTGAATATTATTAATACATTACTCACTCGCTTCGCTCGTTCGCTCGGATTTTATTAATACATTACTCACTCGCTTCGCTCGTTCGCTCGAATTTTATTAATACATTATTGCTCATCTACGATACCTATATAAGGAACTCCTGTGCAACATTTGTTATACCCCCGCGAGAAACTTACCCCCTAATTTATTACCCCACCTAATTTGTTATCCCACTGCGAGATTCTTCCCCCCTAATTTGTTATCCAAGCGCAAGAATCTCCCCTCCTAATTTTTTATCCCAGCGCGAGAATTTCCCCCCCAAATTTTAAATCCCACCGCGAGAATCTCCCCCCCTAATTTGTTATCCCCCCGAGAGAATCTCCCCCCCTAATTTGTTATCACCCCGCGAGAATCACCCCCCTAATTTTAATCCCCCCGCGAGAATCTCCACCCCTAATTTGTTATCCCCCCCAAAAATCTTCCCCTCTAATTTATTATCCCCCCGCGAGAATCTTCCCCCCTAATTTGTTATCCCCCCTCGAGATTCTCCCCCTCCCCGCGTAGCTTTCTATTAGTGAAAGAATTTTTAGAATCGGTTAAGTAGTTCCAGAGATAAAACAAAAACAAATCTATCCCACGGGAACCGTACATTTTTCCGGGATAAAAATTAGACTATAACATTCTCTGACCCCTGAGCTATTACTATGCAAAAAATCATGTCGATCCCCCTTGCTCAATGAAAAACAAAACTATCCCACGGGAACCGTACATTTTTCCGGGATAAAAAGTAGCCTATGTGTTATTCCAGAATCTATCTCTGTACCAAATTTCATCCAGATCCGTTCAGCCGTTCTGGCGTGATTGAGTAACAAACATCCATACATCCATCCATCCATCCAAACTTTCACATTTATAATATTAGTTAGATTATATTCCAATTTTGTGCGCGTCCTACATTGCGCCTTTGATCGGATAGATGCACAGGCTTTTTTATTCAAAAATCATGCATCGCAGTTTAGAATACGTCGGTTTAAAAATATTTTACCTAAAAACATTAATTATTTTTGATATTTTATTTGTTTAGTCTGTTCTATATTATCATAAGGAAACGTCCATAAACGGTATTAAAACTAAATATTAGTATCATATAATTATTCAGCGTTTTTCCCGATTAATCAACGCTTGTCTTAAAATCATTTCAATGATAAATACAAAATCTTTGAGATGGCGTGTGAACTCTGAACATTGAGTTTAAAAAATTTGGATAAATAACAAATAAATAAAAAAATGTTTTTAAGTAAAACACTTTTATTTTCAATAAAGTCTAGCATAAATGTACTAAAAAGAAAAAAACAATATTTAATTTAGGTTCATAATTATAAAAGCGTGGATCGTAAACTCTGATAATTTATTGCATAGTCACGACCCACCCTTTTATAATTATGAATCTAAATTAAACATTATTTTTACGGATCCGGGCGGTCAGCTAGTTACCATAATATTATATTGTCATCGGAACTACACAAGTGTGCAAAATTTCAACTCAATCGGTTAACGGGAAGTGGGTGAAAATTCGATTACAGATTTTGATTGTTAGTTAGATAACAGTGAACTAAATAAAAGCATTTAAAAAGATTAACATTTGAAATTGTTTATCTATAAGTATACTGTTTTCAAATGTTTGATTGTTTATCAAATGTTTCGACCTTCCAATTTGATTGGTGAAACGTGTTGCAGATCGGTATTTTGCGTTCACACACTGACTGCACTGAACTGAATATTACGTCTTAAAAAATATATGTAACAGACACAATGTGTGACTGCGACGGTAGTTCCTTGAACTTCCACTACCGTCCATCAAAGATTGTGTGTAGGAGTTGTACTACCAAAAGGTCAGTAAACATCTTTAGGTTTCAAAACATTTTGTAAACTGTAAACATCTGTATTATTATCTGGACAGGATTGGCTGAACGGAATTACAGACCCACTTTTTTAGAAAGGTATTAGGTGCGTTTGGTATCAAGGTGTAGTGTAGTGTAGATAATTTTTCACTGAAAAGTGTAAAAAGTTCACCAAAAGTGTAAACTAAATGTACACTTGTAACAAACGGGCTAGTGTACATTCTGAGTAGATTGTACATGCGCATTACAAAATAAATTAATGACAGATTGGCTGAGTTCATTATTTCTAGTTTTTACAGTTTTTTTTGGTCGTAAAAATGTTAAACTCACTGCCATATTTTCTTGTACCATTACATTTTGAAGCTCATTCATTTTTAAGAGACAAAAAATGTAAAAAATTGAGTACGAAAAAAGTATCAAATCTGTCAAAGCGATTGTCAATTCAGACATATATCACGTGACCTACACTACACTACGTGCACCTGCTCAAAATTCAGTTGTAATAGTTGTTACACTTTTAGTCCCACACTGAAATAACAAACAGATCAGTTGTTTTACACTTTTGTATAACAAACGTAATAGTGTCAAAAGTGCTTACACTTTTTACACTACACCTTGATACCAAACGCACCTAATATTATAATAATAGTAGTACAGACGTCCTCCGTTTTCAGACTATTTGTTCTGGGTTTATCCTGAGTATCCGGCAAAATAAGTTAAAGAAAATGTTATGTTATGTTGCGATGCGTTGCGTTACAGTACGGTACGTTACATTACCTACGTTATTATTTGAGCCTATAACTCACAATATTTTAACTCTGCCGTTGCTATATATTATATATTTACCATGGCTATACTTACGTAAGGAATTACTCTCGTATTTTTGAGTCTGCTGACTATGGTTACTTAATGCGCTATAAAAATAATTTAACATCGCCGAAAGGATCATTGGTGTCTTAGCGTGGCCCTGGCTGTATGGCTATTAAAATCTACAAAAAAGAATGCTTCATAAAAAACAGTCTTTGACGAATTATCTTAATGATAAATGTATGATAATTTACAAGATTTTTTTAATAGCTAAATTTTGTATCTTTGTGACTTTGTTTCATGCTCAGTGGAGCTTTTCTGAAATGAAATTCTATTCTATTCATATTTTAAATTTATTATTTTGAAGTAAATCTTCCTTGGCGACACGAAATTCAAACATGAAACGCCGTGAAACGCTAAGAACGAAGCTGTCTTGGATTTAAAATGAATTATTTACTACGGAATGACATAACTGCTTTCATATTGTAACTGCATGATTGTTACTATGAAACTGATATTCTTATTTGCCAAAGTCTACTTGTAACCAAACTTTCTTCTTATGGGGAAACAATGTTAAACATTTACACGTAAATTGTATGTAGGTATACTTTCAAATGGGACACGGTGTATACATAGTGTTGAAAAAAAGGGTAAAATATTTTAGAGCCATGTAATAGGACCCAAGATAAGTCGAAAAATTTTAATAAACATAGGTCCGCAAACGAACCGTTAGTGAAATATTTCCACTTATGTGTGTAATAACGTATTATTTTTCAATTGCTCTGATCTCGCAGTTTAGAGTTAACAAAATAGTAGGCTATTTGTCACCTTCAATTGCCCTGATCTCGCAGCTTAGAGTTAACAAAATAGTAGGCTTTCTCACCTGACACAATATTGTCTTGTCTTATTGAAGTTTGACACATTGTCTTATTTATTCCGTTGTGATTACAAAATAAGTACCTATGCCTTTGTACTCCAACGCGGAAATAAAATAAAAATAAAATGAAATAATCCAAATTAAATTTAAAAAGCATGTTTCTTTTATTAAAAGGGCGATAAGTAACTTACGCTATTGCATACATAAGTGGAAATATTTATGTTTATTAAAATTTTTCGACTTATTTTAGGTCAACTATATGCGGCATATGCCCCTAAAATATTTTACCTTTTTTTTCAACACCCTGTACCTATATAATTATCAATTATTAATTAATTTATTTAAATTCGCCTGGTTGACGAAGACGAAAAAAGTTTCACTTCAACCGTGCGCTTATGCGGGTGAGTCACACACCATTTTTTTTATAATAAATTGAAAATCCAATTCACACTTTTTTAAATGACTGCGTTTAGTACTAAAATGTCTTCGGTTTGCTTAAAACCATACTATTGTTAGGTACAGAACACTCAGGAATGGATGTTTTTCAGATACAGTGTAGTGTACATAGAATAGTGGTACTTGCGCACAGCACTATAAGACGATGAATTAGCCTGGGAAGGCAGACAGAAGAGAGACACTGATACATATACGCCATACGGGTATGTCGTAATATTCCACACGGGGAAATACTGTGCCGCGAGCTAAAAAATTCTAAGAAACATTGCTCCAAAATCATTACAAATATCAATAGCCACAAGGCAAACCTGCTTATGTCGAGTTTTTGACAAAAAAACATCAAGAACGATTTAATCACCCGGTTCATTTTATGATCCAGTTATTCTTCTTCGCTGCAATGAAAGAAACAGCCGATCACATGTCTCGAGGTGCCTAACTGCCTATTTCCAATTTTATACGAGCGTTGCGAATGTTGCGTCGAGTTGAACGATATTAATTTAGCAGCGTGTATTTTAAAATCTAAATAAATTCGTAAAAATGGAGAGATTCAATCAGGAGACCGCACCGTTTTGAGTTTATTTAAGTTTAAAATTAACGTTGGTGAATAAATTCCATTCGGCTCGTCATCGTTCGTGATTTGTCGATGTTTTTAGACTTATTAAGATATATAATTATTAATTTTACTGCTAAATCCACCCCTGTGTAAGTATATAATTTATTATAATATTTCACATAATGTATAGGTATCACTGAGCGGAAAACATGCACATTATTTACTACATAATGTACATAATATGTAGATAGGTACCTAAGCAAATATATTAATATAGTTATATTTCAAAAACAAAAAACAAGATCAAAAGGTTAAAAATGCACTTACCGGAAAATATCAAAATTATTTTTTTTCAATTTTATATTTCACGTCATAATAGTAATTTATGTAACTAGTGGCTTAAATACGAGCCTAAAGTAATGACACGAGTTCTGGTATAAATGCATAATAACCTCTTAAGAGAGTATTGTAAAATCGCGACTGGTTCGTCACTTTAGCCACGCGTTACATACAATATTTTTTGCAACAACCGCTTCAAAAGTTCAATTTTAAGCAAATAAAACACAATTTGGATTAATATTTTATTAGTGACATTATAGCAAAGTAATCTATAAAGTACTTTATTACGCACGTGTGTTATAAAGTTAAACAAAACAGTATTACTTAATTTTATAGAACGGGGTGCGTTAAAATTTACTTTAAATGCTACCGTTCGAACGCATCAGAAGCATCCATAAAGAATCACTTTTCAAACGGTACACAGCCGTCTAAAATAGTACTTTTTATGCAAATGTTGCAAAAATTATACAGGGTGTATCACAGAAAACCGAACATAGGGAAAAGTACACAGTACAAATTAGTTAAGATCAGAGATTGCTTTGCCCTCTATTCAGAGGTCGTTACCATGGTTACCATGGTGTACGTATACAGTAACAAATGCATATTGCTGTTCATTTGACAAAATCTGGATGAACTTAAAGACAAAATCGTCGAAGTATGTTTCAATATGACTCCTGTAATGTTAGATAAAGTGAGACAAAGTTTTTGTAACCGATTAAGCCACTGCTTAATTCAAAATGGAGGTTTATTTGAACATTTGCTTTAATTTTTTATTTTAACTGTTTGTTTTGTTTAATTATTAGTTAAAAAAATATTTTCTTAATAAAAAATTGTTTCATTAATAAAAATAAATTCATTTAATATTGAAGAATTTATTTTAACTGATTTTTCTAATTATTCATTATTAGCTATTATTGTTATTAAATAATGGTTAGTCAGCGTTACCATGGTACCCATTCTCATATGTGGCCAAAGTAATCGTTGATCCTAACTAATTTGCACAATGGAGTTTTCCCTATGTTCGGTTTTCTGTGATACACCCTGTATTATACACATTATCTGAATTTTATTGAAATAACAGATTTATTTGCAAGAAACATAGAGAAAAGATTTTATTCCATTCTTTCCTTACAACATTATAAGTTAAAGTATGCCGAGCTCGCAGGGATGTTGTTTATATAGACTTTCGGCTCGTCTATTATAATATTGAACCCTTTTCCCTTATATGTTTTCTGTATCTAATCTGAAAACAGGTGAATTTATTATTGTATAAGCAGGATTTTAAAATTACATTGGTCGGCATCAAATTTTGAGCAAAGCTATTTATATGTTGACTTTATGGATTTGTGCACGCTTAGTTCATAGGTATATTATGTACCTAATTAGAATTTCTCTAGCACATCACATTTTCGAGTTTCAGTTATTTTCGTTTTTTTACAATCTTTAAGATTATACTCTATTAAGGTTGTCTGCCTAGAATCGCATCAGTGTTTCAAATCCGGTCGACATAAACGAGAGAGATAGAGCGCGAAGATCACATCATATAGAAAAACACATAGAGTAAAAGACAGATTTTCTATCTTCGCGCTCTATCACTCTTATTTCTGAGGACACATATTTTGTACTCATGATGCGCAATCCATTTCTATAAATCTCAGTATATTTAAAACAAAGTCAACTGAGATTGAAAGAAGAGAGTGAACAGCATACATGAGTATAGATAGCTTTTGAAAACATATGCCACAATTTTATCGGAAATAAAAAGGCACAGGCAATTACCAGGAACAGGTTATACAGGATCTCCTTTCTTCATATCAAGAACTTGGATGCAAATTTTTTTAAATCCATTTCCTTCACTCACATCTGGACTTTTTTTTTCGAAAAACCTTGGTGCCGTGTCTGATGAGCATGCAGAAAGATTTCATTAAAATATTGCTTTCATGGAAAAAAGATACAAAGGCAAGTAGACCGAATCAATATCAACTGATTTCTGTTGGGAAATAAATCGTGAAACGTCACTCGAAAATTACAAAAGGAAACGATCGACCCGTTGAGTTTTAGTTTTTTTAATGTTAGATTGTTTAGTTAAATTTAAGAAAACGTTATAGATGTATTACATTTACAAATAAGTTTAATTTTGTTACTTTGAAATAAATCGATATTTAACATGTTAAGTATTTTTAAATAGGTACATATTATAACACCAAAAATCTCAGGAACTATAGATGTGATAGAGCAATTATTAGGATTCAGATAGTGAAGATTGAGAAGAGTCGCATGGTTTGATCCTTAATGCTCACGAATTTTTTTTTATTTTAGCGACCAGTGTTATTAAAAAAATAATTATAAACCGAAAATATAAATTGGCCCTAGGCTCAGATAAACCTGGCTCTTATATTGACTTTGAAAAATCATATATGTATTTCGGCCAACGAAAATTTTTGAAATAATTTACCTATACTATACATATTTACATACCTTAATATAGGTACATGCAAATATAAATTGGAATTATATTATAATATATATATCCTTATAAACCTGCCAAAAGTAAATGGATTACTAATGGAATTCGTATTTTCTCCCGAAATAAAAGAGATATTTACATCCGAATAAACCTACTAGAACAAAACAATTATAATACTGATCTTTAAAAACTTTATTACAAACAATATTGCAAGATATTAAAAAAGTTATTATACAAGCCAAAAAACTATGCAGTAGAAACAAAATTGAAAGTTCTAATAATAAGATTAAAAGCATGTGGTCTATTAATAATTAATGAGATCAGTAATTAAAAACATATTTCTAAACATAATATCAGCAAAATTAAAAACTCTAAATTATTTTATCAATGTGACAAACAAATTGAATATGAAGTCAAGAGACGCGAGTGTTAATAATAGGTCAAATCATGAATCTACCTTGTACCTATTATATTCCTCCGATCCAAATGAAATCATCAATATTTGTCAAAGTCTAAATAATAGTAAATCAGGTTGGAATAAAATACCAACATCGATCCTGAAATCGTCAGCAGTACACATTTCTGAACCATTATCAATAATTATTGACAAAATGTTCGAAACAGGAGTTTTCCCGATTCTTATAAGCCTGATAAAACCAATCCGTAAGTGATTTAAGTTCTATGGATAACCATAGACCTATAGCACTACTCTCAAATATATCCAAAATATTTGAAAAAGCTATTACTAACAGACTAAACAAGTATATAGAAAAATACAGCATAATCTCGGACAGACAGAATGGATTTAGGAAAGGTGAAAACATAGCAAAAGCGATCTTCAGTGTAACAAATTACCTATACGACGTATGGAATAATCATGAACCAATTACAGCTGTACTGTCGGACTTGTCAAAAGCAGTTGATACGGTCAATTACAATAAATTAATAGAGAAGCTCTATTACTATGACATTCGGGGTATCCCATCAAAATTAATTTCGTCCTATCTTGAAGACAGATCGCAAGCAGTGGAAACAACTGATGACAGTCATAATAATATTACTCACTACATTTCAAACTGGGCAAAGATAAACTGAGGCGTGCCACAGGGCTCTATTTTAAGACCGATGACTTTATCTTATATGTACAAATGAGTTTCCCAAAGTGATACCAAATAGTTATCTATTTGCAGACGATACCTGTATAAGAGTAAAAAGTTAACCATTTTCTCAAATGGAAACGAACAATAAAAGCACAATGATTACAGCCGCGAAAAAAATGTACGTACACATTTTTCATTGTTATTTACACTAAATCTTATTGAAATAAAAGTTATGAGAAATAAAAAGTCAAAAGAATTTTGTAAAAGGTACCGGCTAGAATTTCTTGTTAGAATATTAAAAAAATAAAAATTTATCATTAGCTACCCGATTACGAAAAAGGAAAAGCAACCATTGTATATACAGGGTGTCCTGACGTGCGTTGTCGGCC
Source organism: Mongoloraphidia duomilia (assembly GCA_039654895.1). Classification (NCBI taxonomy): domain Eukaryota; kingdom Metazoa; phylum Arthropoda; class Insecta; order Raphidioptera; family Raphidiidae; genus Mongoloraphidia; species Mongoloraphidia duomilia. The sequence goes on along the minus strand of CM077517.1, from coordinate 38,202,710 downwards.
GATATATTGATTTTGGGTGAAGATAGAAAAAAAGTTTAAATACAAAAGTTGTATAAATTTTAACGGTGTATAACCTAAAAATATTTTCTAATATACAGCCTGTCCCATTCAAGCGTGGCAAATCAAAGTTACGTTTTTTTTAACCTAGCACTTTGCTTTTATTTGTTTTTTCAATTCTGCACCTAAATGTGAATCGAAACTGTAAAGGAAGCCATTCTCGAAATATCAGTAATTTTTGGGTTTTTCAAGTTTTCTAGAAATTTTTGACACGTGCAGACTTTTACCTAAAATTCGACTTAGCCAAAACAGAAACCTTTATCAAACTGAAATTTTGAGGTTCACTAGATAATAGACGGATAAATCAATGTCTGTCTTAAAAAAATGATTTTATTATACAGGGTGTTCAAAATAATGTACTTCTTTTACCTAACTTCAATCACGTGTAACTTTTGATTGTTAAATACAACGAGGTTATTTTTTTGCTGGATATTCTTTTGGATATTTACTAACACTTTTATTAAGGGTTCCCCATACCTAAACCTAATATTTTAATACGAAAATATTAGGTTTATGTATGGAGAACCCTTAATAAATGTGTTTAGACTACCTAACAAAATATTTGAACTTTTTATTTTCAATATTAAAACCATAACTACCCTACTATGCTGAATATAGATTATTCCTACGGTTCTCAACAGACAAATTATTACAGATGCGGAGCCAATTATAATTGCCCAATAATAATTATTATTGGGCAATTATTGTCTTTTATTATAAAAAGTTACTTCAAAAAGTCAGAGCAATCACTTAATTATATTTAATAAACTTAAAAAAGAAATTACTGATATTTTAAATAGCGTAGGTATTATGTGATTTCAAAAATTAAAATGTTTTTGTAACACATATATGAAATGTTCAACATATCGTTAGACTATAGTCGGCTACGTAAAATAATATTTATCGCACGGCTGTAATATAATATACCTACTTGAACAAGCATGAAAAATATTTTATACCATACGACTTCAGATAGGACCCGTGCAAAAAATGTTTTTTGCCATATCCACTACAAAATAGCTACTTTCAATGTATGTATATCGGCCATTAATGACCCATTTAGATTTAACAGGCAGGTGTGCGGAAAATAGTTTACTTTCTGCACTAGCGCAGAAAATAACGGTTGCCATGGCAACTTCTGTTTATTCGCTCTATACGCCTGCGTGCGCCTGTTATTACTTACTTGCACGAACTTCGCGGCACACTAGAAGAAAAGATGGCGACGCAAATTTTTTTTGGAAATGACGTAAAAAGTAGGTACTTTGTAGTGGGTATGGCAAAAATACCATATATGTCTCGTACGTAATGGTATTACGGCTCGTGTGACTGTAAAAACTCGCTATCGCTCGTTTTTACATACTGTCGTCATTCGCCGTAATATGCCCCATCCCATTAGGTATCTAGACATACAATCTACTATTTTGGATGGGTGTGCGTGCATGCGAATATTTTATACGCGTATATGTGAGCATTTAAATGCTGGTTGCTATGACAACGAAGTAAATATTCTCAACTGACAGTGAGATTTCATTCGGTGTTTGAAATTGATTAAATAAAGCTCTTGAAATTGTTGTACATTTCATCCATGCTTAAAAAAAAATAATGTATACAACACATATACGGCTCGCGTACCAATAACATCCCTCGTATCATATACATAATTGTACTAATTGTATAAACTACTATTTTAAATTCATTTTCCATTGTACATTTTAGCTGTATTTTAATGTATTGACCTGTTATGTGATCTGAAATAAATATAATTATTATTATGTAATTTCTGTTGAAAATAACATGTAACACGCAAAAATACCTTGTTAATTTTTTTTGTTATTCTTAAAGGGTAAAATCTTACAACGCATTTTATTTCAAACTTCATAGACGCGTGCATAAATATACCAATACCTACAATTTTCACTAATAATATTGATCAAACTTTCATTGCTTAAAAAAAACACAATGGAGAAATGCTAAATTAAAAATGACAAGAGCAATTTCTGCAACATCTTCATTCTTAGAAGCAATTAAAATGTTAACTAGGACAGGATTTTTCTCCGACAAAGAATGTATTTCAGTTCTTCTGTTCTATCAATATTAATTTTAATCAATTCTCAGAGACATAATATACATATAACTGTTCTGACATAATTAACCTTGAGAGTTGTTCTTCATTTCACACATGCTTCTAGATAGGGCTGTAGTTCAGATCTGAGGATGGCAGCTGGCATTTTTATTTATATTTTTTAGGTGTATGAAATTTTAAACAATCATTATCATCATCATCCTCGCCTCTTCCTGTTACGCTTAAAAAAAGTTGGTATTAGTATTAGTAGCTATTCGAATTTCTATTTGATACAGATATGCATAATGAAAGTCAAGCATTTACATGGTAAGTTGAGATAGACAATTTGACCTCGGTTGTCGATCGTCTATAAAATATAATCTACAATATCTATCTATCTGGTAAGTTGGGAATCATATTCAACTGATTTTTTCCAGAACAATCTCAGGGCCCTTGAGAATAGCCGAGCGTGTAGCATATGCTGTTGTTTACATGGCGTTGCTATGGTTCCTCTATTCCAAGTCCCCAGTTACCGGGTTCTAGCTCGAGAGCTGGTAAAAGTGTCAATTGGATTTTCAAAGCATCCAGAACAATCTCGATTTTATGGCTTTTTCCCGGTGCTTAATATATTTAATTGGAAATGACTAATGTCCCACGTACAAAAACGTTTAATTTAAAAGTTACAATTACCTAGTAGAAAAATTCTTCGTAGCGTAGGATCAAAATAAAGCAATACTGATAATTAAATTGGCTTTATTTTGATCCTGTGCTACGAAGAATTTCTTTTACTAATTGTAATACATTCAAGGAACACAAGTTTCTTTTTGGAACAAAAAAATACACTTTTAATAATCCTTCGAAACTTTTACGCAGGCACATTTTGGCTTAGCTGTGAGAGTTTTACCGAACCTGGTAGCTTGCAGCTATACTCCCGTCACTTGGTCGAAAGCGTATGGAAAACTGCTGAGTATTCTTTATAATTACTTAGTTTCTGAATATGAATAAATATGTTACCAGATAATCTAATACTTAAGTATTATTCATAATCCATTATACCAGGTTATCATACTGAATATTAAAAATAACCACAAAACACCAAACAACTAACAATTTTTTCTCGATGCACGTTTCGCTAACTATGTAGGTAAGCATCATCAAGATATCATTAAAAAAAGTTAATAATAATAATAATAATAATAATGCGTTTAACGTCCGTTTCTCGACATTATGTCATAACAGACGTCATTCGCACCATTACTATTTTCCATTTTACCATTTCACGTTGTTTTCTACATGTTTTAAACTTTAACTTTTTTTTATTAATAGCAATGTGCGAATGGAGGATTTATAGGAAATTAGGATAAGGTAGGCAATTTGGGAGCATAAGAGTTTGACAGGTAATCGGCCATGGCCTTGAATAAGGAACCATCTCGATATTCATCTGGAATAATTGAGGGAAACCATGGAAAACCTCAAACAAGATGGCCGGTAAAAAGAAGTTAATAATATGATAAGCGAACGTGTGCTGAGAAGAAAGGTCAGTCGTTTGGTGTTTGGTGGTTATTTTTAATATTCAGTATCTTCACATCAAAGGTTCCGTCCTTCAAGAGATTCATGGATTAGGTTACCAGTGAAATATTTCAATCTCGATGTTTGACAACATTAGGAACAACTTTACACTTGTATGTGTTAGCGTGATAACCCTTGAAAAAATTAATCAATTAAATAATATAGAGATTTCCATTTTTTACTCCTAAATACTGAAAAAATCAACGGAATTATTTCAAAATTCAAATTTAGTTCTTTTATAGTGCATATTCAAATTAATCTAAAAAATTTAAAGAAAATTGGTCAAACAGAAATTACAAAAACACTGATTGGTGGATATAATGAATTACTTTCTGAATCCGTAAAAATAATTCGTTGGGTCCCTGCAATGGCGTTCGCATATAAAAATTGAGTAAAATTAAACAATTTTAAGGGTTGTATTAAGGTGTTTGAAATTAAAATTTGTTAGTCCGTAAACAATTGTTAAATCTGAATACGGTTATCATATTATGTAAGCACGAGTATCCAATTTTGTGGGAAATTTGGCACTTCGATCGATATTTTTTTTAATAGAAATAGTGAAGTGAATTGGCTACAGCCTTGCGTGTACATAATAAGTTTAAGTTATGAACGTGGCATTCATCTTTGTAGAACTCTACTATAGACAGATGTAGAATTTTCTATGACGTGTGTTTAATTGCCGAGATATTGTATAATATTACGTATTAATGGTATGTGACAAATGGTATTTTATGAAGCAGCGCTTGGGACACCTACGTAGGCATCAGACTACAAGCTGTTCTTAAAATTTCAACTCTCGACAAACATATTTAATTTGCTTCTATGTCAGAAAATCAACTACTCGCAGATTTCCGTTAACTCCGCGATTATGAGGAAGTTAATGTTCCCTCTATAGGCTCAATTTTGATTCCAAGGTTGCCTAGTAACTATGCTGGTCTTTCAGGGGCGAACAGTCGGGTATAGTAAATCGCAGAAAGTAAGAAGCTGAAAAAGCTTTCTATCTCTCAGTAAAATATTGAAAAAAGTTATACTTTTCTTAGTATTAGCATATAGGTACCTACTAATTACAATATAGACTGACAACGCCAAATGAACAGAAGTGGACTAAAGCTTGGAGTTAACGACACTAGCGAAAGTATAAAGTAAATAGTAGAACTATTTTATTTACTAGAAAGGTTAAAGATAACATAAAATATTATACATGATCCATCCTTTCAATGCATCATCTGACACAACTAGGGTATAGTAGGTAACACGTAGGCAATTCGAATGTGTGTTTAATTTGGAATGAAAAGAGAGAGATTGTATTTTTATTTATTGTAGATTATAGACGCGTCGACAAGAGAGAGAGATTGTAGATAACTGAGGGTCATTAGCGGTACGGAATAAAAATGTATCCTAGAGGAGAGAAACTAATTTTTTATACAAAAAAATGTAAAGGTTTCAAGGGAAATAGCAAAACATAAAATTTCCAAAGCAACTGGAATCGGATAAACCGGCACATTTCTCCGCCACAGTTCCCGCTCAGCTGTAGTACCCCGTAGTCGTGCATTTATCGGAGCCTTGTACGCTATAGTATAGATTGTTGGACATTCAGTAACTCAATCAGTTGGGTGTTTGTGGCTTGCCACATAGCAGAAGATATTATAACTAGACTGCCTGGTGCCCCACATAGCTTGGCACGCACGAAGAGCGAGCAGACTTCAACTACTAGAAATAACAGTGGCGTAACAGGCCCAGGGAATTCATGCATGTTGTTATATTACAGTATTTTACGTTTTTCGCTTCGTATCCAGAATTTATGAAATCATGACTAATGAAAAAATCGCAGAATATTCGGTGGCTAAAAGTGTATCGAAATAATTAGGTCAAATGTGACAGAAAAAATGTGACAGAAATAAATCATGTCTAGTGTGCCAAATAATCATGTACATTTTTCAGAATTGACTAAGTCAACCCAATTTGTATTCTGTTAATAATAAAAGCGATGTAAATTTTCATTATTTTAGTTTAGCTAATAAATTCAAATATTGCAACCATATTTTTCTAATTAATTTAATTAAAATAAATCGATAACTAAAGATAAATAAGCAGGGCCGGATTTACCCTAAGTGCCGCCCTGGGGCACTGTGAAAAATGCCGCTCCACACTGAAGTTTTTTTCACAATTTTGTATTTTATTTATTTTAATTTGTTAATGTTTTCACGTTCCAAATTTTGCCGCCCTTAAAATTTGCCGCCCTGAGCACTAGCCCCTAGTGTAAATTCAGCGCTGTAAATAAGGCACAACAAAAAAGTTATTCTATCGAGTAAATTTATTTATAAGTTAAATTTTTACCTGTTTATAATAATATACTAGCCTTAAATATATTTTCGAGCAATATTTTGCTTTGTTATACAAAAAAAATTATTTGGAATTTTATGTAGGTATCAACAGCCTATTATCGAAATCATTTTTTATGAAAATGCAAAATAGTAACACTGGAGAAAAAATTAACATATTTAAATGTATAATAGGAACAGTTTCACCTTAATTTCGTTCGTTAGCATGTTATTAATGACAATGACGTAGATTTTTCATGTCAATTTTATCATAAATTATTATATTATGTATGTTATTAGTATAAGGCAGAGACCAAAGACTACAATATTCTGTATGAATACCAAGGAGCTTATAATAACGCGGAGAATAAAAGCATTTTTAGATTATGTATTGAAAAGATATTCACTAATTCCATTAAAACAATTTTTATTCAGCAAATCACAAATATTAACAATAATATATATTAACAATAATAAACTTTGCATAAATTATAGTTTCTGTCTCTCTAAACTTCTAAAGCTATATTTTTCTTCTTGAGCTCTCCCCCACTTCTATAGATATTTTTTTTTTTAAATATACCCATGATTTAAAACACTATCTTCGAAAAAACATTACAAAAAATTGTTTTAATGTCACTTGCGCTAATAGGCCAAAATCAAAAGCAAATTCCAAGTCTTCATGGTTTCCGGGCTTGTAGGCCGTGGTCCGGTGGTATTTCTACCTGACGTTTCGTCTACAACTGCGGTAGACATTCTCAAAGGCGATGTGGCAGCGGTCGAAGTGTCCTCCTTGGCGGCTCACAGATCAGTGAGCCGCCAAGGAGGACACTTCGACCGCTGCCACATCGCCTTTGAGAATGTCTACCGCAGTTGTAGACGAAACGTCAGGTAGAAATACCACCGGACCACGGCCTACAAGCCCGGAAACCATGAAGACTTGGAACAATGCCGGCCGTGAAAGCTTGCACACTTGGACAAAAGCAAATTGTTCAAAACCAGATAATATGTACCAAGTTTGCGACAACTTTCAATTTATTTAATAATATCCAATACCTGCGGCTTTAATCGAGTTAATGTCGTTTTTGGCTACAACTCAGTCCCCTTTTAGTGCAGGTAAAATAAAGCAAAAAATCACCTTAATAGTGAAAAAATTCCTTCCCTCATGAAATTTTGGTTATAAGTCCTTTTTGGCATAAGAATCAAGAACCCGAAAAGTTTTTTTGGGGGGAAGAACCCAAACCAAATTTGCTTCAATTTGTCAAGTAGGGTGTCGTTATCTATGTTTTTTGGATACTGAATCGAATGAAAGCAATACTAAGGCTATAGAACCTACCCTTATCTACGAAAATTAAATTTAGCTATAGTGGAGTTCAATTAGACTGCAAAAATCAAAAACCTCGGAACTCAGTTTAGAGGATGGATTTTCATGATTTTTTTACATTGAGTTTCTAACAGTGAGTAAAAAGAGTTAATCCCTTGAAAATTGCCATTTTTCGAAAATTCATTTTTTTTTTTTGAAAATACAGCAAATATATAAACCTTTCACGGGAAACGCTCTAGTATATGAAGAATATTCAAGAAATATTAAATTGGCACATCGAGGTTAGACCAATTGGTGGGCTATCTAACTTCATCAAAAAAATTAGGAAAATTAAAAGCGGCTACCGTACAGAAGCAATTTTATGAAGTTAGATAGCCCATCAATTGGTCTATAGGCTCGATGTGTCAATTTAATATTTTTTTAACACTCTTCATATACTAGAGCGTTTCTCGTGAAAGGTTTATATTTATATTTGCTGTATTTTCAAAAAAAATAATGGATTTTCGAAAAGCGGCAATTTTTAAAGGATTAACTTTTTACTCACTATTAAAAACTCAATGTAAGAAAATCATGAAAATCCATCCACTATAACTGAGCTTTCCAAGGTTTTTGATTTTTGGGTCTAATTAAACTCCACTATAGCTAAATTTAATTTTCGTAGATAAGGGTAGGTTCTACGAGTATAGCCTTAGTATTACTTTCATTCGATTCAGCATCCAAAAAAATAGATAACGACACCCTAGTTTTATGCCAAAAGGGACTTATTACCAAAATTTCATGAGTGGAGGAATTTTTTCACTGTTCAAACCTTATTTTACGTGTATTATTTAGAAGAAGCGCGATGATAATATAGTATAGCCCATTGTATTATAAGTATTGATTGATTTATTATCATCACACTCATATATTCTACCTAAATAAACAATAATCTCAAAAATCTATTTCTCATATAAAACGTAAATGTTTGACCAATGAAATATGAATTGAGTTGGCACTAAAGGGGCATATAATAGTAATTAGGGAGCTGGTGGCAGAGATTTTTTATTTTATGTGAGTTGTTCGTGTGACAGAAGGTGAAAAGTATAAAGATCTAACAACAAAAATCAAAAAAAAACTATTTCTGCAAATACGGCATCCCTGCGTTTTTAATTAACAGTAAATCTGTTGCCATCATCTCCCTAACTAATAGCGATGCTGTAACTACAACTTATGCGGGGTTCGACAGTAATAATATTTGGTTCTCGAAGATCCGTAGCTTGCTAGATTTATTGTTAATTTGTATCAACTATAATTTAAACTTTCGAATTCCCAAAGTTTTGAGATTTTAAATTATTATAACTTGAATATTATGCTTTCGATATAAGCAAAACGTCGTTACAATTTCAATAATATTATTTACTTAGTAAATATTGCTGCCTTCCCATTATGAAAATTAAAGTAGATATCTACTTTATTAATCAGCCATAATTACTTTCAGCATAAATTAAAAACAAATCTACAAAAAGTCATTTTTAGCAGTTGATCTTTGAAGCCCCTGAAGGCATGTTTAACTTTCATCGCTTTTAAATGACGGTGAGAACTATTTCAAAAATTTGGTGCCACGAATCCATCAAAATACTAATCAGTTAATTGTTAGCCTCAGGTTATTCTTTTATGGTTTAACCTTGACCACTTTCAAGAAAATTTACTCAGCACAAAACTTGATTTAGATAGTAAAGCTTGTTTATCAGACACATATTAGGTGTTTAGAGTTTTGCTTATTTTTTCTTAGTCTAAACCGAACATACTGTGAGATCTAACTTACCTCATTCTCATTTTCAGGAGTGGGGACTCGTATAGGTACTTAACGGCTAAAAACAGTAAACCGCAGGAGAGGAAGGGCTAAAAGCGTTGACGTAACACGTTAAAGAGAGCCCACTGATTAAAAATTGACAAAACATTTGAAAATTTATTTTGATTTCAAAAGCAATTTCTTAGAGATATTACTTTTTTACCTTGAACATACGTGCTCGAAAAAATTTCTTCAGTAGGGTGGCCATTTCTAGATTTTCCAAATTTGTTCGACACAGTTAGATAGCGCATGGATTGGTCTATAATATCTACATAGGAAATTAATATTCATTAAACATCCTACTTACTAGAGCACTCCGCGTCAAGAGTTTCCATTTTTAGTCGAAAAGCACTACCTTGAAAAAATTACTTCCTTAGGGTGGCTACGAATAAGTTTACCGAATATTTATTAAACACCCTACTTACTAGAGAACTTCGCATCAAGTGTTTCAATTTTTAGTCAAAACATTTACTTTGATAAAACTGCTTCTGTAGGGTGGTCTCTTTGGATTTTTCTAATTTTTTTAAGCCATTTAGATAGCCCATCAATAGGTCTATAATATTAATTAATATTTCTTGAATACTCTTCATACTAGAGCATTTCGCGAACTTTCAAAAAGTGTTAAGTGATTTTAACAGTTTAACAGAATATGCTTCAATTATTTCGACCGAATTTTGATTTTTTGACCACAAATTAATAATCAGCGACCTTAAAATTCCTAAAGCACTTGAATTATAGACATTATTATATTTCAACATACATTTTTTAAATATTTTATTTGTAAAAAAAATCATTTTTGAAAAAAAAAATCATTTTTGAAAAGCGGCTATTTTTAAAGGGTAAATTTTTTATTCTTACTATTAGAAACCCAATGCAAAAAAATCATGAAAATCCATCCACTATAATTACTGGGATGCAAGGTCTTTGCTTTTTTTAGTCTAATTGCGCTCAACTATATAATAATTGCCATAATATTTATATTGATATTTTTTAGATTGTGTTACTTATACTTGCATATTTTCTATTAATATTATTTTGGATTTTTTTTGTATATAATTACATAGCATAGGCAATTTTCTTTTAAAAATTTGGAAATAGGTGCCACACAAATTCAGAGAAAAATATATTGACTCTAATCAATATTATTATTTGATAATTGCGCTTTTACTAAAATTGATTTATATTATCTATTTTTGTTGACTGACATTATCCTTTAGCCTAGTCTACCCACCTACTTAATACAAATATTCAAGGTTTTCTTGTGGCTTAGCCTTGGTTGAAATCAGTATAAGTTTTTTTATTTTATTTCCGGCGTAAATATTCTGCAGGAAATAGAATGCCACTTCTTATTTGTTTCTAGTTACATGTTCACAGAATTCTCAGACATTATTTTATTTGTTTATTTATGTATTAACAAAACCAAAACAACTTGTTTACCACTGCAAAACTTGCTAATTTTATATTTCTTATTGTCTGTTTTTAATTCAAGGAAATGTTTAAGCGGAAACAAAAATAAAAAACGAAAATATTGTTCAACAAAAACGGAATCGAAGAACGATGTTAGAATTTTTTGTTTAGAACGGAATTGTAAATATAAATGATTTTTTTTCTATGTACAAGTGTTTTGTTTTATGTAACATAGGTACTTTCAAAGTTATACTTTATTTAGGTATTCGTGTGTTAAATCTAAATTTTTAACAATTTCTGAAAAAAAAAATCACAAAATTCAAGCCACATACGGCATTCATACTATTATAAAATATTAAGTTTTTACTATAGACTTCGATATATCGCTGTAAGGCATTACTGTAAATTTTTTGCTTTCTTCGGTCGAAAACAAAATTCAATGCAATTCTTAGAATGCTATAATATAATCTCAAAAAGATTATCTAATAATAATGAAAAAAAAGATAATGAATTGAAAATATGAATTTGTGCTAGGCCCAAATAACCTTAGCTGTTGGTGGTCTTTAAAACACAATTAAATTAAATCTAATAATAATGGATTTTACATAAAATTTTTATAAACGGTTGCTGTAGTTTTTAAAAGTTTTTTCTGATCATATTATATTGTTGAGAATGTGCATCAAGAGAATGAACTAACACCCCTCAATCATTAATTGTTGCTACTACATCATTCAGTATTTCCTGCTATGTAAGATGGGTTTTTTACATTTTTTTCCCATATAAATAAAAACAAGAGTTTAAACAAGTACCTATAGCATTATGTAAATATAAATTATGAAACATTAAATATCCTGGGTGGTTTTTTGGTACCAGCACTAATACAATTATGTAAACACCTGTATATAACAATTAGCTTAATAAATCTTTTTATCTTATCTTAAGAGAATGAAGACAGTTTAATGCCGCGGAATTTGATTGAGAGTTCTGTATCTAGATTTTTTACTTTTTAACAACATCATGTTTTGGCGATTCGATTAGGTGCTGTCTCATCATTATTCGGTCACATCAGTTAACTTCTAACCAAATCTACTAGGCCCGGTTAATCACCAGAATATTATAAATGAATAAGGGGCGTTTGCGCCGCGGCCAAAATTCGTGGCGTTTGTGCAGCGAGATTTTAAATTATCTGCATGTTGTGGCGTTTGCCCCGCCGCGCCACAGTGTATAACTACCTGGGGACCTTATCTCTTAAGCAGACAGGACAAATTAGTGAAATACAACAAAAATGAAAATAAATTTATTCTAATTTTTGGGCGTATGCTAGAGCTTTCAAACACACTTTTACATTTTGTGCCTTGTTTAATTTAAGACTTTTGCTTTTCTTTTCTTGTTGAGCAATCCCAGCTCAGCCAGCGACGATGAACTGCGGTTCATGATACATTCAGATTTTAAAATAGCAATGAGCGCGTAGATGTTCGTTTTTTTTAATAACCAAATTATTTAGTCGATTATTCCATCCTTCGAGAGCGTTATTGGTTCGGTGCTTTAGTTGATAACAATTCCAAGTTGAAATCGGGATGCAGTGATTTTCCAGCCACTGCGAAACGAAATAATCGTTGAAATCAACGATTTTTTTATTGTGAGGGTTGTCTTTCATGATTTTAAGGAACACTTCAACCATGCTGAGTGGCAAGTGTGCCGATGTAGCACATTTCCTTATATGCAGCCTGACATCTTCATCATTTTTGTATTCCTCACGGAACTACGAGACTACGGTAACGGTCCACAGGTAGATATACACTGTGACGGCGCAAACGTCACGGCATGCAGGTAATTGAAAATCTCGCGGCGCAAACGCTACGAATTTTGGCCGCGGCGCAAACGCCACGGTTCAAACGCCACGATTTCTTATAAATAACACTTCAGCAGCTTAGATTCATTAAGTTAATTTACGTTACAATAACATGACTCAAGCAGACAACTCAACTTTTGGTTATGTTTTTAGATACCATACACGTCTACGATATGAGCATCGAACTTTTGTCTTCAAGATATAATTTTCAATCTAAACTTAGTTATAAAATTTCATTTGGAATTAAAATGAAAATTGATGAATAAATTTAGTACAATTGAGTACCCGACGAGTGGTAGAGTCTAGTAGAAAAAATACTCGAAAAAGTTTGAGTCTGTAGTAAGCAAAAGAATGACGTTTTCATTGATTATGGGTCGTTTTTTTACCCTCCCCCTTCATGTAACACCTTGTACTGTGTAGACATTCAGCTTGACCCCTCCTTTCCTCCTCTCAAAGGTTATCTCCTCAATATTAAAATTTGACGACTAATTAGCGTCACAGAAAAGTGACAACAATCAACTTATATCAACTTTTTAAGAGAGGAAATAGTGTCATGTAACAATAATAATTAACCCACCCTCCCCTCTTATACCGCTATGTAGACTTTGAAGGTCACCTCTCCCTCCCCTCTCTAGTGCGTTACGTGTTTTATGGATGACCCCTTGCCCGATATACTTATTATGTAAAATAAATCCGAACATAAAAAAATTAAAACAGGTGTACCTCAAGGAAGTAACCTGGGTCCACTCCTATTCATATGCTTTGTTAACGATATGCCACAAAACGTGGTTGCTGATAAAATAACTATGTACTTTGACAATATGACAGCTTTAATTTCTGCATGCTCACTATATGAAATGAATGTAAAACAAATAGTGTTATTAAAAGCTTTAAAGATTGGTGTCAAAAAAATCAATTAATAGTAAATGTTGAAAAAACAAAATGCCTACAGTTTAAAATAAAAAAGACAATTGATCCAGATAGACATATAACAAGCTTGAATAATGATGTAGTTTTTAGCAAAAGTTGTAAATATTTAGGCTTGCAAGTCGACGATAATCTAAAATGGGTAAACCAGGTACAAGAAATAAGCAAAAAAATAAGTAAATACTATTATCAAATAAAACAAGCAAAAAAATATTTTAATATTAAAAATCTCATGTTGATATATAATGCTTTTATTTATTCAAGTTTGAAATATGGAATCATAAATTGGGGCAGATCAACGGAATCGTATAGAGTATTTCTAATGCAGAAGAGAATTATCAGATGTATCTTTAATTTAAAGGCCAGGGAGTCATGTTAAAACATATTTAAAAAATATAAAATACTATTTTATTTTATTTTTTATGTACTTGAAAAAGTCTAAATGTATAGACGAAACGTCGTACATTTAATTAAATAAATCAAATATTTTGTCCACTATCCTGCGATTTTTCTTAATTTTATAAAATACTAACCGTTTATGGAATTTATGCATATGAAATAGTTGTATAGGTTCATGCAAAATAATAGATTTTTTAATAAAAATGTTGAAAAACTGTATGATACAAGATCAATTAATCAACTTAGTATAAAACACAATACAGTCTTTTATGAAAAAAGTCCAGTGTACAGTGGCCGTAAGATTTATGAGAAACTACCTGCGAAAGTTAAATCAAATGTAACAAATAATAAAAAATTTAAAAAAGCCTTACTAAATAATTTAATTGATATTGTACCATACAGTATAAAAGAAATTTTGTAAAATAATTGGAACTGAGTTTTGACTTTTTTGTATTCCGTCTGGGCTAAACAAATATATATTATTTCTATTCTGTTCTAAGAACTGAAACTGTTTGAAGTCGAGTAGTGCAAAGAGAAAAATTTATATAGATAAGTAGGTACTGAAAAAATTTAAAAACCCATTTCAGTACCTAATGCAAAGTTTTGTCCCCGCACTACTCGACTTGAAAATCGAATACTCGTCCAATTCATAGAGAAAAATCCACTACTCACACAGTTCTACCATAGACAATTCTGCATGGAGATTCAGTAATAAAAACCCATTTCAATATGTAAACTTTGTCTCTTGAACTATTAGTCTCGACTCCATTCGAAAATTGAGAATTTTTAAATATTCAACTCTACTCGATTCGAGAAGGAAAGTTTACAGTCTACTATCTGCTTACTTGCACAACCTTACATAAGGACAGATATCTCCTGTTTTAATCAAAAAATCCTTTCTCATTTTGAAAACAAATGCACTAAGATGCAATTTTTCAGGTCAATATTAATATCGAAACAAGAACTACAAATATATCATTAAGACGAGTGATTTATTTTGTTGCAACTGTCATAAAATATCGAAGTATATACTATAATATTTTATGACTTAAATTAATATTATTGTATGAAACTTCCGATACGTAGCATCGCTGTTGAGAGTTAAATAATAATAAAAAATGAGTCAAGATAAAGTAGGCATTTTTATGAATCAATAAGAGCTTTCTTTACACGTGACTTTTATATGTTGTGTATTATAGTGGTTGTATTACCTGTCTTATCTAAGCGTGCATCTGTTTCCATTACATATTGTAATACGCCTTGTGTTACTACTCGCTCCGCCCGAAGCGACGTGCCAAACCACTCGTGAAATGATATCCCTGAGAAAAAATAGTCACC
Organism: Mongoloraphidia duomilia; assembly: GCA_039654895.1. Lineage (NCBI taxonomy): Eukaryota > Metazoa > Arthropoda > Insecta > Raphidioptera > Raphidiidae > Mongoloraphidia > Mongoloraphidia duomilia. The sequence continues at coordinate 38,187,626 of CM077517.1, read as the reverse complement.
GCACCCACTCTCGTTCATCTAGCTGGAAAATACCAAAAACGTCTTACAAATAAAATTTGGATTTGAGGTACATCCACGGATTTTGTTGAATCCACTCCAATATTATTTTTTTATGCCACCAACTGTCAAAGTTTGGACCTGGTGCCAATTTGTATATTTATTTTAATTAACCGATAATTAGTTTAATTAATAACAAGCAAAACACTTTCATTCGTTTCCAGGCTATAAACTTGGAACTGGAGTTAATAATAACGGCATCTCTACAACCCAGGACTATTCTCACACTCCACACAAATTTAATCGGGCCGTTGTTTCCAGTAATTGACATTTTTCCCAAACTCCTCAAATTTTATTGGCCTTGTTTTGAAGCTCCTCGTGTGATGGAAAGGGGAATGCTTACTAGATATTCAGGTGGAAAATAAAATACCCGGGACAGACCAAAATCAGCAAAGACCTCGGTTGGCTGGTTAGTGGCATCACGGACGGACGATAGTGGTTGGTAACCCTCCAACGGTGGAGAAGGTAGAGGAACCTGCAACCACCAGTCACTGCCTAGTGGTTAGTAGAGGGATCTACAAAGGCTAAGGATGCTTCCCTGACAAACGGGCTAACCCCAGTAGAAGTTGAGAGGGACAGCCCCCACTAGGCTGAACGTAGGGCTATTAACTCTGCCTAAAAAACGAAAACTACAACACAGATTAGAAACCGGGCGGATTCAACCGAAAACGACAATTGCAAAGAAAAGGACATGCTTTATGAATTGTGTCATGGAAAGTCCAAGTCATTATCCAGGAAAACGAAGGAAGACAATCTACAGATCAATTATTCGACCAGTCAAAATATTCACGTTAACGAAGAAAGTTGAAAACCTACTGAATACATGGGAACGAAATCTCTTACGAAAAATTTATGGTCCGGTCTGTAATAGTGAAGAAAGGCGTATCCGAACCAATGACGCAGTATATACCAGCTATACGAAGAAGCATAACGGCAGAAATACAGAAAACGCGCCTACGATGGGCTGATCACGTAGAGCGTATGTCCCAGATAGCAGGACACCACAGCAGATATTCCGAGAGATCTTCAGGAATCATCTAGAAGGGAGACGTCTTCTCGGACGCCCGAGGAAACGCTGATTAGAAGACGTAGAGGAACACCTCAAGAGGTTAAAAATCAAAGGTTATAGAGACGGTGAACCCTAAGCCGTACCGAGTGGAGAAAAGTGATGGAGCAGGTCAAGACTCTTCTTTGGCTGTAACGCCACGGAATTAGTTTTGTTTTGACGCTCACCTTAGACTGATTTTCTTTACTTGGCGTTGTCAGTGTAGAAGTGGGCCAATGGTTTGTTTTCTTACATGAGTAATGTCAATTAATTCACTTTTTCACACTACCCATGTTATAAGTTATAACTAAAACAACGCGAACGGGTAGGTTCAACGGACATGCTGTCATAACCGCTCGCCCGTTTTGTAATCTTAAATTAATTTCACATATAATATTCATAGTTATTGTTGTATCTATCTTGTAACCTAAATAGGACACAGTGTAATGAAACAGCATTGGTCAGTCATGTTTTACGTTCGACAAGTAATATTTTAATTTCTTTTTTTTTAATTACCGCACACCTGCGACTAGTCAGTGCGTGTTGTGACTCATTCATGAAATAACTTCAGCTTCTTTGCAGACAACCTGTCTTCTCAGTTTATTCTTCTTTCTTCAGCGAGTTTAAGCTGATTACACACTGAATAAACTTATTTAATGTATACCTAATTGTAAATTTTGTCAGAAAAACGTTAACGCGAGCGAAATTTATTAATTAATAATATTATTAATAAAATTATGTTTTTGATAAAGCTATGACAGATTTCAAATTAATCAAAAATCTCATTTTTTCTAAGGTAAAAAAAATCGCCCAAAACCTTCTTTGTTTGAAATTTTGTTCAAATTGAGAATATTAGAACATACATGCTGATATCAATGCAGACAACCCAAATTCAGTATCTCTCGTGGTTTAGAAGGTATGGGCGTTGAAAATGTTTTTATTTTAATAGGTAAATTTAAAAGTTCATAATTTCTCAACTGAAGGAAATATAGAACTCCACTTTTGCTGACTCTCCATAGTATGGAGAACTGCGATTTTTTACCTCTTTCTACTACATGAGCTTGAATTACAACTCTATGCTCGTGAAGTAGAAAGATTGCTGTGTCTTGCCATTGAAAGGTGGTTGAAAGATAATCACTTTTCTTTAATTTCAAACATTGTTGTGAAACCATCTGATTTGAGTTTCAAAACACCAAACTAATAAAATATTATTTTTATTATAAACACATTTAAACCGCACTTAACGTGGGCTCATTTTACTGCAATTTGCATTCTGAGTGAGTATTTTTATGGTTAATACAACTTTATTTAATAACAATTTTATTTATTTAATGGTTTTTATTTTACGCTGGCCTCTCGGATTTCGTTTATTTAATAAATATATTGCGCCGTATCTTTTACGTTTTACGATTTTTTATAATTCATTCATTCAGTTTTATAAATGACACACATTCGATAATGGTTTTAATGAAACTTCGAGACTTCAACGAGTCAGAAGCGACTCGTTGAACGAGGCACATTCTATTCTCTTCTCGATACAAGATTTGACAACAGCCTAATTCATATAGGCTGCCAATGTATAAAATAGTAACTGATATTTCGATTTGTTCTGTGTTTTCGAGAGAGAGAGAGAGAGAAAAAAAATCGTGTAGATTATAGACGCTCGACAACTGAGATTATTTTTTCGAGCGTTTTAGATATTTTGTATGGTACTTATTCCTGGTTTCTGGTATGCTAAATCTATTTTAAAGTAGATTTAGCGTTGAAAGTCAATGCTAAATGTATTTTGAATTGAGATTTATTGTTGAAAGTCACCTCAGAACAGAAACCCAGTACCTACAAGACGGGAAAATGCTTTTTTCATAATTTTTTTTGTGTGCATGTTTTAATTAAACCTAAAGTCTAATAGTAGATAAATATGGCTCGACATTAAAAATTTATTGTTAAAGACTACTCAGATTGCAGAATCACACAAGTGAAATAATTGGAGCTGTTATTTTTAACAGCACACTTTTGGTAATATATTTGATAACAGCGATTTTCCGGTTAAAAAATAATAATTATTCCTATTTCATCTTATCGCTCATATCACTTCATTGCCACATTAAGAAGGGGTAAATGTTAGCGAATTTGTTAATTAAAAAAAATAACTTTATAGAATGGAATGTAAAATGACAATCATCATCAATCATCATCATCAATACATATTGTAAAACAAAGTCCCCCGCCGCGTCTGTCTGTCTGTGCCCGATTTTTTCCGTAACTATTGAACGCGGATTTTGTTCCGGTTTTCATGATAAGATATATTGATCACGAGGAAGATTTGGATGTATAATTATTGAAGCTAACTGGCTCGGCTTCGCCCGGGTAAAAATCAGGGGTAATCTCAAAAGACCGATTTCACATTTTTTTTCGTTGTTCAATATGTCATACTTTGGCTTAGTACATAGGCTAAAATAACTGGCCGGCCCGGCCCGGCTTACTGAAGCAATTTCAAATATTGTTCACTGTTCGATAGGTGATACTTTGCTTTAGGACAACTGAAGTGAACGAACGAAGCGAGTGAGTCTTGTATTAATAATACATAGTACCCGAGAGCGAACGAACGAAGCGAGTATGAGTAGTTTATTAAAAAATCATAACTTCATAGCACCCGGGCGAAGCCGGACCAGGTCGATAGTTTAAAATAATTTCGTGAAAATATGTCAGCCTCTTTTTGTGTGATTGTCCAATAAACAAACAGGCATAATTACACTTGCCAATATTTGCCAATATTTCTATGAATCTCAACTGTCTCGCTTAGAATAAAAAGCGAAGATTTATCGCAGCTAAAAGTCTAAAATTTATGTCTAATCAGGATTGCACTTGCTGTACAATTGATTAAATTTACCAAAAAAGTTATTACTACTCGTACAAAAAACTAGGCAGTTAAAATAAAATTAAATATGAAAAATAAAAAGTGAAACACGAAACTGCTGCTGAGTTATGAGATGTGATGACGCGCAAAAAATGTTGACAGACAAGTAAATGTATAATAATTATTGGTAATTAGTTTGAGCGGTGTAAATGTAATAAGAACCTAATTACTGCCAAGGTACTTAAAACGGGTGAATGAACCTGTCAGGCAATACTAACACTATGTGCTCGCATTCTGTAAGCACTAATCTAATTATCTGCAAATATTATGGAAACATTTTCAAATGTGCTAAAAGTGTTTCGCTTCATTTAAAAAATATTTACTTATTTTGTTTATTTAAATATCAATCATTACAAATTTAAAAATATTTACATAATTTATTCCGTCCAATTTACCATATCTTATAATTAAGGGTATATAGGATTTAGGAACTTACATAAACTGTTTACATATAATTTAAATAAATCAGTGGGACAACGGACCCCCGGTGTCATTGGAAAGGGATCAGAAATCTAATGAGATATCTGGAACTGGTTTACGCAGAAATCACAAAATTCAGCAATATAATTAACTATCTATGATTTTTTCCTTTCTATACTAATTATAGCAAGATCATACTTGGCACGGGATCTATTATAATATTAATTTATCTATATAAACTAGATCAGTGTTGCTGGAGGAGGACTGAAGACATTAAATTATAAATTATATTGTTCATTTTTGTTTGACATTTTAGAATTTTTAAAGCATGATAAAAGTATGGCTGAACTGAGAACATATTTTAGCTCGTGAAATACTAATTATGTGAGGCTATAATACACAGCAAGGGCTCTTTAACTCAAATTTTATATAATTAGAATCAATAAGATTCAGTATAAATATTATAGAAATACGAAAAATTTTGTTTGCAGGAAAATGAGGCGTTTTTTATTAATGTTTAAAACGTTTTTTATTTAGTGTTGACGTTTCGATGAATATGTCATCATAATCATGACCTAATTTCAGATTAGTGCTATGTAATTTATTTGCTAGTCATATCAGCATCATAGTATTAACTTCACCATTTTACATATTTGATCATACATCTAGTAGGTAAAACTAGTTTTTTGTTTATTTATATTAAAATAACTAATATTAATAGTATTCACAGGGGAAAGTTTTTTTACTTCCCACCTCTACTATGTTAGGGAAGTAATGGATTTAGTCCGAAAAAAATATTTCGAGATTTTAACAGATCTTTACGTTTTGAGGCCCTAGCAATCGTTTAAGATCATTTTCTGACTGATGTCTCTCTCTCTCTCTCTCTCTGTGTGTGTGTGTGTGTGTGTGTGTATGTGTGTGTATGTGTGTATGTGTGTGTATGTGTATGTGTGTGTGTATGTGGTCAATTTTTCGTCTTCGATATCGTAAAAACGGAACAACATACGGCCATGCCGATTGTTCTATTGTGTTTATCAGCCTTTAACTTAGATCTGATTAGATTTTGAGTCAAATCGGTTCAGTGGATCCTGAGATATTCAAAAAAACGTTCTCAATGTCACGTATTAACGTAGGTAAAAAAAAATATAAATGAATTCTAGATGTTATAATATGAAAAAAATGTAAATATTTTTTTCTCTAAAATGTATAGTTTTCGAGAAAAAAAATATTTTACTAAAAAAAGAAAATTGTACGTAAATCAAGGTAACCATGATTTTTGCTATATTAAGCTAGCCATCAGTAGATCACCAAACAAAAAAGAGGGCCATGCTTTTTTCAAAGAATAAAAATTAAATTGTGTTTTAAAGACCACCAACAGGTAAGATTATTTGGGCCTAGTCAAAGAATAAAAAAAAGAGTGTTTATTTTTTGGAAATATTTACTAGGTGGGAAGTATAAGACTGGTCATCAGTCGAATTTTTTTTCTTTAGTACACTCTATCTGTTAACCAAAGAAACACACCTATAAATTGTTGACTTACCAATTGTTTTTGTTTTTTGGTTCTTAATTTTATCAATTAATGTCGTGTTGCTGCGTAAAAAAATTTTTTTTTTCATACAAAGGACAACATATGGCATTACTAGATGGTTGTTCGTGAAAAGAAAATATACACAAATTTCAATAAATCTGGTTTTTTCTGCAATTTAATACTAAAATGGATTTACAAGTTTGAAAATTAATGGATGACATGTTTATAATTATAAAATAAATGTATTCTTCAAATTGTACAAGTTTTAAAACATTCTATTTAAGGTAACCTTTTACAATTAGTTTTTCCGCCATTTTATATGTAACTCATTTCAATTTTAATTGTACCTAATTATTATTATTGTTTTATAAATATCTTGTCCATAGGTCATGATTATGATGACATATTCATCGAAACGTCGACACTAAATAAAAAACGTTTTAAACATTAATAAAAAACGCTTAATTTTCCTGCAAACAAAATGTTTCGTATTTCTACAACATTCCAGAGTTCAACAACTTTTAAAATATAAATATTATATTATGGAGCTGCAATGTTTTTTATACTAATTTTTTTAAGCGTGACTACCCGTTGGGAAATTTCTATTATTCCGTCTGGTCAGTTCAGCCCTAAATGGAATTATCAATTTTGAAATGTCCAGACTGTTGTTTGTTGAGAATGTGACAAAAAAGCATACGCCATTACAGAAAAATAAACGTAATTAACTAGTTTTCAATGAGTTGTCGATAAGTTTATGTAAATACAAAACAGAAATTTTAAAAATGAGGTAGAAATTGGCACCATTTCAGTGTTCTACAATAATATTATATAAACTTTCGCTCCATAAAATTTAAAACTGATATGAACGGGAAGAAGGGAACAATAATCACTGAAAAATTTGTGTGCAATAATTATTATCAACTTACTTTATACAATTTTTTAATAGATTCAAGTCTCTAAAGTCTAATGAATTAGTAATTCAGTAAGTAATTCCCAATAAAATATTGCAGACATTTGCCACAGAAAATCGCCACTCTCTGGTTTCGTTTTAATATTATTAAAAATAATTGCACAGGGAAAGGTGTTATAGGTACAGACTACAGTAATCGACTATCGCTGCCCGCTGGGGTCAAATCCTGACTGAGATCATCACACTTCGAATTTGTGATAGTTTTAATTAGAACTTAATATATTATTATATAGTAATTATTATTAAAGTGTAGCTTCTTATATGAGAGTTCGGGCCGTTTAACGTTTGCGTTAAATTATGTGATAAGATTTCACCTATATTTTGTCCAATCTTTTTAACTCAATTCGTTTAAAAAGATGGGGGGATACTTTAGCCACGTACTGTATTTAGAGCTCATCAACTCAAAAGCTAGCCTACTTTATACTTGGCTTCGCTCGCGTTAAGGTTATAGGGTTCACATACAAATAAAATATTTTTTATTCGAAATAAACGACCGACTGAACTGATTTCAGTCAAATTCGGTGCACGTATTAAGGTCGATTTATATTATTATAGTCCAGTAAATTTAAATTTCCACTGCTGAATAATTTCCAGTTAGCTCACTTTTTGTAAACACCTTCGTTATAATGTTCTAAACAACATGGAAAAAGTCCCCATCGATACCGTGCCGGCGTTGCCAGATATTCGAGGTTCAAGTTCACGATAGACGGTTTTTTGCGAATTTCTCAGTTCCGTTTCATTTTTAGTAAAAAATGGTTATTATCAATCTTATAGAGGACAATTCTCTACAACTTTTGTGTAAACATTTTTTGTCAACGATTCATAATTTTACGTATTTAAGTACCCGTGGCTTCCTCTCCCTTGATTTTACATAACGGGATAATGCTGCTTCGCGACGGCCTAACATAATGATTTGTACCTTTATTTGAAGTTGAACTTTAAGCTAACGATAAATTATAATTTTAGCGAAATTAATGCAGTAGTTCTCTAGTTATAAGCAACCAAACATACAAATCGACAGCAGTGAAACAGACAGACAGACAGAAAATACGATATTTATACTTGACATCAATTATAAAGACCATTCGTAAAGTAATTTTGTACAAAAAGTGACAAGGGTTAAGAGAATGCGGATTAAGTATGAGTATACAGTATATACACAGTATACAGTATAACGCACTCTACTAAGAGTAGCCCGGAGTAGCCATACTTTTAATTTTTTTTTTTAAATTCCATTACGAATAGTCATTATAATTATTATAAAGACTATTCGTAAAGGAATTCTGTAAAAAAATTAAAAATGTGGCTACTATTAGTAGAGTGCGTTATACTGTATGCAAATGCCTTAATCCGCACTCTCTCAACCCTTGAAATTTTTTTTTTACAAAATTACTTTACGAATGGTCTTTATAATTGATGTCAAGTATAAATATCGTATTTTCGAAAAAAAATTGTCTGTCTGTCTGCCTGTTTTACTGCTGTCGATTTGTATGTTTGGTTGCTTATAACTAGAGAACTACTGCACTAATTTCGATTAAATTATTATTAATCGTTAACTTTAAGTTCAACTTAAAATAAAAGTACAAATCATTATGTTAAGCCATCGGGAAGCAGCATAATCTCGTTATGTAAAATCGAGGGGGAGGAAACCGCGTGTACTTAAATAAGTAAAACTCTGAATCGTAGACAAAAAATGTTTATACAAAAGTTCTAGAAAATTTTATCCTCTACAATATAGATAATAATCATTTTTTACTAAAAATGTAACGGAACCCAGAAATTCGCTAAAGACCGTCTATCGTGAACTTGAATCTCGAATATCTGGCAACGCCGGCACGATATCGATGGGGACTTTTTACATGTTTTTTAAAACACCATAATGAAGGTGCATACAAAAATTCAGCTAACTGGGAATTATTCTGCAGATGGGTCGTTTTTATGTCGAAAACTACTGGGGTATTAGGTGTAACGTACCTACTGTTTATTAAGTGTTAAAACCAACAAGCTAATTTGCGGGCAAAATTGACGTTCACGGGAGCGACTTGGGATTAAATTCTATTGTTGAATAGATTAATATTTAAAAAGGGTGCTAAAGGGTTAAAAATTATATTATAATATCATTGTATGTGTCACGGAAAATGCAGGCCAATGCTCTCTGAAGTCTGAGCTTGGATATTATTATGACCTGCATTAAAAGTCACCGACGACAAGGAAGCTAAGCGCATATAAAAAGGAAATTTCCTCGCACACAAAGAATACACACTTACTCAAAAAGTTACGTTGTACCAATAAAAATTTTCTTACATTCTGAGCCAAAACTTAGAATTAAATAAATAAAAATAAGTAAAATTTTCTTTCTGTTTTCAATAAACATTTATTGACTGTATATTTTCTTCAGGATAGTTGATAGACTTTTTTTACAGATGAGTCAATTTGGAAGCTTCTAGTTCTATTTGCAAATACATATTTTCAGATAAATGATGTTTTCTTTACGGCACTATAAACTTATTTATAATACAAATTATTAAAAGTTTATAAGGACCTGAGTCGAAAAATATACTCCAGTTTAGTCCTCCAAGTTCTCCATTAGGTCTTGGAGCCTGGAGCTTCATATACTCCATATTAAGATTAGGGAATGCGACAAATTATTTATTTACTGTTGTGATGTTTGTGTCTAAAACCGAGATTGTCTATTCTGTCTTAATCATTTGCTAACTAACTAATAAAACATTAATATGCGAAAGTAATTAATCGGGAACATTTGTGTTAAAATGTTCATAGAACATAAGACGTTATCTACAGGCTACACTTGTTGAGTTTTGACTCTTTGCAAGTATGTAATAATGTATTTACTCTTTGATTATGGGAGATTATTTTTTACTAAGCTCATCTTTATAGTGCTACAAAAAACTATAATATGTAAGTTGTATTACTGAAAATCTCCACAATTTTTCAGCCAAAAACTCTTTTCGTACTTACTATGAAATTGGTTTCTACTGCAATGAAGTTATCTTCCTCTCAACACGATGTATTTCTTTTAATGAACGCTCATTGCAAACTGAGTGTTTTTTTCGAGGTATATTACAGAAAAATTATTGTGTAATACTCGTAAATGTGTACAGATCAGACAATATTTACCGGCCACCTTTAGAATCCTGCAGACGACTGCTCCTGCATTAAAATCTGACATAAACCTAGATACAGTCGACAATAAAATTAACCTATTTACAAGAATACGTTGACACTTCTGTTCAGAAAATTATTATAGGTAGTAAAATCTTGCGACATAGTTTTACATTTTCAATTATTTTGACATTAGTGACAATATTAAGTATTAACTATCTACTGTCGTTATTTTATGAAACAGAATATTAATTGTTAACTTGACTCTTTAATAGTTGTAGTAAAAAGAAATCTTTGACTTTTTAGTAAATTTTGCGCAGTCTTAATACGACTCTTAGCAAATTTGAACGGAAGAAAATATCTACGCACTGATCTATTTAACTGAAGTTTAATAATTAATCGATAGCGTAGTGTTATATTGACCCAGACGTGGATTAGGCAAAGGCAGTAAAATGATAAAAATATGTCACATGACGTCTAGAGCTATACAGACGTTTTATTTCCATCGAGACATTTGTTTCCACCTCTACCTTATTTCATTTGTTTTAACAAATGAAAGAGGAAGACGGGAACGCTTATAATATAAATACAGAAAACTAAAATAGAGAACAATCATACGACGTGTCAGTGGAGGTGACAAAACGATTTTATCTCTGATGTAATAAGTCTGAAACACGTAGACGGTATATTTCATCATTTTTGTCGGGATGTATAAACACAAACTCAATGGCAACATTTTTCTTCTCTTTTCTATCCAACTGGCTTTTCAGGAAGATAATATTATGTATCTACAATTAAACGCATTTACTCACAATAATTGCTAGAGTTCACGTCATTCGTTTTAAAATTGTAAATTAATACTCCTATTACAGCAGTCTGTGGTGTTTTTCTCAACTTGCATTGACCCTTATTTTTACCCGACTGCCGAAGAAGGGTGTTGTTTTTCGGATGTATGTATGTATGTATGTGTTGTATCTGCATTTTGGTCGGCGCCTTCTGTAGCCTTACGGCTTGACGGATTTTTAAAAATGAGGTGTCTATAAATTCGTCATAGTCTCACGAGTGATACTTGATATATGACGTCACGAAAAATTCAATATGGCGAACGCTAGACGCCATTTTGTGAAAATACTAAAGTATTTTTACTTCAAAATACCTGCATCGATATGGGTATCAAAAGAAAGATTTCGTTAAGAAGATTTCAAGTAGGATGTATGACGTAACGGAAAATTCAATATAGCGGACGCTAGACGCCATTTTGTCAATACGCCAAAAATCGGTAAAACCTTTCGATGTTGTATAGCGGCCTTTAATGAGTCATTTAACAGGCAGGTGTGCGGAAAATGTTGAATTATCAGATCCTTTTGAAAATTGATATTTGTGAGTTTCATAGGACACAAAAAAATAAAATAACGTCAGATTTCAAATTGGCGGAAATATGTAGTAAGTACATCTTTCTAAAAATTATACGATCCTTTTGAAAATTGATATTTGAGAGTTTCATAAGACACAAAAAAATAAAATGACGTCAGATTTCAAAATGGCGGCCGTATGTACATTTTTGTAAAAATTATCCGATCCTTTTGAAAATTGATATTTGAGGGTTTCATAGAACACAAAAAAATAAAATGACGTCAGATTTAAAAATGGCGGCCAAATGACTTTTTTGTAAAAATTATCCGATTCTTTTGAAAATCGGTATTTGAGAGTTTCATAGGACACAAAAAAATAAAATGACAACAGATTTCAAAATGGCGGCCGTATGTACTTTTTTGTAAAAATTATCCGATCCTTTTGAAAATTGATATTGAGAATCTCATAGGACACAAAAAAATAAAATGGCGGCAGATTTCAAAATGGCGGCCATATGTACTTTTTTGTAAAAATTATCCGATCCTTTTGAAAATTGATATTTGAGAGTTTCATAGGACACAAGAAAATAAAATGACATCAGATTTCAAAATGGCGGAAATATATTGTACTCCTTTCTAAAAATTATACAATTCTTTTGAAAATTGATATTTGAGAGTTTCAGACGCAAAAAAATAAAATGACGTCAGATTTAAAATTGGCGGCCGTATGTACATTTTTATAAAAATTATCCGATCCTTTCGAAAATTGATATTTGAGAGTTTCATAGAATACAAAACAATAAAATGACGTCAGATTTAAAAATGGCGGCCATATGTACCTACTTTTTTGTAAAAATTATCCGATTCTTTTGAAAATCGGTATTTGAGAGTTTCATAGGACACAAAAAAATAAAATGACGTCAGATTTCAAAACGGCGGCAATATGTACTTTTTGTGTAAAAATTATCCGATCTTTTTGAAAATAGATATTGACGAGTTTTATAGAACGCAAAAAAATAAAATGACGTCATATTTTAAAATGGCGGCCATAGGTATATACTTCTTTGTAAAAATTATCCGATCCTTTTGAAAATTGATATTTGAGAGTTTAATAAGACACAAAAAGATAAAATGGCGTCCGATTTCAAAATGGCGGTCAAATAATAACTTTTTAATTGTATTGCTTATATCTTTGATAAATTCGGTTTTATATACAATGCGTAAGAAGCATAGCTTCTGTCGGGTGTCTTACGACACCTCATGACTTTTTTTATTTAGCAGGTTCCGAGTTTCGCTTAATAGTCAATCGTTGCTATGGAAAATTGTTTAAAAAATTCACTGTACTATTTTTTCTATGTAATCCAATACATATTTTACATTAGGTCTTATGGCCATAGCCTACTACAAAATTGATCTTCTTAGTGTTATTTTCTCTATGTTCGGTAAAACCGTTTACACACAATACCTACATGAATATCGCGCCTTCAGCCTTGTAATTCTTGAATTACTTGTATGCTCCAAAATTTTTACATACTGTGATCACTCGCCGTAATATTGTCTATTACGTATCTAGACATCCAATATACTATAAATGCATCCCGCTTTATACGAACTAACAGACTATGGCACTGTGATTATTTTGACATGCTCTTGTCAAAATGCCAATTTAACGACTGCTCAATGCTAGCGGAAATTTATATCTATGCAATTGCGCGATTCAGGCATTTTTTCTGAACGTAAACCGAATTTTACCACTCCGTGTGAAATAATTTTTTACTGAAGAATTATGTTTTTTTTAATTTTAATTGAACCTTTACTAATATATTTTCTTAGATTCAACTTGTTTTGTTTAAACTATTGACACAAATCCACGGCTAATGCCTAGAGCCCATAAAAATACCGGGGCCAACGCATTTTTTTTACTAAGTAAATATTATTTTAAAAAAGCGGTCAAGTGCGAGTCGGCCCCGCGCAATTCGTGTTTCTTACAATCGTTAGATATAAAAATCTTATTTTATTTTAAATTTTTTTTATAAACTGACATTTACTTCTATTATATATGAGATGTAGTATTTTTGTAGACTTTTCTCGATTTTGGAACTACATAGTTCCGGAATTCCAGAACTGAGAACCAAATATCGAAATCAAATCCGGAATTGAGAATGATCCGATATTGAACGTTCTAATTTTGGACGAATCGAGTCAAAATGCCCCATTGCAAGGATTAGTGTCACTTTGAACCCCGCTCGGGTTAATATATACGTATAATTTAGCCACAGTAACCTACAAACAAAAACATAATCATGGAATGATTTCTATAAACCGAAAAACTAAAATATTAAAAATAAATTAATTGTAATTTTCTCCGTATTTTTCCATTATGCATGTGTGCATCTACAAATATCAAAAAACGCATGTTCTGATTAAAATGACATCAAATTATTAATTGGAATAATTTGTCAGAATTCTCATTAAAAACTTCTAAGATAAATCTCTAATTATTAAACATCTGCTGGGCCTAATCTTTAAATTTAAGTGACGCATGACATGAATTGTCAAAACATTTTTAAATATTAAAAAAAAACCATGTAATATTAATGATGCGTATTTCCCCAGAGTATTTATCAATTAATATATCAGCGTTTTTATTACATCCGCAAATTAAGGGAGAATATGTGCCTATTGTTATTTTCTAGCTCCTATTAATAGCTTTACCTAGTTCGAATATTTTTGCTGTAAAGCAGGACATAAACTGACTCGAGTAGGTGTGAACCGCCACGGCACAGAACAGTCCGAGCTTTTAGATAACAAAAATAAAATAAGGGTAAATACTGCATCGGCTGACCAAACGCAGTACGCGGGCCTTCGTCTATTCTTGTGTGTTCTATAAGAGCGATTCAGTACACGTCTTGCATTATAACAAAATTTTTTTGCTTAAGTCAAAAATATTGTATTAAGTTTTTTTGATTATTTAGGATATGATTAACTGCAAGAAAATGCATGATGACAAACCGTCATCTCTGGACTACTGAAGATATACGCTATTTAGTGGGGTGTATTTTGGCAAAAATCTAGAGAACTATCAGCTATTTTATGACAAAAAAGATCATTATTAATCTTAAAGCTGATAAAATATTGGACAGAATGCCGTATTTAAAAAAAATCTGCAATAGTTACTGAACGTGAGTGCGCGAAAAAATCACCTCGCGGCGTCGCCTTGGATACCAATGACGAAAACGTAATGTCTTTTTACCGTGTAATGTTTTCTGCTCTTGATTCGATATTTCAACGAAGATAAATTTAATTGTTTTAAAAATATTTTATTTAAAATTATTGTAGAGATACAGATTATACAATTATTAAATAATTTAATTTAATGCTAGAGTTAAAGCTAGAATAATTTGATTAACGAAGTTAATGATAGGTATAGATATTTCTAATATTTTTAAATGTGATTATTGCAAATACTGTTTGAAAAATGAGAAAAAGATTTGAGAAAGAACTAATTAAAATTCACACACAAAAGATCTTTTAATGTTTGAATTTGACCTTGGCAAGGTCGTAACGACGGTCAATTAAATAATTTCTATTATATATTTTATGAACAAAATATGCTGATTTTAAAAATTATTACTTTAAATTTTATTTTAACATAATAAGTAGGTACATAATATTATGAAAAATAATATTCTATAATATGTTGCAGCCGCTGTATTTATTATGTTCTATATCGAATTTTAAATTGAAAACACACATTTTTATAAAGAAAAGAATGCTCAAAATTATGCTTTTTATCCCATACCGATATCTTTAAAAATAAAAAAGTTATAGGCAGTCAAATTTAAAATCATCATAGAGTTTGACTTGTTTTTTGACATGTGTAACAAATACCTTCTATACCGAATAATAAAAAACCGTCTAGGATTTCATAGGAAATTTAATGCCCTAAACGATGCTTTTTGTCCTATCTCGATAAATTGAGAAATTTTTAAGTTATAAGTATTTAAAAAAAACAAAAGTATATAATTTTTTTCTTCTGTTTGGCAATTTTTTATTAAATTTACCGGGAATAAAATAAACTTAAATGCTTATAACTTAAAAATTTCTCAAGTTATCGCGAGATAGGACAAAAAGCATCGTTTAGGGTATTAAATTTCCTATGGAATTTCAGACGAATTTTTTTTTTTTTTTATTCGGTATAGAGAGTACTTGTTACACGTGTCAAAAAACATGTAAAAACTCTGTGATGATTTCAATTTTGACTGCCTATAGCTTTTTAATTATAGATATCGGTACGGGATAAAAAACATGATTAAGAGCGTTCTTTTCTTTATAAAAATGTTTTGTTTTCAATTTAAGATTCGATATACAACATAATAAATACAACGACAAAACAAATTACATCGAGAAAAACTTAATACGATATTTTTAATTAATTATTTACATAAAAAGTACATTCTAGCTAATTTTTATAAACGGAATTTTAAGAAAATATATTAAGCATTCTACCGAACATAATGACTTGGCTGATTATATCAGAAGATATAGAGGCCAATAAAACCTATATTAAAAAAAAAAAAGAACATATTTGTGAATTTGAAATCTGTTTCTGATGTGTTCTAAAATACATAACCTAAACTGAAAAGCACGGGAAAGCTTCACATCTGGCCTTAATATTTCTGACCGACAATTTTTTAAATATTTCTGGTGGGTCATTGTACCTTTCAAACTTGACAAGAAGTATTATCTAAAAAAATAATACTCATAAATCTTGCGACATTCCAAATGCCGATTGATTAATAGATAGCATTTCTAAGAAACACATTAGCTAAAGTTTAAAATCTAATATTGGTTTGACTAGAAAACTTAATGAGAAGTCGGCATTTACTTACGATTAAAAGTTTAATTAGTTTTTGGTTGGACTTCTTATTAAAATGTAAATAATATTGTTGTTTTATAGATTTTCCCAGTCAGTAAAAAGAATGTTAATTTTTATCGATACCAGGATTTGATAACACAAACTTCTTATTTGTTCAGCGAAACACAATGAAGGATCGATAATATGTTTATTTTCGTAAACGTCGTCCAAAAGTTTTTATTTAAAAAAAAAACAGTAGTGAATAGGGTATTTGACTAAAATTTTGTTGTGTGTTATATTAATAGAGCAGTAGATTATGAACAAAATGGCATCTAAATCTCTTCATTCTGATTTCAAATAAGCTCAAAAATAATTTTTAAAATATTTATATTAGCGCTGCACGCTGAAAATCGCTTTTGCTCTACTGAAGTATGACGTCATAATTTTATGAACGTGCGTTTATATTATATTATATTATATTATATTATATTATATTATATTATATTATATTATATTATATTATATTATATTATATTATATTATATTATATTATATTATATTATATTATATTATATTATATTATATTATATTATATTATATTATATTATATTATATTATATTATATAGGTATTTATATTTATTATTAAACCCAGAAACAGAGT
This sequence comes from Mongoloraphidia duomilia, assembly GCA_039654895.1. Classification (NCBI taxonomy): domain Eukaryota; kingdom Metazoa; phylum Arthropoda; class Insecta; order Raphidioptera; family Raphidiidae; genus Mongoloraphidia; species Mongoloraphidia duomilia. The sequence goes on along the minus strand of CM077517.1, from coordinate 38,170,694 downwards.
GCTGAAAAATACTATTTTGTGCATATGTAAACATGATGTAAACAATGTAAGCTCCGTTGCTATGGATACATTTACATTTTACTTAGAATTGACGTCACGCGATGTTTGAAGTCACGTGACACATAGATTAAAAATCATGATTTTATTTATTTAAATATGTTTATATAACACATGCACGCTTTTAGTGTTTTTTCGTATCAGTTTTGCGGACCTTAATTAATGACCGTTTATTGACGAGTGACGTTATGATCCATTATGAAACGCTTTTCGATGAATAATGGAAAAACATTTCAAAAACCCGTTATCTAATGAACGTACCTCTTTTCGGTGTTATAAATGAAATATGGTTACTATGGTAACAAAGTGAATAAATATTGTATCGAGCTAAATGTTTTTATTATGAGATTCTGTCAGTGACATTAAATTATTCAATTAAAGTCTAAAACCATGCATGTGTTATATAAAGTATAATGTGCAACACGTGTGCTAAATATTTATGCGTCAGGCGCGATGTTTTCAGCACTCGTATTCGGCTCGTGAGCGCTCTCCTACTACTCGTGCTGAAAACATCGCGCTGACCGTGACGCATAAAATAATATGTATTTAGCACACTAATCACACAATATGCCATTACGAAACTTAATTTATTAATAAAAATAAAAATTCTAATAAGTATTTTAGAGCATAAACTTTCTTTATAAAAAGTTTTATATTGTATTTTGATCACTGTTAAATACCCTATTGCGGCTTGAGAACATCCGATATCGGGATGCTGTTCATCATATTGCATTAGCATGGCTCGCCTTTAACAGATCTTCAGTTTTCATGTTCTAGCCAGAGAACTGATGATAGTTTCAATTGATTTTTTTTATTAATATAAATTTACGCCAATGGCACTCCTCCATTCTGAGCATTTTGAACTCGCATATTATAGTATAGTTTTCGTGCTACTGTTCACAACAATCGTGCCACAGTTAAAACAAAATTACTGATTGCGATAGTACATAAACCCGTGCCTTGACAGTCGGGTGTAAAAGTTGTAACTGAAAATACGAAATAGGAATTGGTATTAGTCCCAGATAAGACTGGCAACGGATGGCCTTAAAAATACAATTTGGGACAAATTGTATATTCTGTAAATTGTTATAAAGAACTATACCTTTTCCAATTGTATTTCAGAAAAGATTAATTTAATTTCAGAAAGTATCAATTGTATTTCAGATTAGTCAATTGTATTTCAGAAAGTGTCAATTGTATTTCAGATTAGTCAATTGAATTTCTGAAAGCGCCAATTGTATTTCAGATTAGTCAATTGAATGTTTTCGCAACATAAATGGGAAATCGCACAATTATACATAAGTATATCTTTGAGCTTCATTGCAGCTAAGAACATGAAGATCAGCTTTGTAAATTCAACTTAGGGTCAAAAACATAAATAAAAAAATTTGGAGCATACAAGTAATTCAAGAGTTACAAGGCGCGATATTCATGTAGGTACTGTGTGTAAACGGTTTTATTGAACATAGGGAAAATAACACTGAGAAGATTTATAATTTTTTAGTAGGCTATGAGCCATAAGACCTAATATAAATATGTATTGGATTACATAGAAAAAATAGTACAGTGAATTTTTTAAACAATTTTCCATAGCAACGGTTGACTATTAAGCGTTACTCGGAACCGGCTAAATAAAAAAGTCATGATGTGTCGTAAGACACCCGACAGAAGCTATGCTTTTTACGCATTGTATATAAAACCGAATTTATCAAAGATATAAATAATACAATTAAAAAGTTATTATTTGATCGCCATTTTGAAATCTGACGCCATTTTATTTTTTTGTGTCTTATTAAATTCTCAAATATCAATTTTCAAAAGGATCGGATAATTTTTACAAAGAAATATATACCTATGACCGCCATTTTGAAATATGACATCATTTTATTTTTTTGTGTCCTATAAAACTCGCAAATATTAATTTTCAAAAAGATCGGATCATTTTTGCAAAAAAAGTACATATGGCCGCCATTTTGAAATCTGACGTCATTTTATTTTTTTGTGTTCTATGAAACTCTCAAATATCAATTTTCAAAAGGATCGGATAATTTTTACAAAAAAGTACATACGGCCGCCATTTTTAAATCTGACATCATTTTATTTTTTTGTGTCCTATGAAACTTTCAAATACCGATTTTCAAAAGGATCGGATAATTTTTACAAAAAAGTATATATGGCCGCCATTTTGAAATCTGACGTCATTTTATTTTTTTGTGACCTATGAAACTTTCAAATATCAATTTTCAAAAGGATCGGATAATTTTTACAAAAAAGTACATACGGCCGCCATTTTGAAATCTGACATCATTTTATTTTTTTGTGTCCTATGAAACTTTCAAATACAGATTTTCAAAAGGATCGGATAATTTTTTCAAAAAAGTATATATGGCCGCCATTTTGAAATCTGACATCATTTTATTTTTTTGTGACCTATGAAATTCTCAAATATCAATTTTCAAAAGGATCGGATAATATTTACAAAAATGTCCATACGGCCGCCATTTTTAAATCTGACGTCATTTTATTTTTTTGTGTCTTATGAAACTCGCAAATATCAATTTTCAAAAGGATCGGATAATTTTTACAAAGGAGTACTACATATTTCCGCCATTTTGAAATATGACGTCATTTTATTTTTTTGTGTCTTATAAAACTCGCATATATCAATTTTCAAAGGGATCGGATAATTTTTACAAAAAAGTATATATGGCCGCCATTTTGAAATCAGAAACGTCATTTTATTTTTTTGTGACCTATGAAACTCTCAAATATCAATTTTCAAAATGATCGGATAATTTTTACAAAAAAGTACATACGGCCGCCATTTTGAAATCTGGCGTCATTTTATTTTTTTGTGTCCTATGAAGCTCTCAAATATCAATTTTCAAAAGGATCGTATAATTTTTAGAAAGGAGTTCTACATATTTCCGCCATTTTGAAATCTGACATCATTTTATTTTTTTGTGTCCTATAAAACTCGCAAATATCAATTTTCAAAAGGATCGGATAATTTTTACAAAAAAGTATAAATGGCCGCCATTTTGAAATCTGACGTCATTTTATTTTTTTGTGTTCTATGAAACTCTCAAATATCAATTTTCAAAAAGATCTGATAATTCTTACAAAAAAGTACATATGGCCGCCATTTTGAAATCTGACACCATTTAATTTTTTTGTGTGCTATAAAACTCTCAAATATTAATTTTCAAAAGAATCGGATAATGTTTACAAAAAAGTACATATGGCCGCCATTTTGAAATCTGACGCCATTTTATTTTTTTGTGTCCTATAAAACTCTCAAATATTAATTTTCAAAAGGATCTAATAATTTTTAGTGTGCTTTATTTCCTTAGTCTGATTTTATTACATTTATCCGAAACGTTACCGGAGAAAGACCTTTTGCCTGTAAAAATTCAAAAGTACGATTTGCACCTGGACGAAACTCGGGCCGGTCAGCTGGTTACCATAATATTGTATTGTCACCGGAGCTACACACGTGTGCAAAATTTCAACTCAATCGGATCATGGGAAGTGGGTAAAAATTCAAAAGTACGATTTACACCCGGACGAAAGCCGGGGGTCAGCTAGTTACCATAATATTGTATTGTCACCGGAGCTACACATGTGTGCAAAATTTCAACTCAATCGGATCACGGGATTCGGGAAGTGGGTGAAAATTCAGAAGTACGATTTACACCCGGACGAAAGCCGGGCCGGTCAGCTAGTTAACATAATATTGTATTGTAACCGGAGCTACACATGTGTGCAAAATTTCAACTCAATCGATCGCAAGATTTGTAACAAATATACGGGATCAAGCTAAATAAAACCACCGTTTAAAAAACAAAGCATCTACTACCTACTTATTTTTGCGTGATGCCAGAACATACGTTTTTATTTGCGTGATGCCAGAATATTTTAAAACTCGCAGTCGCATAAGAAGTTATTTACTTGAAAAAAAATCATGTAAATCGGATCAGTGGTTCTCGAGTTATAAGCGTACAAAGAGACATAGAGACAGAGAAAGTCAAATTGTTCGGGAAGGATGAAGAAATTTTGGTCCGATTCGATCGACGTCAATAATTAGTTACACGTCATTTTAACTCAGTAGGCCAGGGTTTTTAAACTTAAATTCAAACATCAGCAGTCAAAAAATTGAATAACTATATTGAAATAATGCAATATAAGACAGAGCATACGCTATCTTCCAATATCCATATCACACTGTGCAACAGACAAGGAGAACCGAAACAAGTTCGCGATTTATTAGATAAAGTCGCATTTATTTCGTTTAATAATCATATAAATCTGTATAAAAAAACTGTTTTGACACAATATTATACATGAAATCTATCTAAAATTTTCTGCTCTTTCGTTTAAGACAGGTTTCGAATCGATCTGACTTAAATTGAGCAAACTATAAGCAAAAAACACCGTTTTTTCTAATTTGCTCCCCTCTGGGGCCAAAATTCAAAAATCGGGCGACGTTAGGATCAAATAGACCCCGAGAGGAATCGAACAAAAAAAAGTTTTTTAAAATCGGTTAACCCGTTTGGGCTGTACGACTGATACAAAAAATCCGTTACAGACTCACAGATTCACAGATTCACAGACGTACATTCAAAGCGAGTGTATATAGACGCTTCTAGTTTCGCTAAGATCGCGCCTTAAAAGTCTATTGGTAGGAAAAAAATTAAGCACATTTCATTTTAATTATTTTCGGTACAATTACGACCTCTAAATTACAAATTACGCTTTCTGAAATACAATTGACACTTTCTGAAATAAAATTGACTAATCTGAAATACAATTGACACTTTCTGAAACTAAATTGACTAATCTTAAATACAACTGACACTTTCTGAAATACAATTGGAAAAGGTGTAGACCTAATTTGTACATTACATTTACCTATAATTACCTTTGTTACGTGGACATAGAAGAGTCGATAAAAAAACAACATTATTTTCATTCATATAAACATCCAAGAAAGGAATTCAATGGCCAACTACATATTATTAATGAATTTATTACTGACGTATACCGTGCATTACCATTTGCAATTAATGTCCTGGTTATTGAAGATGTTGATTGCTTAGTTTGATTCTGTATTCTAAATTGTACAGGCATATGCCGATCTATTATGACATTTTCCATTATTTTTAGTGTATTTGCCATATGGCACATACACTATTGGCGTCGGTCGGATGGCGGGACCTAGGGGCCGGACCAAAATTTCTCGACGTTTCATAGCCTCCTGAACATTTTGGCACCATTTTTGGAAATGTCTATTTATATATGTATATATATATATATATATATATAGATATATATTTATATATATATGTGTACGGGCTATAACTTTCGAAAGAGTTAATTGATTTTGACGAAATTGGGTAGGCACGTTGCAATCCATAACCGCACGAAGCCTATTTAAAATGGGCCCAATCGGACCATTTTAAGGGTGGTTTTTAGGGGTTGAAAAATGTTTTTGGGCCCAAAAATACCGAAAAAATTCTCAGAATTGTTTCAAAATTGAAATTTAACCCTTTAGTGAACATTAAAATGTGCTGTTAAAATTTTAATAAAATCGCCCCGACAGGTTCGGACTGACAAATTTTATGAAAACACTAGGTTGCGGATAGTGATTTACTTACTGAAGGGTGTATTTAATTTGGTACAGAGGTTACATTGATAATAATATTGAAATTAAGAAAAAAAAACTCGGGTCGCAGTGCCAAAACCCTGCCGACAATATAGTGTATTTGCTAATACTGGCATTGTGGCTTTATTATGTGAACTTAAGTTTGTTTTTGAACAAAATAAAAAATTTAACCCCTTAATACATCCCTTAAAATAATATTTTTTTTTCTTAACTTCAATATTTTTATCAATGCAACCTCGGTACCAAATTAAATACACCCTTCAGTAAGTAAAGCATTATCCGCAAACTAGTGTTTTCATAAAATTTGTAAGTCCGGTCCTGTCGGGCCGATTTTATTAAAATTTTAACAGCACATTTTAACCTCTACTAAAGAGTTAAATTTCAATTTTGAAACAATTCTGACAATTTTTTCGGTATTTTTGGGCCCAAAAACATTTTTCAACCCCTAAAAACCACCCTTAAAATGGTCCGATTGGGCCCATTTTAAATAGGCTTCGTGCGGTTATGGATTGCAATGTGTCTACCCAATTTCGTCAAAATCAATTAACTCTTTCGAAAGTTATAGCCCGTACACATATATATATAAATATATATATATATATATATATATATATATATATATATAAATATATAAATAGACATTTCCAAAAATGGTGCCAAAATGTTCAGGAGGCTATGAAACGTCGAGAAATTTTGGTCCGACCCCTAGGTCCCGCCATCCGACCGACGCCAATAGTGTATGTGCCATATGGCAAATACACTAAAAATATTATTTTAAGGGATGTATTAAGGGGTTAAATTTTTTATTTTGTCCAAAAACCAACTTATGTTCACCTAATAACAGCACAATGCCTGTATTAGCAAATACACTATATTGTCGGCAGGGTTTTGGCACTGCGACCCGAGTTTTTTTTTATTTATTGTCAAATATACCTCTTTTCTATAATATAGTTATTGGACTGGAAGCACATTTTGTTTTCTGCTGCAGCTACTTCCCGTCGTTCTTGTGATAATAATTTGTTACATTTGAAAACATGAACATTTTTGGAAGCAGCATTTTATCCCATTGCGTCGCCATGTGACAATTATTGACCTTAAGAAATATGAGACGGATACAAGTATAACTCGGCTCATAAAAGGACGGGTCTTCTTGTGTCATCAAGAAGCTGTGAGCATTAGCACCAGTTTTAATTCCTAATCTAAACTCTAAAGGCTTGCTAAGTGCCAAGGATACAGAATTTGATCAAATTACGTTGCTAAAATAACGGCCTCGATAAAAACATTTAAGTTGTCAATGATTCTGTTTACCAGAATAGCATATTTTGGTTCATGAACCCGGAGGATTCAATTGACAACAACAGAATATTGTTACGTGTGTGCAAGTAACCATTGTAAGTATTACAAATATAGAACGACCTACCATAATTTATCATTTATTGTAGCTGCGCATTTCGTCAATACACATCTTTTGTTTTTTACGGTAGACTTGACTGCTTGTTTTTTATGTTTAATCAGCAAGAAAAATAATTTTATCATTTAGCATTTTATTATTTTTACTGCACATTTCTGACCAACATACTACTATTTATTTATGTTATACAAGAAGGTGATCTAATTTTAAGCAAATAATCAGTCTTTTTAGAAAATAAATTGTTACTCCCCGTTCTAATTATCAAAATTGTTAAGTACTACCGCTTACGTCGAATTTTTGATAATTCTGTTAATATCTTCAGATAGATTTTTAACTCTATTTTCCTTGAGAAAACTAAGAATAAATTATTCGTCTCTATGACTTATTTACCCTCTAAGTCTAGTGGATGCGTGGGTTTCCGCTGAAATGTAAAGAGACCGCACGTCTACTCACGCATCTCAAAGCACCGTTCTGTCATATGAAATTCATTTTAAATTTAAATAATCTCGAAAATCGAAGAGGTTCTCTTGGGGACGCATCCTTTCGAATCTATATTTATACATAGTATAGAAGGACGTCTCGGTAGGTGTCTGTCTGTACCGGCTAATCTGAAGATCTACTGAACGGATTACAATTAGGTTTTTACTATTCGATATCTTATTTTTTGAGGAAGGATTCGCCTTGGTGAAGATCATATTTAATCCGCTATACTGAACAGATTTAGTTGTGGTTTTTACCATTCGATAGCTTAAGTATTTCTTGAGGAAGGTTTAGGTCTATACTAGCTGCCCGACCTGACTTCGTCAAGGTGTAAATCGGATTGATTCCAAGTTGGATTAAAATCAATTTTATGTCAAAAGCGCTATGAAATAGAGCGAACAAGTGAACCGAATGCACCTGGGCGAAGCTGGACGGGGCTCTATAGTTTAAGTATATTTAAAACGTGCGTGCTGAGTACGTTGCTAAATGGCTTTACTACGGGTCGGTGGTTACGACGTTTTACTAGTAGAAAGGTGCCTCAACACAGTTCTCTTTTTAAGAATGAACTGGATGATTTAAATTGTTTCGATTGAAAAAGAAAGAGATACTATATCTATATTCATAATTAAATCAAGTAGGTAACCCTATATTTCTATTACAATATTGTCTTGATTTTAAATGGGACAGATCGAGTTGTATCTCCTAATTGATGATTTTAAAAAGTCAGGGTGCAGTTGTCTCCCGGCTCCGCTCGGATCAGAGAATAATTATGCAGAGTACTTCATTACAACGTATTTTTTGCGAAAAACCATTCCATCGTTTTAATTATCACCTGGTGACCTGCGAGTAGTTTTTGCAACTGTACGCAAAACCTTCGGTTAATAATAATTGTTTTTCCCTTTTTCACTGAGAATGCAGGAGGAGTCCATTTTGAAATTCGATACTTTACTACACAGCAAATAAATGCAAACTAATAACTTGAAACGAAACATTTTACCGTTTCAGAGCAAACAAAATATAGACACTTGCAGACTAGGGATAACAAACTATCAAAAAAAAACTATCGATACTATCGATAGTCTACTTATACACCTACTACTATTTTGAAACCGAGTTTAAAACTATCGATACTGATGGTAATGGCGCATTGCTGCACATAACCAGATTTTAATGAGGGGGAATCCCAGCATTCGCTGCGATCATCCTGTTGACTCAAAGCACTCAAAACAGTAAATACCGGTCGTCTAGCACCTGGAATTTACATGGCGTGTCGGAGAACAAAAATTTAATACGAGACTAAAAATGGTACTATTACTATCTATATTACCAATAACGCGGTAATATTACGTAATAGTAATATTACCATTTAGATTCTAGAACACTGGTTTCTAATTTTATTTTTCCGAAAATTTTACTCAATGGATACTTTGCTGCTTTAAAATTAAAATATGTATCACTAAAAACGAACAATGCTGTTATAACATCCTTCTTGAAGTTCAATTTGAAACATGAAGGTTATTATCGAATAAATTACAAAATTATACGAGTTATCATTAATTATCAATCATAATATGATATATTTTTAATTTCCTAGATCTTACTTCAGAGAATAGCTGTTTTTTATATTAACGGAGTTCTTTATAATTTTATTGGTAACGTAATATTGCATCAGAATCCGTTGATATACATTACACATTTATTACTGTATTAGGTAGTTATTGTTTTTTCTTTTTATAAATAATGGATATTATATTATGCTTACATGACCCATTAAGGTTTGAAACTGAGTACCCGTTTCAAATACTACTCGGTTCTAACCAGTTAGTTTCAAGTTCTACGAATTCAGTATCGTCCCTTTTTAGGGTTTTCTGAGTTTAGTACCGATTGAGAACTGGGAGTTTCAAACAGACGAATCATGGAAACCTCATATAAACAACAGTATCCCTAAGAGCGCAGCTATTTTAAACTCCCCCTTTAAAACTTCGACTAAGTAACAAAAAATAACGGTCCAGTGGGAGTGAATTGCGCGCCGAGGGTTCAATACATTAACAAAGAAATTAAACCAATTATATTAAATTAAATTATACATTTCACTAAATTCAAACCTGTTATTACAATAAAATTAAGCAAAATAGTGGACAAAATAATTTGATTTATTAAATTAAATGTACGACGTTTCGTCTATAGATTTAGATTTTTTCAAGTACAATCATAAAAAAAATTACATTTATTACATGTTATTACATTTTTAATTTACATTTTTAACTTAATAAAAACATACTAACAATAATAACACAAATTAGTAGTGATTTGACCAACAGCATAAACTATTAAGTTTGTTGGTAATATACAGGCTGTTAATTAACATTTTTAGAGTGTTGGGTCTCCAAGTCACTATTTGAATATTATTATAGTATTACATATCATAATATTATATAGTGTTACGAATACTCAATGTATGTTTTTAAAAAAATAATTAACCACACCTGAAGATGGCAACTCGTTGCTGAAACACGTCGCGTTAAATCACAAGAAGTCACAACACGGACATAATACAAGGTATTTCTAATACTTCATAATATAACTGTTAATTAAGTAGGTACATGCACAAACATATACAGGGTGTTAAAATTTGAAAAAATGTAAGATTTTTTTATTTATTTTTTTAATAGTGCTAGATACTTAATTAATACGTTGCACACACTAATAGATAGTCACAGAGTACATTTCGCAAGTAATAAATTATTTTTAGGCGCGATCTTAGCGAAGCTAGAAGCGCCTATATACACTCGCTTTGTCTGTGAATCTGTGAATCTGTGAATCTGTGAATCTGTAACGGATTTTTTGTGTCACGCGTACAGCCCAAACGGATGAACCAATTTTCAAAAACTTTTTTTTGTTCGATTCCTCTCGGGGTCTATTTGATCCTAACGTCGCCCGATTTTTGAATTTTGGCCCCAGAGGGGAGCAAATTAGAAAAAACGGTGTTTTTTGCTTATAGTTTGCTCAATTTAAGTAAGATCGATTCGAAACCTGTCTCAAACGAAAGAGCAGAAAATTTTAGATAGATTTCATGTATAATATTGTGTCAAAACAGTTTTTTTATACAGATTTATATGATTATTAAACTAAATAAATGCGACTTTATCTAATAAATCGCGAACTTGTTTCGGTTGTCCTTGTCTGTTGCACAGTGTGATATGGATATTGGAAGATAGCGTATGATCTGTCTTATATTGCATTATTTTAATATAGTTATTCAATTTTTTGACTGCTGATGTTTGAATTTAAGTTTAAAAACCCTGGCCTACTGAGTTAAAATGACGTGTAACTAATTATTGACGTCGATCGGATGGCGAGACCTAGGGATCGGACCAAAATTTCTCGACGTTCATACCTTCCCGAACAATTTGACTTTCTCTGTCTGTATGTCCCTTTGTACGCTTATAACTCGAGAACCACTGATCTGATTTACATGATTTTTTTTCAAGTAAATAACTTCTTATGCGACTGCGAGTTTTAAAATATTCTGGCATCACGCAAAAGTAAGTAGGTAGTAGATGCTTTGTTTTTTAAACGGTGGTTTTATTTAGCTTGATCCCGTATATTTGTTACAAATCTTGCGACCGACTGAGTTGAAATTTTGCACACATGTGTAGCTACGGTGACAAAACAATATTATGGTACTAACTGACCGGCCCGGTTCGTCCGGGCGTAAATCGTACTTTTGATTTTTCACCCACTTCCTATGATCCGATTGAGTTGAAATTTTGCACACATGTGTAGCTCCGGTGACAATACAATATTATGGTAACTAGCTGACCGGCCCGGTTTTGTCCAGGTGTAAATCGTACTTTTGAATTTTCACCCACTTTCCGTGATCCGATTGAGTTGAAATTTTGCACACATATGTAGCTCCGGTGACAATACAATATTATGATAACTAGCTGACCGGCCCGGCTTTCGTCCGCGTGCAAATCGTACTTTTGAATTTTCACCTACTTCCTATGATCCGATTGAGTTGAAATTTTGCACACATGTGTAGCTCCGGTGACAATACAATTTATGGTAACTATCTGACCGGCCCGGCTTTCGTCCGGGTGTAAATCGTACTTTTGAATTTTCACCCACTTCCCGTGATCCGATTGAGTTGAAATTTTGCACACAGGTGTAGCTCCGGTGACAATACAATATTATGATAACTAGCTGACCGACCCGGCTTTCGTCCGGGTGCAAATCGTACTTTTGAATTTTCACAGGCAAAAGGTCTTTCTCCGGTAACGTTTCAGTGGATCGGATAAATGTTATAAAATCAGACTAAGGAAATAAAGCACACTAAAAAATTAAAAATAAAAATAGATAAAAAACTTTTAAGTTAAACGGTTTTATAAATGTACTAAAAAGAAAAAAATAAAATTTAATTTAGGTTCATAAGTATAAAAGCGTGGGTCGTGACTGTAATAAATTATCATAGAGTTTACGACCCACGCTTTTATACTTATGAACCTAAATTAAATATTATTTTTTTCTTTTTAAAACATTTATAAAACCGTTTAACTTAAAAGTTTTTTTACCTATTTTTATTTGAAGCTATGCTTCTTAACGCACGTTTCAGATGGGGACCTAAATAATAAAAAGTGAAACGTCACGTCACGAAGTAGTGCAACGTCACTTTTGTAAAAATTATCCGATCCTTTTGAAAATTAATATTTGAGAGTTTTATAGGACACAAAAAAATAAAATGGCGTCAGATTTCAAAATGGCGCCCATATGTACTTTTTTGTAAAAATTATCCGATTCTTTTGAAAATTAATATTTGAGAGTTTTATAGGACACAAAAAAATAAAATGACGTCAGATTTTTCAAAATGGCGGCCATATGAACTGTTTTGTAAAAATTATCCGATCCTTTTGAAAATTGATATTTGAGAGTTTCATAGGACACCAAAAAATAAAATGACGTCAGATTTTTCAAAATGGCGGCCACATGTACTCTTTTGTAAAAATCATCCGATCCTTTTGAAAATTGATATTTGAGAGTTTCATAGGACACAAAAAAATAAAATGATGTCAGATTTTTCAAAATGGCGGCCATATGTACTTTTTTGTAAAAATTATCCGATCCTTTTGAAAATTGATATTTGAGAGTTTCATAGGACACAGAAAAATTAAATGTGCCAGATTTCAAAATGGCGGCCATATGTACTTTTTTGTAAGAATTATCAGATCCTTTTGAAAATTGATATTTGAGAGTTTCATATGACACAAAAAAATAAAATGACGTCAGATTTCAAAATGGCGGCCATTATATATACTTTTTTGTAAAAATTATCCGATTCTTTTGAAAATTGATATTTGAGAGTTTCATAAGACACAAAAAAATAAAATGACGTCAGATTTCAAAATGGCGGCCGTATGTACATTTTTGTAAAAATTATCCGATCCTTTTAAAAATTAATATTTAAGGGTTTCATAGAATAAAAAAAAAATGAAATGACGTCAGATTTAAAAATGGCGGCCAAATGTACTTTTTTGTAAAAATTATCCGATTCTTTTGAAAATCGGTATTTGAGAGTTTCATAGGACACAAAAAAATAAAATGACATCAGATTTAAAAATGGCGGCCGTTAGTACTTTTTTGAAAAAATTATCCGATTCTTTTGAAAATCGGTATTTGAGAGTTTCATAGGACACAAAAAAATAAAATGACGTCAGATTTCAAAATGGCGGCAGTATGTACTTTTTGTGTAAAAATTATCCGATCTTTTTGAAAATAGATATTGACGAGTTTTATAGAACGCAAAAAAATAAAATGACGTCATATTTTAAAATGGCGACCATAGGTATATACTTCTTTGTAAAAATTATCCGATCCTTTTGAAAATTGATATTTGAGAGTTTAATAAGACACAAAAAAATAAAATGGCGTCAGATTTCAAAATGGCAGTCAAATAATAACTTTTTAATTGTATTGTTTGTATCTTTGATAAATTCGGTTTTATATAGAATGCGTAAGAAACATAGCTTCTGTCGGGTATCTTACGACACCTCATGACTTTTTTTATTTAGCAGGTTCCGAGTTTCGCTTAATAGTCAACCGTTGCTATGGAAAATTGTTTCAAAAATTCACTGCACTATTTTTTCTATGTAATCCAATACATATTTACATTAGGTCTTATGGCCATAGCCTACTACAAAATTGATCTTCTTAGTGTTATTGTCCCTATGTTTGGTAAAACCGTTTACACACAATACCTACATGAATATCGCGCCTTGTAATTCTTGAATTACTTGTATGCTCCAAAATTTTTAATTCAAATTTTTTTTGAAATTTTAACACCCTGTAATAAAGCCGTTGGGGACCCATATACTTATATGAAGGTTTTGTCTTAAAATCAATAATAGATTAATTCCTTAAAGTTTGTGCACATGCTTAATTAACACCCTGGATATTACGTTTTTTTCCCTCGAAACTTTTAATTGTTATAGGAATATCGCTCTATTTTTATTCCTTTAATCTTTACTAGATCTTCTATCAGTATGAACATTTTCAAATTTTTTGGCATACGGATCTATGGCAGGAAGGACATAGTTTCAAGCGAACATTTTCGTTAATCACTAAAATTATGTCAAAAACTAAAATAAAAAGAAATACCGTTATGGAATCAGTAAAAAGTGCCCTTTATATGATACCCCATTTGACCGAGTGGAAAAAACATTAATTTATTAACCCCAACTTTTAGCCCCCAAAAAATATTTTTGTGATTCCGACTCTTGGACTGTACAGGATTTATAACCATGCAAAATTTCAAGTCGTTAGCATATGCAGTTAATGAAAAAGTCACCAGTGACAAACTGATACATATCCGTTTTTATAACCATTTTGGTACGGAACCCCAACTAGTAAATTTGTGATGAATGAAGTGAAAATTATTTAGCCGCGTTTTGCACTTTCATTGCGGAGTAATTCAGTCACATTATATATTACCGTTTACTGTTATAATATGATAATTATATAGGCTCACTCTGATCCATTCATTTTTTCCCAATGCTAAAAATCTATGTATACCTCGTCGTGAGACTCACTGTATATTAACCTGTAAACTGCTAGTACTGTTAATTACTATTGTTTAATTATGTTACTTTGTAATATCGAAATCTGCTATTCAAAAGTAGATAAGGCGATCCTAGAATGTCTGAAATATTTGATGAAGATGATGTCTTCAGTGGCTGATCCAAATCATGAAACGCAATTACTGTTTTAAAATTTGCATTTATTGTTGAAGTTTCGTGAATGTTACTTTGGAATCATTTAATTAGTAAATATATTAATGATTGAAACTTTATTAGCTGTCATAAGATAATAAAATTGTTTATAATATATAAACTTACATAAATAATAATATACAATAAAATTAAATAAAATATATTATATCTTACTTAAGTTGATAGACAACTTGTCTGTAAGAAACAAGATTTTTTTAAATTAAATTACAATATTATAGTTGAACATATAGTTGAACCTACTGAACTCGTTTTAATCACATTTAAATATATGGTTTTAATTATTAATTTCAATAGGGTTCTACTTTGATAGTAAACAAAGCGGAAAAAAAATAAAATATCAAGTCTATCCGTCAAGAATTGCGACCTGTACAGCTCGGACGTACTTACGTACCTACGTACGTCGTACGTACCTACATACAGACGAACTGCAGTTCGCGATTTTCAATTACAATAATTTTAGGACTTATTATGAACTCGGATCAATCTAAAAATCGTTCAATTTTATAGAACAGAATCTCCCCTTTTCTAAAAGCTACAATTTGAATCTACGTCTTGCGAAATTAAATTAATTTAGATATAACTGTTTGTATGAGCGAAATTCAACTCTGGTGCGCAAAGCGTTAATAGAGGGTTGGCGGTGTGTGTAACAAAATCGTAGAGGTTTTTCACAAAAATATTCAGATGGCGCATGAATCTCACATCAGCCTATTTTTTCACTATGATGATTCATACTCAATGAAGAGTTAACAATATTTTATTTCAAAAATGTAACAGCTTGCTAATGTTTCTAGAAAAAAAAGACTCTTTAGATTTAATAGAAGAATATAATTATATAAACCTTATCCTAACGAGTACATAATATGTTTATAAATACCATCGAAAGTTAATCACTATCTTTCACGAGGTTTCTTATACATTATTTCAAATAGAACTTCTTCCACTAGAGATACTATTTCGCGAGACTCGTTATCATCTAATCGCTAACAGGTTACTCTTATTTAAATATCATCGGTGTCGAAGTCGCCTATTATTAGCGGGAAATCACGGTACTACAGGTACCTTCGAACACGTCGTCGTCTCTAACATTTATTCATCAGGGAACCACAAATTAGTTTTATTTCTTTAGAACCAATTATTAAAATTAATTCTTTGTCATTAATTAATATTAAGTGGGTCAAAGCGAATAAAATGATTTAATACAATGTATGCAAATAATAATCGCCTTATCAGTTATTGATATTACTCGTATAAAAATATATATATATATATATATATATATATATATATATATATATTTTATTTAAAAATTCAAATGTGTAATGAAAAACATTTAAAAAAATATATTTGTGATCTTTTAATCAGGAGTTACTTTTAAAGTTTCCCAAACATTACAAACTAACTTTAAACTTTCGTAACTAACAAATGAGACAGAAGTTTGCTTGTGATTATTACGATAAGAACAAAAAAACTTCTGTCTCATTTGTGAGCTGCGAAGTTGTGGAAAAAAACACTCTGATTCCATGAAGTCAGGGTGTCTTTTGCTACAACTTTTCTCAATTTAAAAAACATTTTTGCTGTTTTTGACCGAACTTACTTTTTTAATGGGTGCCATATTTCTTGAAAATAGATATCGCAATGAAACTTCTTTTAAAATATTCAAAACGTGATCGTCGTCACGATGACAGGCAACCGTTCAATAAAAATAGGCAAAAGGACTTGAGAAAACAGAGCTCGCGGGGATCGTATCAATCATCAATACAAAACAAAGTCCCCCGCCGCGTCTGTCTGTCGGTCTGTCTGTCTATGCCCGATTTTCTCCGTAACTACTGAATGGATTTTGTTCCGGTTTTCACGATTAGATATATTGATTCCCGAGGAAGGTTTAGATGTATAATTGAATCTGACCGGCGCGGTTTCGCCCGGGTGAAAATCAGGGGTAATCTCAGAAGATCGATTACAATTTTTTACTATTCGATAGGTGATACTTTGCTTTAGAACATAGGCTATAATAACTGGCCAGCCCGGCTTCGGTGACAATCGGGGGTAATCGCAGAAATTACTTGACCGATTTCAATTTTTTTTTCACTGTTCGATAGGTGATACTTAGCTTTACGACATAGGCTATAATAACTGCAGCGAGAGAGCGAAGTCAGTGAGTAATGCATTAATAAATCATAAATTCATAGCAACCGGGAGCGAACGAGCGAGGCGAGTGAGTAATGTATTAATAAATCATAAATACATAGCACTCGGGAGCGAACGAGCGAAGCGACTTAATGTATCAATAAATCATAAATTCATAGCGCCCGGGTGAAGCCGGATCGAGCCGCTAGTTGTTTATGGCGTTTCTATAGCTCATCTATTAGACTATTATGCCAACCCTCAGTTCAGTTTCTAATCGGAGAACTGATGAAAGTATTAACGGAGTTTTCAATTTATTATTAAAAATAACATAGAATAGATTGAAAAAATCAATTAAATATGAATAAAACATATTTCCTTTAAATAAAAAAATAGCAAAAAAATATTATATAAAAGCAGGTTATTTATTGTTTCGCTTCCGTGATAATACAACAAACAAACCCCCGATCAGCCGATACGATTCTATGAACGTGGTGGCGTGACCGGAGGCCTGGCAGTCAATGGCCAATCACAGTCGTCTTAACGTCACATGTGATTCCGGTCACGTAGTTGAAGTCAAATTATTATAGAATAATTACCGCACTTAACAAAATTAGGCCTGTTCAACAAAACGTTTCTGTGCTGTTCTTTTATTATATTAGCGGTCCCCGCCCGGCTTCGCCCGGGTGCTAAAAATTTATGATATATTATCCCGCACCCCGCGAGAAATTCTCCCATGCGAAGCGATGTCGGGCTGGCGGTGTTTATAACATTAGTAGGATTCCGCCTATATAGGTACGCTAAAATGCAAAAGAATTTCGGAATTACGTTTCGTTACAACCGATTGTGATGAAACTTGATATGCAGATAGCTGGAGACCCAGATTTACACATTTTATACCGACATTTCCACGGGATAGGGCATCACGCGGGTGAAACCGCGGGGCGCAGCTATTTATTATATAAGTACTAGTTAAAATTTATTAATATATGGCCGCTAGAGGGGCGCCGATGAAGTGCTTGCCTAGGGCGCGCTCGACATTTAATCCGCCTCTGCGTGCACAAGATTATTATCACTGAACATTTTATTCAATTAGTAGTTCCGACGAGATGAATCGAGTTTTTGTGATAATATGGTCATAGTTTCTTAGTTTTACTAGCCATGTTTTCCTGTCATTGCTCGTTATATATAACTGATTGTTATGATAGCCTAAAACCTTCCCAAATACTTTCTCTACCTATTCGTGAAATCTGCATGAAAATCGGTTGAAGAGTTTCCGAGTTTATTGCGTTCAAACAGGCGTTGCCTTTTATAGGGATATTATCAACCAAAACCATGTTTTATAGGTAGCTCATCTCTCATAGATAATCCATAAAAAAATTGTATGTGTGTAAAGCTAAGTGTCCACTTGAGAGAAAATCTCGAGAGAAAGTCTCGAGATTAGTATCAGGGTGTTGTCCATTTGAGATCACTTTCGCTCTCGAGACAGTTGTTTGAACTCGACAGAGACTCCAATCTCGTGACCAGGAAAATTTTGTGTCGACTTGAGAGTACACTCGCAGTCAATCGCAAGTTTTTTATTTTTTTTTCGAAATTTTTTTTTATCTTTTGAATGGCTGAACCGATTCGAATGAAATTTATACTAATTATAGATAATATTGGAAGGTATTTGTAAAAAAATAACTACAGAATCTGATCTCGGAAACATGAAAAAAATGCATGAATATTTCTAGATTTTTTTAACCCTTTTAAAGTTCTGACATAACTACGAAAATTTTTTTGTAGAATCTTGGGATAGCTTTTCACCACAAATCATTTTTTCAATGCGATCAAATGGGTACGCGATACCTAAAAAAATAATATGTTTTTTTTGTATTTTATTAAATTTTGATACATTGAGGATAAAGTTGAAACTCATTGAAAAAGCAGATTGAATTTTTGGGTGCGTGAAGTTAGCCCGGAAAAAAATTTTTGTTTAAAAAAATTAGAGGGGGTAAAAGAAAATCAGTTGGGGGGGAAATGAAATCAATTGGGGGGAAAATGTGGTCTAACGATGGACAATTGATTGAGACGTTTCCCCCCCAGCTCGGATTTTTTCGGACGCTAATGACCACTGATGTCGAGCGTCTATATAATTCACAATTCAATTCAATTCGGATTTTTTCCGGGTTAACTTCACGCACCTAAAAATTCAATCTGCTTTTTCAATGAGTTTCAACTTTATCCTCATTGTATCATAATTTAATAAAATAAAAGAAAACATTTTGAGAAATTATAATACTTATTGCGAATAAACATTAACTTCAGTCACTTGAAAAAGTCTCAGGTCTTCCAACATTGACGGAAGACTTGAGACTAGGTCACGAGAGCAGGAATGAGCATGTCCACTTGTGACACGGGCAGTCTCTGATACCTGCACCTGCTTGTCTCCAAGACTGGTCTCAGGCCCTTATCCATTTATGAGTCTAGTCTCGAGACTACTCTCGAGACTGTTTTGTCTCAAGTGGACACTTAGCATAATTCCGTGGAACATCCGTATAATGACCCTTAAATCAAAGTGTTGAACACTTCGTTCAGTTAGTGAGACCTTATACTAGAGTATAGTTTTTTTATCATTGAGATTATGCTATTCTCTCTAATAGCTATAGTAGATCAGGCGTGTCCTTATACCAACGTATACTCAGCTGCATAATATATAGAAAACAACATTTTATCTGTTAAATGATTCATAGTCTATTTAATAACAGCTGTGGACCATGTCCTGTCTCTGATTGTCTTAATTTCTGTTACAAGAAATATTGATTTACGTCAAGAATAATATATTTATTTTGACATTTCTTTGAAATGTATACTCTGTATTTGTGTTAAATACTTTTTGTTAGAGTATAGACTGTTTATTGGTAGCACTGTCAGCGTGGTCTTATTTATTATGAATAACAATATGATCTAACAATAAAAAAAATTAAATCAAATTAAGTAATATAATATAATCAAAATATCTTCATATTGATTTGTTATAACTTACCCATACATTTAATGTATTGTTTTTATTGAAAAAATATTCGAGAAACTTTAAAAGATAGTATGTTAAGATTGCAACGAGGATTGCAATAAAATAAATATTTTTATATTTTAAAATTATTGCTAACACACATTTTTGAAGATCGATTTTCTCGAAATATTGTAACAATAGTTTCATTTTAAACAAAAAATAAATTTTAAATTGTGTATATTTTGCATAATAGGAACAGCATAATAGGACAGCTAGTATCATTCGAAAATAATACGGAAAAAGAAATAGAAAGAAGGATAACTCTAGCTTGGAGGAAATATTGGGGATTGAGAGAAATAATAAAAAATAACGAAATCAGTATAAATATTAAGAAAAAACTCTACGAAGTAGTGATACTGCCATGCCCGACATATGGTTGCCAAACGTGGTCGCTGAGAAAAGAAGACGAAGAAAGAATTGCTATTTTCCAACGTAAGATGGAAAGAAGTATGCTTGGGCTAAAACTATCAGATAAGGTTTGCAACATCATCATCAGGAAAAAAGCAAATATGAAAGATGTAAGAAAAAGAACAAGACTATTCAAGTGGCACTGGGCAGGACACATCTGTAGAATGAATAATAATAGATGGACAAAACGTATAACAGAATGGGTACCAAGAGACAGAAAAAGGAAAAAAGGGAGACCAAGCAAAAGATGGAGAGACATCTTCAACCAGAGATGTGGACCCTTATGGATGCGAGAAGCGCGTGAAAGAGATGTATGGAAAGGTTTAGGAGAGGCTTACGCCGCAGAGGGGACTGTTTTATTTGTAGTAATAATTAATTTAGTTGTTTTAGTTTTAATATTAAGTTTTATTGAGATATATTTAAAAAACGTTGTTTTCGGTCAGAGACCATTATTACAATTGAATTATTTTATTTTACAAAAATGTTCACTACATAGTGACAAATTATTATTCTAACGTAAGGTCAAACTAAAGAGACGAGTAAGTTATTTAATTTTCTAACTTATATAACACCTCTTTTTAGATGGACCCATACAATACAAAAAAATACAAAAAGGAATAAAAATATGCAAATACATATTATGTTATGACAATTATACGCTAATGACCTAAGTTGTCGACGCGTCTATAATTTACTATGACAATTATATCAAAATTAGACTTTAACACTAAAACTAGAATATTTTCATATTCAATAATAAAATTACTTTGCATTAAAATTAACTTGATAGTCGTTGAAGCGTATACAGGTCGCCTTCGTAAGTGAGTACTCGGTAAAACTTACACTATTTTGAGACTGATTACATTGTGAATTTTGTTCAGTACTATCATTTCGACTTCCGTGCTGAGCACTATCCGAATTCGACCCTGACTGTTGCGTTGTATTCAAAGTTTGATCAATTAAATTTCTATTACGAAAAACTGGCACATTTAGAGAATGCCTAAGATGATAGCTATTTCTCCTTAAATGTTTGTTATCATGAGTTCTTACATTATATTAAGACCTATATGAATTTGCTTTATCTAGTATTTTACCTCAGACTCCCACTGCTTATTATTTCTAATTACTAGATCATCATTTTTATCAAATTCCTCCCTTTACCTTGCTGTGCGGTCATAATAGGCTTTATATAAAGCTTGTTTTGTCAACAATTTCTGATGAACTTTGTTTTTATCATATTCTGTTGGGCTGAGTAACTTATTCAAAATTGGCAATTTCGTTTTAACCTGTCTACTGAACATTAATTGAGCGGGTGAAAGCCCCACACCCTCTATAGGTGTGTTTCTGTAATTTAAAAGTGCTGAATTCAAATCTTGATTTTTTTTAGAAGGTTTTTTGCATTTTTTACTCCAGCTTCAGCCCTACCATTTGATTTTGGATAGCGTGGGCTTGACGTGATAATATTAGATCCCCATGCTCTAGCAAAATTCCGAAATTCAAACGAGTTAAATGACATATTATCTGCTATGAGCTCGTTGGGTATACCATGTACAGCAAAAATTTCTTTTAACTTTGTTATTACAGAATAAGCTGTTTTATAATCAATCTTCAGCACTTCTAACCACTTTGTAAAATAATCGCTGACTACTAAATAACTTTTATTACTACTAAATAACTTTAATTCACAAATGTCTACGGCAATACTACTGAATGGCACGTCAGGTATTTCCCGTAATAGCATTGGTTCTTCAATGTTTGCCGATCTGTATTTTTCACAAATATTACATTTTAGTATTGTCTATATCAGCATTTATTCCTGGCCAATAAAACAGTTCTCGGGCCCGCGCCCGTGTTTTAGTTATTCCTAGGAGACCCTCGTTTAACATTTTTCGAACTTTATTTCGTAAGCTTACCGGTACAATTAATCTGGTTTCAAAGAACAATAAATTATCTATAATACACAACTTATCTTTAACTTTATAATAGACTTTAAGATCTTCTCTGATATTATGAATTGACTTTGGCCATTCTTGTAAACAGTACTCTTAACTTTACAATAATACAATCATTTTCAGATTCCTTAATAAATTCCTGCCTATCCCAATCAGAAATATTGTAAAACTGATTTAACCCGTGAACCATTTCAAGCATTGTCTCATCATCTTCAACCTTATCTTTTAAATATGCTCGGGACAAGCTATCGGCTACATGTAAATATTTTCCTGGAGTATAGAAAACATCCAAATTATATTTTAATAATTTTAATTTCATTCTCTGCAATCTATTAGAACCAATGCTATTAATATTTTTATTTAACAGTGATACCAGGGGCATAAGGCAACATCCTAACCCGTCTTTTGACGCGTCACATTGTATACATATCTCTGCATTACAGTCAAAGTTGGCAAGTACTGGAGCATTTGTTAGTATTTCCTTGATTTTATCTATTTCCGCTGTATGACATGGTAACCAAATAAACTCATTTTTTTCTTTTAGCAGTTCTCTCGTTTTTACAGTTAATTTAGAAAGATTAGGTATAAAATTTCTGAAATAATTTATGAGACCTAAAACCCTTTGTAGCCCCTTTTTATCTTTCGGATTTTTCATATCAGACACCGCTCTTAAACGATCAGGTCTTATACCCAAGCTACTAAACTCATTTGACATCTCTTATAAAATATGAATCGCTCATAAACTTAATTTTTTGTAGAAATCATGTTATATTTATCAAACTCTTCAATAACTTTCTTATATTTCAGCTTATCATCTTCACTTAATGCAAAATTATTGTATATTTCTATGCCTTCTTCTCCAATAATATTCAATAACGTGGCAACTTTAACTCCATCTTCTTTATTATTTTTTCCGCTGACTAGCAAGATCGATTTTCTCGAAATATTGTAACAATAGTTTCATTTTAAACAAAAAGTAAATTTTAAATTGTGTATATTTTGCATAATAGGAAATTTTTGACGTTACGATACAAACGTATTTTTTTGCCTAACCCGCTACAAAATAGCTTCTTTCGATGTGTGTATAGCGGCCTTTAATGAGTCATTTAACACGTTGGTAACGCTGGCCGCCTCAAAATTCAGTAGGTACCTGAAAATGGAGTGTGTTATTAAAATCTACATAATTAGTACTCATTAGTGTCCCACTGATTATTCAATTAGTACCTCAAAGGTTTTCTTAAAAAACCGTCAGACAAAGTAAGAGGCGGCCAGCGTAACGTCACGCTGGGCGCCTCACTTTGCCAGAAAGGGTCAAATTATACCTCAAACGATTCGTTATAATTAGTATACCTAATATTTTTTTTTTAATTCCAGTTTCCCAATTTTTTGCGTTAAAAATCCTTTTTTTTGTTTTTTAAAAAAGTTGGAAAACTGGAATTTAAAAAAAAAATATCTTAGAGGTACTAATTTATAAGCAACGAATCGTTTGATGTATAATTTGACTCTTTCTAGCAAAATGAAATTGCCACGCTGGCCGCCTCACTTTGTCTCACGCTTTTTTAGGAAAACCTTTGAGGTAACTGAACTATCGGTGGTACTAATGAGTACTAATTATGTGTAGATTTTAGTAGCACACTCAATTTCAGGTACTGGATTTTGAGGCGGTCAGCATGACGGACACTCATTTAACAGGCAAGTGTGCGGAAAGTGTTTTATTTTCCGCACACTTCTGTTTATTCGCTCTATACGCCTGCGTGCGCCTCTCATTACTTACTTGCACGAACGTCACGGCACACTGTGGAAGAAAAGATGGCGACGCAAATGAACTGTCAAAATTTTTTGAAAATGAAGTGAAAAGTAAGTATCTTGTAGTGGGTATGGCAAAAAATATCATATATGTCTCGTACGTAATATTGTCCATTACGTATCTAGACATACAATCTACTATTACTCAGTTTGCCATCTTGAAAGATTTTAATCCTCAAATTCTGAACGCTATACCATAATGACATAATCTATATATTATTTCTCTTCGCGCTTCTGTGCCACTGTGTAACTGAATATAACTGGTTGCGTATTGGTATTGTTTACCATAGTGCAGCGCATATATCCAGACAAACCTTACTACGGCGCAGCGCTGGCGTGTGTTCATTATCTTGTGGAACGTGCAGACGTATCTCAAGGCATTCTTTACTGCGTTGCAACCTTTTTTATCTTTGGTGAATTTCTACACGTTTAATGTAGACAATTGCGATCCTGGAAGTAATATGTTGATGTAAACCGAAAAGAAATCTTCTTAACAAGATCCCAAAAAGGGCTATACTAATGTTTGGTGTTGCCGTCTATAGATAGAGACTTTCTAGACTCTTGTCTTGTCTTGTCTAGATTTTCAAGACAAGACTTGCAAAAGTTTTCAAATTTTCAAGACAAGACAAGACTTGCTTTATCTAGATGAAGACTCTTGCCAAAACTCTAGACAATTTTCAAGAGTCTAGATAAACTAGGTAGTAGTATGTAAAGGTTTACTTTACCTACTACTACTAATCTAGACTCTTGAAAATAATCTAGACTCTTATGATATTACACAAGACAAGAGTTTGTTAATCTAGACTTAGACTTAGTGAAGTCTTGATATTTCAAGACAAGACTTAAGTGAAGTCTTGTCTTGTCTAGACGGCACCACTACTGATGTTCTAAATTCGAATTTATTGCTTACGTTTCGAGAAGATTTACTCCCATCTTCAGAGCTCTGACATAGGCACACAGAGCTTGTCAACAGAAAACTTTGGATCGATTTACTTGTAACTTCTTCTCAAGTGCAAATCGAATACGGTTTATATTTTCCAACTTTCCTCTAAACTTTACGATATCGGAATTTTCGATTCATGGTGGGGATATATTCATCTAATTAAATGAATATTGAGAGTAGTAGGCCCTAGGCTGTTAAAGACCATCGGCAACGACATTCTTCTCGGAAGAATTCGATAATTATCCAAGGGCTCTTCATAAAGGTACCACTTGAGATGCGTGTTGAGTCATTTCTTGTATGGCCATCGGGGCGGATGACGCAATCTGCAGACACGTTGTCTACTAAAATGCAACATGCCAGTTTAGTACTATACCCATTAACTACCATGTCATTATGTTTGAACATTTAAAGAAAACAGCAAATTTTGAAAAAAACAATCCAAACGCGCCAATTACAACTACAAAACAAGCTTCCAATATGAAAAGTAGCCGGGTAAAAACGTGTTAGTGTCATCTCACTACTAATATACTAAAACTTTAATATATGTTTTATTCGGCTATTTTTCATACTTGAAGCTTGTTTCGTAATTATGCTATCTAATATCTATGCATTCGCTCGGATTTTTTTAAAAATTTTTTTGTTTCCAGAAATTGTTCGACTTACTTGCATTTTATAATTTTGTTTTGAATCTATATATAAAACTATAGCGAATGCCGAACGGACAATCGGATTTTCATTTTTTTACACGATTCTGTTAAATAATGAATTGAATTACCTTTCAAATGAGGTGCAACATAATAACCCCCTTTTCTATCTAAAAAAGAAGTTGATAGTGCAATTGGCGCCATTTTTGAATTTGCAAAAACAAATTTATCTTTAAAAGATAGTAATCTTGTACTTTTTATATTATAAATCGTGTCCATCGTGATTATTGTAATCTTGTACTACTAATTTTTCATAAATAACAAATCTTATCTTAATCTAAAAACAATCTCTACTTAATCTTATAAATTTGTATCCTATTTAATGAATCAATAAGTAAATGTCAGATTTAGGTCAAAAAATATATCGAGCATATTAACACCTCTTCAAGGCAAGTCTGTGAAATTCAGTCTTAATTTTAATTTCTGAATACTGATTGTCTACTGCTTTAGGTTAATAATTAATTATTTAAAATTCTTAAATTTCTAACAAAAGTTTTAACAATGATATGTAAAAAACATAAATGAGCGACTGACAAAGTGTCTTTATATTTCAAAATAAGTTGATACTTAAATCAAATTTAACCTAGTAAACTCAGTAACTTAACTTTAAAATTGGATTCAGAAACATCGAAATAGCAAATCCTATGCAATTTTGATTTTGATAAACTGGAACTGTTGGAATGCTTTCAAAATAGTTCTAGCCAAAGGCAGTATGATCCTCGTCCTCAAGAAGACGCGACGTTTCGATTTCATTTGTATTTTAGAATAAATGTGTTCCATCTCTCCTTAAATAGGTACTTACATTAATTATTAATTCTTTGTATTGTAGAGAAAAATAATTTGACAACTGGAACACATTATTGTGTAAAAAACGCCTCAAGCCATAACTTCCTTATTTATTATTCAATTTTAAGAAACGAAATCATTCTAGAAACACTGCAAAAAGGCTTTAATTTAGATTTTTTTCAACACCAACGTTATTATTATTTGACGAAATTAAAGTTTTGGATAATAATTGGTTAAATATGCGTGGAAAATTGTAACACTGACGTACAATCAAATTTATTTGGTTAACTAATTGCTTATTTAAAACAAAATCAGAAGGATAGTTTAACTTCATATAAAATTGTATGATTCAGGGTTTTCAATAGAAAATTACTAATTTCAATCTATATAACAACAAAGCGAGTGCATATAGACGCTTCAGCTATGCTGAGGTAGCGTCTATAAAAACTTCAATTATGTCTGTCCAATTATCAAGCCAAAACTGTTTGACCGATTTTCTTAAAACTTTCAACTGTTTACAAAAGTGCTATCTGTAAATTTTTACATTATACTGCACTTTCTATACAAAAAAATCTGGGATGGGGTTGCATTTTGCAATATTTTAGATAAATTATGGATTTGGCAAAGGCAAAGTCATGGGAATATGAAATTGGAAATTTTTTTGTGTTGAAAAATAATATCGCTAAGATTGACTACAATATTAATGCCTAATATCAAAACACCTTGATCTTTTGAAAATATTCAGATAGAAATGAAAATATCGGAGGAATTCTAATGTAAAATAAATAAAACCGTTTAATAAGGAAATTCCCCAAAATTGTTTATAATATTTAATTAACAACATGGAAATAATTATACACGCATATTGTTGAAAATTGTTGTCAATGTTGCGTTAGTAATTGTTTTTATACATTTTAGAAAACAAAAACAAAATTAAATGCAATCGTAATATTTCAAGAAATTTATTTATTATTACAATATTCAGTGGTGTGCAAATTATTGGTACGGACTACGGAAACAAACATAAATTTAATTTTAGAGATTGAATTGTTTCAATTTTTTAGGTTTTTATTTTTTTACAATACATTTTTCTGATATCTCTACCTTTATAAAACTAAACGCCTCTTTTTCTGTCAGTGTGCCCGATGAACCTATTTTCATGTGGTTTTCTTTCTCATTTGCGATTAATATATAAAATCCATATTCTTCGTTATTTTAGTCCACGCGAGCGGAGCCGCGGGCACAAGCTACTATCTATACTAATAGGTATATATGTTACCAGCAATGTATAGAATGCCTTGAGCCGGTAGGCAATGTATGAAATATTATGAATATTAATATCTATTATATGCTTTGCCTAGGCATTGTATATAATGCCTCGGCATTGTATAGAATGTCTGCTGGTCCACCGGCAATGTGTGAAATAAATTGATATTGGTCTATATTTATGAGTATTATGTAATTACCTACCTCCTTAGCATAGGGACACATCTGCCGAACGTTCGGCGGCGGAAAGTTCAGTAGCGCAAAATTACCAAGGATATGACAGCGGATAGTTCAGCCTAGTGTGTCATACGTAACTCACTCGTAAAATACAGTACACGCGTGTCACAGATGTGTCCCTACACTTACATACAAAATGACGAACCAATAAACACCATATAATGTCAGATTGCTCAAAATCAACTTTATTAAATGATAATGTTAGAGAACTTCTCTTTTTTGCAATAGAATTGTTACATTCAAACGTATTTTTTAATATTATAAACTTACTTTTGAGTTATATATCAAAAAAATATTCATTGCAAATTTGCAACACTCATGAAAAAGGAACTTAGTACCTATCTATAACTTAACTAAGTAAATCAGAATAAAATTTAAGTGACACTTTAACTTTAAATAATTTGGGTCAGCATTAGTCTCATTTGGTTAAAAATAATCAGGTCATATAATTAATAAACCTTCCTATAACATTAGTAATATTAACACATTGCCGGCTGCTCATTCGGCATTGTACACAATGCCTAGGCCAAGTGTGAAATAAATAATATTTCATACATTGCCTGGACGTTTTAGGCATTCTATACGTAGCCTAGGCATTGTATACAATGCCGGATTATATAGATTGCCGTTAACATATACAATTCTTTGTATGAATGTATGTTTGTTCTGATTTAACTTAAAATTTATTTGACGGATTTTCATGAAATTTTTTTTAATGTTCCGTATGATTCCAGAAGTGCTATAGGCAATGTTTTATTCAACATTTCAAATAAATTTTCTATCTCACAAACGGTAAGAGGTAGCTAGTTAGAATTTTCACAGATTGTGTGTTGTTGTGGCATGAATCCTGGCAATCATAAGTAGAATTGAATAATCAACTAGGTAATTTTAATAAATTAATGTTTTTTATTTTGCTACAACACTAACTCCACTCGTACTTCTACACTGGTTTATAGAGCGTCTAACATTATCGGTTGGCTGGCTCAGTTGGTAGAGCTTTCGATTGAAGATTTAAAGGTCCCTGGTTTGATGCCGGGTTTCGGATCCAAATATTTTTATTTTTTTTATTCATCAAAATAATATTCTGTTAATACATTTTTTTACTTTAAAAATTCATTTAAGTAATTAAATTTGATACGGAAAAATGTTGAAACTAAAAGAACAAAACAAAATACACTCACAGACAAAAATATTGCATAATTTTTTTTTTGTTTATTTCTTTTTTTATGTACTTTTTTCGCTAAATGTCATATCCTAGGGTGTTGTACGTATAGATACTAACAGTAGCGAACTTTTCATAAGGCCGACTAGGCTCAGGCATGGGACGGCCAATCTGCGCCGCTATCAAGCTGAAGCATGTGCGGGACGCGGCGAGCACGGTGCGGCGGTGTGCACTGATAAAACTCTATATGGTCTTATAACTATCAGAGACAGAAATAACTCAGACATAAAATAACTCTAGCGGATTGACCCGAACTCAATGCTGATTTTCGTACCAGTCGCCCCTTTTCTACGAAATGTTAAGTTGTTCGTACATTAACTTCACATTTCGCAGAAAGGGGTGGCTGGTACTGACCGGCCGAAACTGCTACACCTTTGGGTACTAATGATCAAATAATTTACATTAGCAGCCTTACAACAGATTTGCTAAACGAAAAGAAATAAACATAAAAA
This sequence comes from Mongoloraphidia duomilia, assembly GCA_039654895.1. NCBI lineage: Eukaryota > Metazoa > Arthropoda > Insecta > Raphidioptera > Raphidiidae > Mongoloraphidia > Mongoloraphidia duomilia. Next base: position 38,140,846 of record CM077517.1, on the reverse strand, counting down.
AATATGCAATATTTTTGTCTGTGAGTGTATAAGTTAAAAAAACTTTTTAAAAACAAGCTTAAATAAATCTGTTAATTTTTTACCCGTACCTAATTCCTTATTTTTATTATTATATACGGAACCCTTGGTGCGCACTTGGCTGGTTTTGTTTTGTATTGCACGAACGTCACGTCGAACAAAATTTATTCGTTAACGCAAATTTTAAATCGTATAACTAACTTTAAAAAAATTGCTGTGCTGCTAGATACGCATCGTTTCGAGTTTATTTTAAAAATATTTTTATATGTGTAGAGATTAGGTATAAACTTAGGTTGATTTGGAAGAAGTTTCAGTTTTTCATATACTAAGAGTTCATCACACCTATGAGTTATGACTATCCTTAACTTTTTATATAAATTAAGTTTAATCTGACGTATTGTGTTTATTAGTATAATTTGAAAGTTATAAGTACCTATAGTTTAAAAAAAGAAAATATTTTATCACAATAATATTATGTTTCAAAATGTGACGAAACACAGGATTAAATCTCCCATTTGATAACTAATTCTTATAACAACAATGACGAAACGATAAATTAATAGAAGATAATATTGTTTTCCAATAACAGTTAGGTATACAAGCAAGTGATTCATTTTAGGTATTTAAGCGACTTAAGGAAGATTAATTGAAAAATAGCAGACTAGTAAACATTCGGTTGTTTTGAATTTTTTATATTTCACTGGAACAACGTAGACAAATTAAATAAAAAAACCGGTCAAGTGCGAGTCGGACTCGCGCGTGGAGAGGGTTTCGTACTATTCCGTTTCCCGTGGGAATTTAAAGACTTGATTTTCGTTTAGGTTTTTCTGTAAACAATGAGTGAGGCCCTATATATTCCCTATTTTTTTCAAAATTTTAGACTTAGTATTTTCAGAGATATTCTTATATTTTCTTTAATATCTTTTAAACTATGCATTTTAAAATTATAAAGAATATATATTTGTATTTCTCATAACGAGCCCTTTCATTTGATATGTCACATGGTGCACTAAATTTTTTTTTTTTAATTTTCTACTTTGCCCCCCAAAATTAACCCCGAAAATCAGAATTCGTTTATTTACGCTATACCTCCGTGATTGGGTTACCTAACTCTATATATGTACCAAATTTTAACTTTTTTCGTCAAGTAGACTCGGAGAAAATCAGCTGTGACAGACGGAGAGACATACACGAGAGTAATCCTATAAGAGTTCCGTTTTTTCATTCTGAGGTACGAAACCCTAAAAAGAAATCGTGGAAAAAAATGGAAAGGGACTAGGGCGTAGCTTCGTTTGCACAGAAAGCTCTTGTAAAGGGATCACTTAAAATGATTGATACATTAAATATAAAAATTGATAAAAATATATCAATTAGATTTTTACTTTATCATGCGAAGGGCAATTCAAGAGGTAAACAATTTTTACTAAACATCGTATTAATGTTGGCACTTGACAAACAATCGAGATAATATATCTACGAAAAACTAATAAATAAATAAATTACGTGTATTTGTGATATTATCAAGCATTTATCATATTAGAGGACCAGGGGCTGTGAGACGGAAGAGGGACAAATTCATTCATAGATCGACGTTTTGCTGTTGCGCGCCTTGTGATATTATTTTTGATTGAGAACTTTCCTTCCTCAATTTAAAACAGGGATGAGTTCAAAAGATGAGAAAATAGGTTCTATTTACGAGTATATTCTCAGTGAATTTGATATCAACTATGTATTAATATAGAAATTACTAGAGCTAGGCAAAATATATAGCTCGCTAGATAAAACGTTGCGTTTTACATTTTCTTCAGATTTATAAATTAATTTTAATTACCAAAGATGCACCTATATAGTAGGTATAACAGTCTGGTCTGTTTGACATCTTCAGCCAATTTTCAAAAATCCTTTCTTAGTGGGTGCTTATGTCACAAAAGGAACCTACTGCCCAAATTTCAAGTTTATATCCTTAACGGTTTGACCTGGGCGTTGTCTGTCAGTCAGTCAGTTAGTTAGTCACGGAACTATTTTATATATATAGATAATATTATAGTTGTCCACGACTAGTGCCATAAACCCTAATAATATTTTCAAAACTAGAACTTATAGTCAAAAAACCCCGGACAGTTCGTTTGCATCCCCGGATTATTGTCCAAAATCTAACGGTGGTGATACCATTTGTTCGGTGTAATGATAACCCAAAGGCCTACAAAAATACGAGTAGACTAGATTTCTAGAGAAACATTCGTTACGACGATAAATGTGAATTTAGAAGTTTCCTTAAACCCAGGTCCCGAACACGCATAATTACCCCGGACACATTCGAAAAATCCTCCCGGACGCCCTAAAAATGATTAGAGTATTCAGGAAATCCGGAACAATCCTATCTACGACTATACACATAAAATCACTATTTAATATGAAATATTTCATGTTTGTGGTGTTACCTATAATATTAAAGTTTAAATTTTGAACTTGAATAATATTATTATTACAAACAAAAATTTAATTGGACTATCTCTACTTGTGAAAATATAACACTCAACATTACTAAACTGAGTTCTCAAAAAAATATTGTTTTTAAGCTAGGCATTTTCTGGTATTAGAGGTAGTATTTTCCGACCATATGTGCAGTTTTCACAACCCTGCGTCGTTCTACGTCCGTGCGTGTGATTTTGTGCCGGTGTCCCTCCCGCGGACCCCTGGCACGAGACGCTCTTATAAATTTCTTCGGAAGATACACACACACACGCTGACACACACAAGTATACGCACATACGTGCCCACTGCCCCCCCTCCCTCCTGGATCACCCTTGTAAGCGTCTCACCACTAGATATATATTTGAAGCGAGAACTGCACTAGTATTCATTATATGTCGAAAGTTGCCAACGGAAGTCGCTTCAGAGATATTACGTATTTACCTATTGATAATTACGATTATTATCATCGTGTAATTTTCGGAACTAATCGTGTTGCTTCTATAAACGCGGTTTTTTTGTATTTTATTTTTTTTTTCAATAATTATTTAAAAAATGGCAAATATTCACAAAATATTATATATTGTAGTGCTTGTTGTAGTGTCGCTTGTCTGCATTCAAGGAAAAGCTGTTAATAAAGTAAGTTTTGTTTTTAAATATCGAAAACTTTAACTAATTCAAATTAATAACTGTTTGTAACCGAAAACCAATTTTACTAAAGAGGATAATTTCATATTTAAAATTGCTCGCGCTATTTCTATAAAATCAGTAATTTATCAAATTTCACTTAATTACTAGTTAAAACGCCGCAAATGGGGTAAAAAATTGCAATTAAAAACGTCAAAAATTGAAAAGCAATAAAAAATACGTGGTATTTTGTTGAGTCGAGCGGTCATTTTGATACATTTAAATTTTATTCTTTCTGGCGCGTTTATCATCGTCATCATACGGTAAGGTAGTGAACTCTAGTAAAATTGGTTTTTGTTTAATTTCAATAAAAAACTGCATAGTGCATAATCACCGTCCTTTAAAGTTTCTCAAGATGGTACTGTAATTTAAATTTAAGTGAATTTTTGTCCCGCGGTTGAATATACTTATTAAAAAAATAATAAGTAGGTATATATATTATAGGCATAATATCATAAAGGATTTAACCCAATTTTCGAAACCAGTTTTAAGGCAGGAGATCCAAATAATTAAGATTGTAGGGACATTCTATTGATATTTCCAATTCTTTATAGTATTTTTAATTTAAACAATAGTTTTAAGTCTGTAAATAAAATTAAAACAAAAACAATCATTTGTACAACTAATTATAAGTACATACTTAGATATTTTTTCATTGCCATTTTTTTGAAACTGGAAATTTATGAAATAATTAATATAGATACGATCTATTATTGAAATTGTTAGGTCAATACTGAATCAACGCAGCATTAATTATTTTGTTCGTTAAATTTTTGACACCCGTTCAAAAAATTATTAAAAAAAAATATACCTATCTACGTCTACTCCGTTTGTGGTACATTTTAATAGTGTTATGACTATAAAATCTGTTTAAAACAAAATCTTAGGCCAAGTGGATCCACATGTCAATTTATTTTTCATTAAATCTTTTTTTTTCGTTTCTTACCTTTAGAATGATAAGAAGAAAGAATGTTTTTATTTTATTCTATAATATCAGTCCATTTTCTTCTCTTTGATTTGCCAATCTAAATAGTTTGCCTCTCAAAGCAGCGATGATTTAGTTAATATCTAAATCCGCCCCTGGACTAACTAAACAGGTAACGTTATAGTGTGTCTCTTCGTAGTCATTTCCTCGAACAACAGAGAGTAATTTAAAAAAGGTATCTTGGGTGATGCAATTTAGTATAACGTTGACGTGATAAACCTTCTCGTTTCCATATTAGTCTTATCGATAGACGATATTGTATTAAATGTTTTGTCAATTGTTATTGGTTATACAGGGTGTCTTTAAACTGAGGTATCTCTTTTGAGGTGAACTATTTTCGTTTTAGCTTTTTACAAGAAAGGCACTTCTGAGAAAATATAAATCAACATATAAGTATTATGTATTTTAATAATGTGTGTCTGCCTGTCTTCTGTCCGGATGTCCTTCTTTCCACGCCATCTATAAAAGGCCGCTATTGACCTAGGAAGTTGGAACGTACTACACACTTATTATTATTATTTTTTCCCTGGGGACAGAAATAGGGGGGTGTTTCGAAAAAAACATGTCAACTTCTATAAGAAGGCCCCGTTAACAAAGAAAGCTGAAACTTTGCACATTTATAGGTCACGGGACAGAACTTACCGGAAACGGATTTTCAATTTTCTCCCCGGGGACAGAAATAGGGGAGTTTTTCGAAAAAAAATGTAAAACAAAAAACAATATATAATGAGGCTATTTTAATACCTAATTTTTCGAAACTACTAATTCTAAAGAAGATCCTGGATTCGAATCTCGCGTTACTTAATAGATTATTAATTAGTTATTTACATTACAACGTAAATAGGATATTACATGTTATCCAAGTAATTGTTATATTGTCTTTGGATACAGGGACGTACTGGCACAAAAAAGTTGTGTGGGCGGAAGACAGTAGCGCACATAGCTTTTCTTTGAGGAAGGGGGAGGTAATATAGTGTTTATGTAAGAAACTAAGTAAATATATAGCGGTATAGCCCACTCACCGGGGGGTGTGAAAACCCCCCAACAGGAGGGGGATCCGGGGGTCACCTGTGGAAAAATGTTTGAAAAAATAAGACCCAAAAAACGCAAATTCGAAGCAAATGAAACGATGGTTTTCTTAATCAGGGTTCTAGAACATTAATTTTTCGAGATGATTGTTTTGCTTTTATTTCGCAGAATCGCAGTGTAGTGATTATTGGGGAATTTTCTTGAAATATTGACTCTTAAGAACGCAATTTTAAAGCAATTCTGAGAATGTTCAGACTCACTAACATTCTGCCTTATCTGAAGAAACAATTCATAAGATGGTTGGGAATCGTAGTCAGAAAAAATTATAAAGCAGTAAAAATGGATATGTTTATCCATTTTGTTTTAGATTTCAAAATGTCGGTTTTTCAGTATTATTATTCTTTGTTTGAGGGTCGCCTTCTGCGCCCCTAGGCACGTGCCTTAAGAGTAAACCGGCACTGATTCCAATCGTCTCGAATTTTTCTATATGTTCTAACTGTTAACTGTTCCATCCAACGCAGATGCACGTGAACTTTCTGGATTTTTTTAAACAAGAAAACACGCATTAAAAACAAAATAATATAATGTTTCGATCGTTTCGGGGTTTATGTTTATACATTATCCAAACGACACTCATCGGCCGGCTACCGGCGCACCGGTGGTGATAAGAGAAGGCGAGGCGAGACGAGATGACGAAAAATATCCCTGGAACTGAAACATAATCAAATAATAACAATTAAGGCAGGAGGCAAGCGCTCGGCTGGGCGCAGCGCATAAATTAGGTACAACCTAAACTCATTGTCAGAATCATGAATAAAATTAAAAATTGCTTGCCTTGATTTTTCATCCCGACCAGTGGCGAACGGTGCCAAACTCACCCGGAACATCGGACGACGCCCTTTCGCCCTTAGGCCCAGTCCATCCCTGTTTGAATAATTATGCTCACGCTTGTGCTTAACTTTTTAGAACAATAATCTATTATTAAAATGTTTGTCAAAGTTCTGAATTATTGTTTCCGGTTGACTCTGACTGTTCTTTTCACCTTCAAAAGTATACCTACTTTATTTTTTTGCATCGTTGTTATGGTTTTATTATTAAATTGTTTTATATAATTACATCATCTGTTGTGGCTGTAATTGTGCAAATCTTGAACGCATAGATTATAGCTTGAAGAGCCAAAGATGTGCATAGTACATGTAAAATATGCTAGTACTTACAGCAGTGAGCAAAATAAAGTTAAGAACATTATTTAGTTACGAACTTAATGAAGCTGTCCCACTTTATAATTTTTATCAAAGTTGTAGTCATATGCGGGATCGGAGTAAGGGTGTGGAGTTACCTCCCTGCCCATGTTAAAAAAAACTTTAATGTGTTTTATATACAGGGTGTATCACAGGAAACCGAACATAGGGAAAAGTACACAGTACAAATTAGTTAAGATCAGAGATTGCTTTGCCCTCTATTCATGTAAAAAACCATGATGATTGATTTAGTTAAGTTAGCTATGTGTATTCTATCTTTGTCACGCTACTCATTTTGCTTATGTTTTTCTTGTTGCACTCATTACTTTTTTATGTATTCAATCCTGTGATACACCCTGTATAGCATTTTTACTGTTAGAAAATTATGATTTCGTAAAAATTTTCTAAATTACTTACTCTGTTATTTAAATTGTCTTTTAATTTATTCCATTTTACCACCACACCTTCTCCCCAAAAACATTATGAAATATGAAGCCCCCTCTCCTGATGTTGCCTTCTCAACGAAATTGTTGTCATCTCGCCTATAATATGTAGGAGTTTAAATCTGTTCTAGATATAGAAACTTTGATCATAATAATTATAAATTATAATACTAGCGTTTTGCTCCTAAATTGCAGTTCTTTTCAACAAGTTGCTAAAATTTTTATTCTACACAGTGTGTTCACAATGTAAGGACCATAGTATTACCAACTTGGCTTGACCAAAAAAGAGTACAACCCTGACCCTAAGTGATTTTTTTTAAACTACAACACAATTCAGAGTTTGAAGTAAAATATTAATCGAAGGCAGAAAAAGAATCTGCTTACTTTGTAAAATATTAATACCATTTTTTAAAATTTCCATTGATTAAAAAAAAAGTTTCAAAAACGAAGAGCAAAAAAAAAATGAATCGTACCGTAAAGTCGTACTGATAGCACTAACCTGCAGTGAAATAAATTATATCTACTGAATATCTAACCGAAAATGGAAAAATGTATAAGAATAGTTCGTTTGCAACTCTTCAGAAAATTTGCATTTCCGGCGGGATAGAATTTTGCCTAAGCCCTAAAATTAAAATGCGAATTTTCTTTATTTCTAACAAAATTACAAAACCTAAAATGATTAAATCAAAACGTTTCACTCTTACCTATTTTACGACATTAATGTCGTCAGATCTTTCCAAACCATATTAATTTTTACAGAAAAATTAAAAAATTTTCTAAATATAGATCCATTAATTTTTATACATACAAAATATATTAATTTTCGTTCAATTATAAGTGCTACGGTCAATTAATATTCATGCTCTTATCTCACTTTTGGTCTTGTTTTCTTTAAATGTATTTATTTTTATCATAAAAAACAACAATGCGTTTTACAATAATTTGAATTGTTTTCCCTAATTAGATTCGAACTTTATTAAATTTATTACGTTAGGTAAATGATAAAATCGTTTGATTTTATCATTTACCTAACGCAATAAATTTGATAAAGTTCGAATCTAATTAGGGAAAACAATTCAAATTATTGGAAAACGCATTGTTGTTTTTTATGATAAAAATAAATACATTTAAAGAAAACAAGACCAAAAGTGAGATAAGAGCATGAATATTAATTGACCGTAGCATTTATAATTGAACGAAAATTACTGTCCACAAGAACTCAAACCTTTGTTTATTTAAATTTATTGCGTTTATTATTTTTTTAAATGTCGCTAGAATCTTTCAAGTAGGTATGCCATTCGTTCGAAAATCTTGGATTCAAAAATTCGATCGAAAAACCATTTTGATGATTCTTGTTTTGTTTTTAATAGGGCATAGGTACCTACACTTACTTTCAGAGTAGTTCCACATAAATTTTACTAAAATCGGGTTAGTAGTTTTCTTTTTTTTCCTTTCGTAATCAAATATCAAGATAGGAAATGGTTAATAACGTGCAAATTACGTATTGTAAAGCCACTAAAAAGTAAAAAATAAAAAACTTAAAAAAAGCCACTAAAAAAGAGGAAAAAATGAAAATTTTGAGGTCGACGCCAATTTAATAAAATAAAAGTGATATATAAAAAGTTTTAGCAATTAAATTGGCGCCGACCTCAACATTTTAATATTTTCGTCTTTTTAGTGGCTTTTTTGAAGGAGGTTTTTTTAGTTTTTGCTTTTTGATGTTGGTAGGTACTCTTTTAAGTAATAACCGATTCGACACTATGTCGCGATGATGTTTATATAATTACTAGCGGACCCGGTCCGCCTTCGCTCGGATGGTATGAAATTATGATTTAATAGCGGTCACCCATTACTCCGCTGACGTATATTTAGTATAGCTGACCCGGCAAACGTTGTTTAGCCATATACGTTATTTCCAGGAATAATTACATTACTCACTCGCTTCGCTCGTTCGTTTGAATTTTATTGATATACTACTCACTCGCTTCGCTCGTTCGCTTGAATGTAATAAATACACTACTCACTCGCTTCGCTCGTTCGCTTGAATATAATAAATACACTACTCACTCGCTTCGCTCGTTCGCTTGAATATTATAAATACACTACTCACTCGCTTCGCTCGTTCACTTGAATATTATAATTACATTACTCACTCGCTTCGCTCGTTCGCTTGAATATTATAATTACATTACTCACTCGCTTCGCTCGTTCGTTTGAATTTTATTAATACGCTACTTACTCGCTTCGCTCGTTCGCTTGAATATTTTCGCCTACTCACTCGCTTAGCTCGTTCGCCATATATGTATTTTTTAAAGCTTAATATAAAAATCGCGATTAAAAATCAGGGGTTGATCGTATAAGGGTGAAAATTTAGAGTTGTATGTATTTTTCAATGCTGAATCATGAAAAAATTAAAACAAAAAATTTTGTCCAAAAAATAAAAAAAAAATTTGGGGTGGACCACCCTTAACATTTAGGGGGATGAAAAATAGATGTTGTCCGTGTCTCCACCCTACCCGATAAGCACACAAAATTTCATCAAAATCGGTCCAGCCGTTTCGGAGGAGTTCAGTAACGTACACCGTGACAAAAATAGGGGTTGATTGTAGAGGGGTGAAAATTTAGGCTTGTATGTATTTGTGTATGCTGTATCATAAAAAATTAAAAACAAAAAATTTTGTCTAAAAACTTAAAAAAAAAAATTTTGGGGTGGACCACCCTTAACATTTAGGGGGATGAAAAATAGATGTTGTCTGATTCTCCACCCTACCCGATAAGCACATAAAATTTCATCAAAATCGGTCCAGCCGTTTCGGAGGAGTTCAATAACGTACACCGTGACATGAGAATTTTATATATTAGACAGGGGTTGATCGTATAAGGGTGAAAATTTAGAGTTGTATGTATTTTTCAATGCTGAATCATGAAAAAATTAAAACAAAAAATTTTGTCCAAAAAATAAAAAAAAAAAATTTGGGGTGGACCACCCTTAACATTTAGGGGGATGAAAAATAGATGTTGTCCGATTCTCCACCCTACCCGATAAGCACACAAAATTTCATCAAAATCGGTCCAGCCGTTTCGGAGGAATTCAATAACGTACACCGCGACACGAGAATTTTATATATATGATTGTTAGCGATAAGACGAACATAGCAGCTCAGTCTCAGTAGGTATCTTTTATTTGTTTGAAAAAGTTCTGATTGATTTGAAACAGTGTGAACCTCGAAAAACGTAGCAACGTAGTTGATATTTACTGATTTATACAGAACAACTTTTTTATTATTATTATTGTAGATTATAGACGCGTCGACAACTCAGGTCATTAGCGTCTTCAACACAACAATTAATAACATATTTGTGTACAGAACAACTTAATTGTTTAAATGATTATCAATAAATTTATGTTTTTTCATTTTTTTTAAATTTACATAGTACGATACATACGTAAATCACCGTTCATGTTATCAAACTTCAAGGTTATTCTTACTATTTTGTGTATACGTTTATAAAGGATCTCAAATGATACAAGATATCACGAGGTCGTCATATGTCAGTCAGTGGCGCGTTCTATTTGCTTATGAATTAATTAATAACGCCGATTGATAGCAAATACATCTATAAAACAACTGATAAAGATAGATTTGCACAATTAATATTGCCTTTCGAAAAATGCATATTATAATATTAATAAAATTGTGACAGTCGGGCTTCGAACCTACTGCCTTTTAAACAACAAGCTGTGAATAAATTCCCTTTAAAATATTTCATTAAAAAAGTGATTCGCAACTTTAAAATGTTGCTTTCCTACCAGTAATGTGCGACTATGCGACGCCATCGCAACGCAACGTGTTTTCGAAGTCCCTATATTATATACCTACGTATAATGGTTTCAAACACAATTTCGGCGTGTCGCGGATTGCTAACAAGTCGCTCTCATTCGCATAGATAATTAATTAACGTCGTTGCGCTATCACCTCTGATATACATTAAATGAATGAATCCGTCACGGCCCGACAAACCCGAGATGTATACTACCACTGTCCTCATCAGACATCATACTCCAGTATCTACACTAGACTGGGGCTCACTGTCATGTTTGTTCAAACTTGATGTTGCGGCTAGGGATAAAATATGTTTACTATCAGATTATTCTGGTAGTCAGGGCCGGATTAACCATTAGGCAGAGTAGGCAACTGCCTAGGGGCCCCGCGCGCGCACAAAAGAAATTGAAAATATTTCATAGAATGAAAATTTAATTGGAAAATTGACAATAGGTATTATTGCTTTTTTTCGACGCAGCTGTCAGTTGATGAAATACTTCATAAGTAATATTTACAGAACATAACCATCTAGTATCGAGTAGTAGAACTAATAATATGGATGCGTTACATAGTGTATTGTATGAATCATATACAATACACTACGTGACGCATCCATATTATTAGTTCTACTACTCGATACTAGATGGTTCTGTTCTGTAAATATTATGAAGTATTTCATCAACTGACAGCATGCGTCGAAATACAGTATGATAAACAAAAGTTGTGAAATGCTTGACCTGTAGGTAATTGCGATTTGTGAGTTTTGCGACCGTGAATGAATTTAATTTAAAAAGTTTTACTTTGCTCTGTATTTCAAAACTTATGAATTTGGATATAAGAGTGCTAGATATTTTTATAAAGTATAATTTGGTATCCTGTCCTGTTCTGTTACTAACAGAACAGGACACCAAATTTAGAGTCGATCAGACCTCTGGAAGTTACTAACATCCCTTCATTAACTTGAAAAGAGCTGATCGTCTTCAAACGGCTGAAAAGGGGCCCCGAGAAATGCATTGCCTAGGGGCCCCGACATGGTTAATCCGACCCTGTTGGTAGTAAATGTGTTTTATCCCTAGACGCAGCATCAAGTTAGAACAAACATGACAGTACAAACAAATCGCTACGTGTAGTTCTAATATTTGTAGTACAAACAAAACATACAAACATGATTGCGTGTGTAGGGCGGTCTTTAGTCAGTATCAATATACGTGATTTTTTTAAAGGCCGTATCTTTTTATTGCATTGAGTTAGAAACTTGAATTTTTACAGGATTATGAGGTCGTAGACCTTAGTATTTGGTATTAACTTTAACTTGTTACCTCTAGCCGTTTCTGAAAAAAGGGTATTGACGGACAGACAGACAGACGAACAACAAAGTGATCCTATGAGTTCCGTTTTTCATTCTGAGGTTTGGAACCCTAAAAAACAACAAACACTTGAATAAATAAATGAAAACGAAGGTTGAACTGATCAGGATGCAGGAAAAACAACCAAGTTTGTAAGGACTCCGTCTTCTTCCGTCAACATCAAGAGGACGGGTGGGGATGAGTCGGCTTCAATGCATGGACCGCTGTTTACTGATGTTTGGATTTTGATCCGTCAACCCAGTCTGCCGAGCCTGGCCGTGATGGACCCAATGTAGGATCAGCTTAAAGACGTGTATTACCTAAACTGTCAGGAGAGTGAATTTTATGTAGTAATAATTCAATTGCTTATTTTAGCTTAGAATTTAGATTGAACGATTGTCAGTTATAAACGCTCGACAAATAAAATCATAAGTGTCTAACGGTTTATTATTCCAGCTCAGATTTAGTTATTACATTCGGTATGAACGAGAATTGTTTTATAAATAAGATAAAACTATCAAAAATAGATTTAATCGCGGACGTAATTGAAAAATATTTTTGAATATACAGGCATTTATTTTTATTTTTTTATATAAACTATCAACGTGTTTTCGTGAACTTTGTAATTTATAAATTGTTTTACTCTGCAGACCATTTTTATGAAACATATATTTTGTTTTTTTTATTAAAACTGAAGTTTAAATGATGTAAATAAAACAAATATTGTTAAGAGTTTGGATATCACGCGATTTTTTCGCGTGAAAATCGATTCACACCTCATGTAGCTATTGCAAACTGTAAACGAAGTCTTCCGCTTATATAACAAGTAACAAGTAACAACGCACAATTTAATTCTGGCTTCTGCATTGTAGAGTACCTACATTATTGTGAAACGATGTCGTTTGTTTTGCAAGTTAGATTGGAGTGGTTGAAGATTGTAGCCGTCACCCGTGGCTTCGCCCACGTATATTTCGATTTATGATTATGATTTATTATCCCCCCCCCCCGAAAATTCTCCCTCTGCGAAACGACGTCGGGCTGGTGGTGTTTATAATACTAATTATTTAGTAGGATTCCGCCTATATACGCTAAAATGCTAAAGAATTTCAGAGTTACGTTTTGTTACTATCCCACAGGAATTATCCCCCCACCCTGTGAGAAATTTATCAAAATAAAATATAGCCCATATCACTCAGGGAGTGTATGTTTTCTATATTTAGGTAATGAAAGAATTTTTAGAATCGGTTCAGTAGTTCCAGAGATAAGAATTTATGATTTATAACCCCCCCGCGAAGATCTCTCTCTGCGAAGCGAAGCCGGGATGATATATTATACCCCCGCCGCGATAATCTCTCCCCTGTGAATCGAAGCCGGACGGGTGGTGTTTATAATATAAGCCTGTGCAATACACCCCCTTTTGACCTCCTTAGGGGTTGAATTTCGAAAAATCTCTTTTCACTAAAGGAACTCACTGTCCAAATTTCAAGCTTATAGCTTCAGCGGCTTGGCCTGGGCGTTGATAAGTAAAAAATCCTACATCTCCGTTTTACCCCCGTTAAGGGTTGAATTTCGAAAAATCTTTTCTTAGTGGGTGCTGACGTCACAAAAGGAACCTGCTGTCCAAATTTCAAGTTTAAATCTTCAGCGATTTGGTCTGTGCGTTGTCTGTCAGACACAGAACTGTTTTATATACCTACATACGTAAAAACGAGCGAAAGTGAGTTTTTACGGTCACACAAGTAATAATACCATTACGCACGAGATATTGATATATTATATAGTATTTTTTGCCATACCCACTACAACTTACAAGATACCTACTTTTCACTTCATTTTCAAAAAACACTTTTGCATGCCTACCTGTTAAATAACGCATTAAAGGCCGGTAGCATCGAAGTAGCTATTTTGTAGTGGGTATGGCAAAAAATATATACCCTTTCTGATTGAGTAACTCGTTAATTATGTAGGTAATAAATAAATTAATGGTGAGATACCAGGATGGTACGAAATAATCGTTCCACAATTAGGTATTTACAATATACCTATGCTATTTCTTTAATGTGTAATTTTAATAAAAATAATTTTGAAATCATGAAAAACATTTCAAATCGGTCCAGTAGTTTCTGAGATAATAGCGCACATACATATTTACATATATATTATATACGTAACTACAAGCATACAAACATACATACAAATTATTATTAATATTTAATATGTATGTATAGGTAAACATAACATAACTACACGTCGAATTGACCACTTTTTTGGAGTCGGTTATAAAGAGACATAATATTATATATTAAATGGTTAAATATGCATTTCTTAATTTAGTTATTTACAGAATAATATTGTATTAGAAAGTTGGCAAGATTGTATAAATTATAAAATATGTTGATAACATTTTAAGAAGTTAAAAAAACGAGGGATTTTGGCACGAATTATGTTGTGAAGAAACTGTTGATTTTAATTTGTCTGTTTAATGGAATATCTATTTAAATCGCGGCGAAAAACAACGCAGATTTACCACAAACTGTAGTCGTAGACCTAGTGGAGCCTCCGATATTCTGAGACGGGAAAATTATGTGTCTGCACTTTGGCGGTCACAACAAACGCCTACATTTCAATAAACTTTTACGAGTCGTTCAAGAAAATATTTGCGGACAGTCCGATTGTATACTCTATATTTTTTTAAAGCTCGTTTGGATTTTGAACTTTTTTTAAATCGTTTAGTACATATTGCATAACTATTATGCTACGGAACTTTAGTTCCAAATACAGAGTTTTAAAAGTTGTAACATAACTAACGTAGGTATGTCACGATTTGATTTAAATAATTATTGCTTTATATTATCTGTAATACATTTGTATCTCAAGAATCAGTTATTAGCTCAAGAAATAAGAATACGACCTTTGATTCAGTAATTAATCAAGTTGAATAAATCAACTTTTATTTATCATTGGCCGATACATTGTCATTTTATAAAAAAATGCATTTAGAATTTTTGTTGAAAAAAAATATTCTTAGAGAGTTCCTTTTTAACTTCGACGCGTCAACACGTAAAATGTAATATTTTTTAAATTTGCATCTCTCAACGGTGATTAATTAGATTATTGTTAAAATGTACAATTTATAAAAAAAAAATTGAAAATTTCTTCACAACATTTTGATTGCTATTGTGTGCCGTGGCCACTTTGCCCTCTTTGACGCCATCCTTACTATCAGCTTACTAATATTATAAATGCGAAAGTAACTCAGTCTGTCTGTCTGTCTGTTACCTTTTCACTCCTAAGCCGCTGAACAGATTTCGATAAATTTTGGCAAGGAGATAGCTGATTGAATCCTGAGGAAGGACATAGCCTACTTTTTGTCTTAAAAAAACCGGCTTCGCCCGAGTGAAAAAGGTAATCTCTGGAACTACTGAAGCGATTCTAAAAATTCTGTCACTAATAGAAAGCTACACAATCCCTGAATGATACGGGCAATATTTTATTTTGATTCTCGCGGGGGGGGGGGGGAATAAATCATAAATTCTTATCTCTGGAACTATAATACTGAACCTATTCTAAAAATTGGGACGCTAATGACCTAAGTTGTCGACGCGTCTATAATTTACAATAAATAAATATTCTAAAAATTCTTTCAATAATAGAAAGCTACGCAGGGGGAGAGCTCTCGCGGGGAGCAGGGGGAGAAATTCTTGCGAGGGAGCTAATAAATCATAAATTCTTATCTCTGGAACTACTAAACCGATTCTAAAAATTCTTTCACTAATAGAAAGCTACACAGGGGGAGAGTCTCTCGCAGGGGGCAGGGGGAGAAACTCTTGCGGGGGGTAATAAATCATAGATTCTTATCTCTGAAACTACTAAACCGATTCTAAAAATTATTTCATTAATATAGAAAGCTACGCAAGGGGAGAGATCCTCGCGAGGGGCAGGGGGAGAAATTCCTGAGGGAGGCTAATAAATCATAAATTCTTATCTCTGGAACTACTAAACCGATTCTAAAAATTCTTTCACTAATAGAAAGCTACGCAGGGGGAGAGATTCTCACGGGGGGATAAAATTTACAATATAAGTATACTAAATATACGTGAGCGGAGCAATGGGTGATCGCTATTAAATCATAATTTCATATCACCCGGGCGTAGCCGGGACGGGCCGCTAGTTACAATATAAATGTGACTCTGCAGGTTCAACAAGTAACAAGATCTTACTTTGATTTTTGAAACATGAATTTAAAGCTTAAATCATGTAGATTTCAAATGTGACTATCAATCGTATATACTAGAATCTTATATTTAGATATAATAGTTAATGCATTGCATTAACCTTCATCAGAACGTTGAAAAACATGAAAATCGTGGATAATTTCCAAACACGTGACCGTAATAACTTCAAGTTCAGCAAGTGGAGTAGATCTGTGGCTTGGTGGCATAAGGTGGATAAAAAATTTATTTTAAAACACAAAAAACCCGACTGCGTAAAAATCGAACTTAAAAGATGGAAACAAGATCAAATGATAACATACAGTCGGAGGCATAGTAGTAACAAATTGAACAGAAATACCTCCGACTGCATGTTATCATTTGATCTTGTTTCCATCTTTTAAGTTCGATTTTTACGCAGTCGGGTTTTTTGTTTTTTAAAATAAATTTTTTATTTCAAATGTTTTTAGTTAAAAATAAATCGATATAAGTAGATCCTAAACGGTCAGTCGAATCGAAAAATGTTGAGGGAAAACTAAAAATGATTTTTAAATACCTATTCAACGATACCCCACTTGACATAGTTTGTTGACTTTCATTTTTTTCATTTTCACAATATGGCGTCCTGTAGTCGCCATATTGAATTTTCACTAACGTCATGTCTTTAGTGACATACGCCGGACTAAGGGGAATCGATTGACGTGTGAATCATAAAAATCGGCCCAGGCGTTTGGTCTGTATAGTGCTTCAAAGGAACATACATACATACATAGGCTGATAAACACAAGACCACTCCTTTGCGTCGCGCAGTCAGGTAAAAAATAAGTCAGTGGCCACTATGCCTACCCTTCCCGCTATTTATCCCTATATTATTAAACGAGTAAATCTTGTATATATGTTTCTATGTACCTATATAAATATTTTCTCGAAAACGGCTCTAACGATTTTGATCAAATTTACCGAAAAGGGGTTTCGGGGGGCAAAAAATCGATCTAGCTAGGTCTCATCTCTGGAAAAATTCGTTTTCTTATCGATTTTATCATTTTAAAAAACAGTTTTTTAACGTCATAAAACAGTGTCGTATTGTGAGTAGGCTTTGGAAAAACAAACTATTTTCATTATTTATGTCAAAATTACTCTGACAGTCAATCTTTAACTTATTAAAATAATCAGTAATTATTTGAAAAGTAAAAAAATAACAACAATAAAATCTAAACATAATTATGTAAGTAGTTGTAGCTAATATTTAAATAAATAGGTATGTTATTTTTATATTACTTATATAAAATATGTAGTATAGGTAAGTAGGTACGTTAAATGTAGTATGACGTATAATCTTCCCTAGACCTTTTTTTCTCAAAAACGACTAACGATTTTGATGAAATTTACAGAATGAGGATTTTTCGGGACGAGAAATTGATCTAGGTAGGAATTTTGGTTCCAGAGGGGAGCAATTAAAAAAAAGGTGTTTTTTTTATTTATTATAACTTGCTCAATTAAAGTCAGATTGATTAGAAGTCTATTTCTACATAGATTTTATATAATATATCACAAGTGTTAAAATTGTAAATGAACACTAATATAAGAAGTGTCTTGCACAATATGTAAATAATGACAAAACGGCGGGTCTGTGTAAAAACACATCGATTTTTAAAAGCTATTGTTAAGATACATACAAAAAAGTTTTGCGTATCTAAAAATTGGCACGGCGGCCCAAAGGGCCGCACTTATAGCGTCGCAGGCATGTGTATCAAAACACATCGATTTTTAAAAACTATGGTGAAGATACATGCAAAAAAAGTTTTTGTGAGTTTTTCAGTAGGTACCTATGCAAAAAAAAGTATTTGAAATTTACTGGAAGTTGTTAAGATGACATCACAGAGAAAAAGTACTTCGATAAAGTTGATATTTGGTATTAATGCTTAAAATTGGATTGTTAAAATGGTAACGGGCGAGCAAAATTTCATCTGATTCGAACATTTTTACAAGATATTCAATCTATGAAAATCGGTTTTTGCGAGTTCTTCAGTCAACAAAACAATAACGGCGGTAGATTTGAAAATGGCGACCTAAATAATATTTACAGGAAAAAATGCTTGATTCAAGTTGATACTTAGTTTTTACGCTTAAAAATACACATAGGTATTTAAAATATTTAACAGAAACAATTATTTTAAATTATGTTTCAGAAATAAATTCGTTTCGGAATAATATTCTGAGAAAATAATATCTCACAGCATACAAGTACTGTTTTTATTGAACTCATCCGAGCAAAGCTCGGCACCCAGATATTAATATTATTTAATTTGGACGTTCAGTATTCACAAAATCATCGCATTATAATATTGCATTAGTTTTGTACAAATGGTTTTTTTTTTTTGGACATTAATTATTGATCACGTAAAATTATGTGCTTTTTTCTTTTTTCAGAGAGCGGTAAATGCAACAACAGAATTAAGTGAAGGAATTAGAATATGTCAGAACAGCACTCCATGTGGATGGGCAGTATACTTCCCTACCACCAGAAGGGTGGATTATTTCATGAAAAACTCGTAAGTATTTATTTGTCGGTTTTAGGGTGGTCTGTCAAGACAATTATTTAATAATTATTTGTCATTGTAAGTTTTTAACAAAATTTCGACGTGGATGTACCTATAATTTATAGGATGCCTATACCTAAGACCGAATTCGCCATTTTCATAATTTTTGTTTGTCTGTCTGTTTATTCAGAGTTAAACTTAAAAACTGCTGAAACGATTCTGATCGTAGGTACTTATAGACGAAGAGCTGGCAACGGTTTTTCTCAAGTGCTTCGTAAGGCAAAATAATATTAAATAAAATACCTGTATACGTGTTCCCTATTTGAGAATCTGTAAGCCTGGCCTAGCCTTTCTCCCCTGCGTTTTAGATGGCAGGTAGAATTTAGGTAAAATATGATTTTTCATGTATCTAATATAGATCAGGCGCCAAGTCGAAATAATGTACAAATATTGGAGAAAATTCCTACAAAAATAGATGATGGTCCCTTATAAAGTGTCCTCAATAAATCCTGAAATTTCTTCCCTCCAACAAAATGGGTTACTCCCCTGGGTGGTTGGGGAAGGGACGAAAATCAGGTTTTACCGGATTCATAACTTTCTCTTAACTCTACGACAAAAATAATTCTACACAAAATTAAAGCTAACTAAATTCTCTACAAAAAAAGATCCTATATAGTACGGGAGTTAGTGATGATTTTTATACGTCATAGTGCTGATGCACCGTTTGGAGGGAACAGATTGAGGATAACGAGCACATAATGCAACTCTGGTCAGTTGGGCTCTATAAGTGATTGCGTTCCGCCCGTACGATTTTTCACAGTAGTGAAAATTACGCATTCTCAACGTCATACTGCTGATAAAAAATTTAAATTGCATATGAAAGTTCAACCTCTGCAGATCACAAAAACGACCGTCTGCATGTCAAAGCGGTTGCTATCGCCGTCTGTTGGGTTGTCAATAGGGTTGCCACCTCTCCGGGTTTGACCCGGAGACTCCGGTTTTCGGGGGCGATCTCCGGGTCTCCGTGTTTTACGTCAATTTCTCCGGGTTAGTTGAGCCGGCGGAGAATTCTTACTTTTTCATTATACATAATATATTTCATTTTTCATATATTACAAAAGAGAGCACACTTGTCTTTTTTTAACTTATCAGGAAGAAAGAGATAAAAGTGGTCTAGAATGCTCTGTCTTTCAATTGCTTAAAATAGCTATAATTTATATATGTTAGAAAAGGATAACAATCCTACCGAATCTGAGTGAGGTTTCAGAACGATCAGTGACATATCCCTTCTCTTTCACTCAAAATATCTCTAACCTCGAAATCTTTGTAAACATTTGTACACCGCGTCAAAGTTTCTCTCTTCTGAAGCCACCCCCCCCCCCCTGTCAGTAAAAATCTCCGGGTCAAAGTCTCTCCAGAGGTGGCAACCCTAGTTGTCAAAGTTGCACAAAATGCACATTGTCATCGTCATATTGGGAGAACCGCTTTGGATACGACCTTCTATTTTGGAACTCGTTCGTCACTAATGAAATTTGGAGAATAGATCAAACACGGCACTTTTGACACTAATAAGTAATAGTGCAATATTTTTTATCTTTCACTATAATATGTAAGTATTCTAAAATTGAGCACACATGCGGTAATAGAAAATTTAAAAATCAGATTTAGTCTTATAACTTTTCAGTATGGCTGTTGATTTTCCTGAAAATCTATAAAAACCAAATGAGAACATTTTTGATTTTCCTAGTAGGCTTAGCTGGCGTGTTTTAAGGAAAATAAAACTTGTTCGTACCTACCTATTTAGTTTTTATCGATTTTCAGGAGAACTATAAGTCGTACCTACTAAAAAATAATAATAGGTATACAAAATCTATTGATTTTAAAATTCCCTATTATCATGTGTGCTTAATTTTAGAATTTAGTGAATGATAAAAGAAATATTGCACATTAGTATCAAAAGTGCCGTATTTGGTTTATTTCCAATGAGCTGTTTTTCTCCAAATTTCGTAGGATAAAAGCTTTTCATTAGTGACGAACGAGTTCCAAAATAAAAGGTCGTATCCGAAACGGTTCTCCCAATATGACGATGACAATGTGTAATTTGTGCAGCTTTGACACCCTGACAGACGGCGATAACAACCCCTTTGACATGACAGACGGTCGTTTTTGTGATCTGGAGAGGTTGAACTGTCATACGCAATTTAAATTTTTTAACAGCAGTATGACGTTGATAATGCGTAATTTTTGCAACTGCGGAACGCAACCACTTAGAGCTAACTGACCAGAGTTACATTATGTGCTCTACAGTCAGGTTCCATTCTGATTTGTCGAATACCCCATCTTTATGCCCGTTTGACACACACACACACCGAAACGAACGTAACAACTACCTAACTAGTGAACTCTGTACTAATATGAATATAGCGATAAAAGAATGTTCAAACACTCTTCAAGACAGGCTAATTGTTCACAAATAACTAATAAGGCTTGTAATCTAATTCTGTCTATAAATGTCGATTAATTTTCTGACATTTCAAAATAAAACTTAATTAAAATTTATTTTTCAATTCCGATTTCTCAAGAACACTTATTGTATAAATTTTGGACATCCTAATATCTCAAATAATAATATTAAATTAGGTTTTATTTTGAAATGTCAAAAAATTGATCGACTTTTATAGAAAGAATTAGATTACAAGCCTTATCTGAAGTTTTCATTCTAATTTTGTGAACAATAATGCCTGTCTTGAAGAATATGTATTTGAACACTGTCCACATACAAAACCCATTTTTTATCGCTGTCAACTATCCCATATTTATAGTATACAGAGTTCACTAGTTAGTTGTTACGTTTGTTTGTGTGTGTGTTTGTGTGAAAACGACATATATTCGACCAATTAGAATACACCCCAATTGCAGGGCCTTGTCATAATTACCGTTAGTTGAGACCCTAACTAAAGTGTTGGGATCTGTAGTCACGACCAGGGGTTACGGCGTCATCCCCTTATTCAAGAAAAACGACCCCGAACTAGATTTTTTAGTAGGTAAGTATAGTTTCCAAACGGACAATAAAAAACTAGATAATAATATTTACCACTAAATTTTACCTAAAACTGTCCCATTTATATGTTTAAGTTTTTTTTTAATCACAATGAAAGATCAAAGTTAATCTGTTAAGGGTAATTTGGACAAATGGAAATTTCGGTAGGTGTCTGTTTGTATGTATGTACCGGCTAATCTTGAGAACTACTAAACGGATTTGAATGCGGTTTTTACTATTCGATACTTTGTTTTTTTAAGGCTTAAATCTCTAATGGCTCTCCGGTCTGGCTTCGCCCGGATGCTAATAGGATTGCATCCGCTATATTATACAGTACAAATTTAAGTGCGGTTTTTATTATTCGAGCATGAGTCCGTCAGTGAAGACATTTATTTTTATGTATTGCTAAATGCCTTATCCGGCTTCACATGGGTGCAAATTTAACAAATAGAGTATACATATTGAAATAAGCTATTGAATGGTAAAAACCGCACTTAAATTTGTAATGTATAGAGGATGCAATCTTATGATCTTATTTGCATTCGGGCGAAACTGGACCAGAGAGCCAGTATAGATTTAATAGAAACAAACTATCGAATAGTAAAAAGCGCATTCAGATCCGTTTAGTAGTTCTCAAGATTAGCCAGTAGATACATACGAACAGACACCTACCGAGTTTTCCATTTGTCCAAATTACCCAAAGGCTTAACTTTGATCTTCTGTTGATTTATACAGAGATTGTTGAGATTATATTTTTGCCTTCCGTAAACATTTAAGAAAATCCAGCGCTGCCTCAACTAGTACTTAGTGTTTGTTATACATCGAGATATTATGCTATGGTTATGGTATGGCAATGGTAATACTTGAATTCTATTGAATGGAATCTTTAATTGTACCTACTACGATTATTGGCGCCAGAACGACTTTTTTGAGGGACTATGGGCCCACGATCACATATGAAAACTTAGTTTTATAATCACTGCACTATTTAGGAACTTACGTAACCAAAGATGAAAGTATCTAATAGTTTTCTATCGGTTGCCCACCCAAAATTAATTTTCTAGAACAGCGCCTGCCCAAGTTTATATTTCTTTTATAAATTTGTCAATTTTTTTTTATATAAAATATAAGAGTAGGGCCGGGGTTATATTTGTATATTTTTATAAAAGATAGATGCCATAATCCATTCTAATATTTTATAAATTAATATCTTTGTCAAAGATCTTTGATAGTGTAATGCCTTTTGCCGTAGGAATTGTAGTCTCTAAAATTTGTGTAGGTACGTTTCTAGTTCAGTAGAAAGGTTTTGAACAGTGTAGGTATGGAGGGAGGCGTCCCGTATAATATCAGCCACAAATTTGGCTGTGTATCATATTTTAGGGTAGATAATACAGAACTAGGACCAAAAGCAAAAATTATTTACTTACGCGAGCTGGTGGCCGGTGTGAAGAAAAGCTATGTATTTGTAATTTTATCTCATCTTTAAAAGGATAGCACTTTTTGTAAATATTTTTTGGTTGTTTTAAATTTTAGTTGAAAATATTTCATTTTGTTTCTAGTTTTTATTAGTGTTAATTTTTGGATGGACAGTATTAATATAATGTAAATAAATAACTTTCTCTTAAAAAATATGGTATCCCGTATTTTTTACTAATATTTCCCGTAAGATGAGAAAACAGGGGTGATTAACATACTCTCGGATGAAGAAGCTAGTAGTTGATAAAATCGTAACTAAATATATTTTTTTTGTTTCAGATGTGTATGTCCAACAGGATTGAAATGCACCAGGGACAACGACGACTTATCAGTCAGCGCATACGTGTACAGATGCCAATAAAACCTGAAAAAAAGTTATTATTACCTACCGTATCAATCACAAATTAGTCTTTAATCGAAAAACATAATTTCATTTTATCAAAAATAATTTTTGGTATTGAATGTTCATAGAAATTATGTTTGTTGGAAAAAGACTGGAAAATTATACCGAAAGCAGAAAATTTCCATTTTTTATGAATCGGTTTTGAAAATTTGTGTATTCATCGCACATAAATTTGCTCACCACTTGCATTCCTGAAATATTAAAAATATGAATAATGAAAGTTTTTTTGTTAAGTTATAATAGGTATAAACTGCGAATTTTTAGCTTTAGTGAAAGAAAACAACTCCAGTATTTAATAATTATATTTATCGTACTTATGCCAAAAATATCAAAGCGTGGAAAATTGTTCCATTTGCAATTGAAAACTGTAAAATATTTGGTGCCAATTTACTTAAGTGTAATTTCTGTTAGTTGAATCATGTTTGACTTAATGAAAAAGATAATTGCGATGTTTTTCCTTTTGCAGTAATTTATCTGAAAATATTTAAAACACAATCGGTTTTATATTTCGGGATCCAGCAAAGAATTTTTGACGCCGTTAGTTGAAAAAAGATTTTACATTTACCATTAAAACATACACCAGAAGTGTTGATTTATGGAGCTAAACGACCTGTTTACATGTAATATGATCACACAACCATAAAAAATCCAGGTGACTGGTCTGAAAAAAATGTATATCGTGGCGTTCGGACCCTGATATTAAAAAAAAGTCGGGAAAAATATGAAATAATCCGAAATTATCTTTTTCCGTATGGATTTTGTATGACTGTTCACTGTTTAGATTAATTTAAGTATTTATTTTCTTTGCACTTTTCTCTAATTTTCACCATTCATTTATAACATTGTATTTATATTCAGTATTTCTTCATAGTTTATAGAAATGTAGTTAATTTGCAATAAAAAATATGAAATATTTTTCTGGACATGTTTTGTAGGTCTGATTTTTGTAAGTAATTTATTTTTTGTTGTTTTGCATAAATTGTAGGTTTTTTACGGTGCAATAATAAAAAAGCAATAAAAATGACCAGCTCTCTAAAGTATTGCAACGTAATTTTAGAAGTAATTGCTAAACAAATTTTAGTATTTAAATTAAATTGGTATATTTGTGTTTATTTGTATAATAATTTTGTATAATTGTTAACAATTTTTTTTAAATAGAATAACAGAAAAAATTATATTCTACTTACTATTAGGATTTTTTTATACTGTTAAAAAAATGCCGACTTGGCAAAAATAAAGGCAAGGACATTTTTGTCTATTCTTAGTTAAAAAAAAGAAAAATGAAATCAAAAAATATGCCAGCTTATTCAAAGAAGAAATACATAATAATGACAAACATTTAGTTTCTTTTAACACAGGTAGTATGATATTTGCTTTGTACAAGTAACTGTAATTTAGATTAAGGCCACTTTAATATAAACGCGTAGAAATTCAGTGGGTAATTGTTAAATTTGTTTTATAAATTATTGTTCTACGTATTAAATATAACTTTCCTCTTTTGAAAGTCAGTTAAAAATCCAAATTCACGCTACAAGGAAGAATGTCTAACTAAATTAAATTTACTTCAAATGTGCAAGGCAATTCCAAAGGTAAATTTAAAAACACAAGTAGTTAACTTCGATGATTTATGAAATAATTAAATTTTGATATGTAGCACACAGGTAACACAAAATCATTAACGCTATTATATCTACCTATACCTTTAAAAAAAAATGGCGGAATCACCATTACGCATTTTTCAATAGTCGCGTTGTTTTGTGATACATTACAAACCAATTACTACATCCATTCATTTTGCTTTGAAGGCATAAATTGATTATTTTCTAAATGTATGTAAAATATTGGATAGCATACATGTGTTAAAAGAAATAACAATCTATTATGTTTAGTTTTTTTACTGAATAAGGCCCTTAAAATACTTAAATCTTTAAATTTGTTTAGTGCTTATTTTTGTAATGCAAATTTTAAAACATGTATTTTGCATATTTATAAGGCAACAAATTTTTATTAGTTATTTATAAAATATATTAATTGAAATATATAAAATAAAAATGCAAATAACATGGCGTATTTTTTTCCTCTTTATAAATATAGTTTAACAATCAAGTACGAAAATTTTAGAAATGTTTCTTATAAAAAAAAAGAAAAAAACAAAGTCGACAATTTCCGAACTCCACAATAATATTATTTAGAAATGTTGGTGAAATAAACTCTATAGCTATTTTCAGCCGTTGACTGGTTTTCAATAACAACTATAAAAACAACTTCAACGTAATTCTGAGTGAAGTCGTCAGTGTAATCAAAATTCAGCTTTTTTATACTTTATTAATTGAAAAAAAAAACTGCACATCAAAAAAATATACGGTAAAGGTATCACTTCCTGACCACTCACCTGTGGTCGAATCTTTTTACATTAAATAGTTTACAGAATTATATTACATAAAATAATATAGCATTAAAAAAATTAAATTTGTATGTGTTACACATTAAGCAACTTATGTATCACTCGCTTGCAAATTAACATTTTCCATTAATAATTGGCAATATGCTCGAAATTTAAAATAATCTACATAATATATATTTTCCTAATGTGTGTCTGTCTGGCTGTTCGTCTTTCCGCGCCCTCCAAAAGGTCCCCATTGACCTAGAGCTCAAACTTTGCACACTTATAGTATAAGGGCACGGGACAGAACCTAATCGAGCCGGATTTCCGATTTTCTCCCTGGGTACAGAAATATGGATGTTTTTTTCGAAAAAAACCATGCTATAATTGTAACTACCTGGCAAAGACATTATAATATCCTTTATTAGGTACATATTTTATGTTATACAGTCGACTCTTGTTAATTCAAACCTGCGATAATTCGAACCTCTCTATAATTCAAAGTTATCACGAGTTCCCTACAAAATCTCTTTATATTTCGAACTAAATCAATACATTTTTATGCACTTGGTAATTCGTACGAAAAAATCATTGCTATATAACAAAACGACGCGTTAATTCGAACTCATCGGCGTCCAACACTTGACAATTCAAAGTTGCAGAGAGAAAGAGGCGGAAAGATTAAAAGTTTGTGCTAGTTATGAGCCCTAGAAAGTATAAATGTTTGACGATTGCTGAAAAGAACCATTTTTTCGAACCATTTGATATTTCAAACACTCGATAATTCTTAATATTTTAAGAGTCCCTCGAGTTTCGAATTAACGAGAGTCGACTGTAGTATTTAAAATAATACATATTTTATTCTAATCTGTCAACTATGAATATAAAATTGTTCGACCAGAGATGAGTGATTGGGAATTGGTTTCTATATTAGTTCAAAATAACTTCTATTGTCATCACCGAAAAAAACAATTTAAAAATTCCTAATCCGAACTGAATTAAAAATTTTAACTATAGTAAGAGTAATATAAAAATTGATGACCACGGATTATAACAATAAAAAAAAATATATCATTGTTTTTTGTTATAAATGTAAATATAAAAGAAAAATATGTTTAACAAAAATAAAATTTCAAAATTACAAATTTAATATATTATGCAATATTAATATTATAATCTCTCACTTTTAGTGAGTTAAGTTGGCACGTATTAACGCCCTAAAAAGTTTTGAACAATTTGTCCTAAATTGGGCTTGAAACTTATCTTATTAATCTCACTAACAGCTCTGATTACAAAAAATATATTATGTCAGGATAATCTATTACAAAATCATTATATTTCATTTATCAACAACTGAACCATAATCAGGAAACAGTTTCCACATTCTCAAAACACCAGAGACAATATTTTTTCAACCGCGAATTTGCGACAATGCGTTCCTTTTTCCGTAGCAAAGAAAACAAAAATTGTTTTTATAAGTAACTAGACACAATTTGCGAAAAAAATCTTCTTTTGAGACACCACTTTTCATCGATAATGTACTTGATCCACTGATCTCGATTATATATTATGGATATCGTAAGACGGTCATTGTGTAATCTGTACAACGCCATAATATGACTATTGTATGATTGACTTCTTTAAACACACCTAGCAGTTGATACAATATTTATAACGCTGAGTGGGCACATTCGAACCATTGTTTGAAATTTACAGCTAAAAATGTTACTGAAAAATTCTCTCTCCCTCTGCCTCTTCTAAGAGGTTTGCAGCACTGCATAGAGACGAAATGTCTACCCGCTACATATACATTCATGTCAGTAAACCACCCTGAATTCTGAAATGCTTTATTAACCACTTCAACGTTCAGAAACACATTGCCCGTGGTTGTACTCTATAAATACTTTAATAAAATGTATAAATATTTGGGTATATGATTCGATTCAAAGCCCTTATCTCATAAACACAATACATTTAAAAAAATACATAAAAAATATAAATTACAGAAATGACATACTTAATAAATATGCTGGCAGTATTCTTCTTAGATTTTTTATGTCGTGATCTGCAAAATAATCTGCGGACATCACTACGAAAAATCTGTTACAGCTATAAGTTAGCTGTAAGTGTAACATTTTTTTATAAAAAAATGCGCAAAGCAACAGGTTTTTTTTCTGCAGACCAAGGAACTAAGTATTCTTATTTCTTTGATGCAGACCATTCTATTCAAATTGTAATAAGAATACTACTGTAAAATTATCAGTCATGGCACAATAAATAAATTTAGCATTCATGTCACAGTTGAGTATTGTAAGCTCATTCCGACGCGAAATTGGAAAGGTTCAGGTTAGAATCCTGACTGTGACCACTGGTTGGTAAAATGATTTTTTCCTATATGTTTCGAAACAATTATATAATTGGCTGCTCTCCAACGAAAAAATCTTTCAATTGCATACAGCCGTATAAAAAAACTATTATTACAATAAATAATGAATTTAAAAGTTCTGAAAATTAAATTTGTAATATTTTTTATACAGATCATTGCCATGTCTATTTAATGCTAATGACGAGATATCTAAGTAAATTTTATTTTAAAACCCACTGACAATTATTTTAAATTTATAATCGATAACCTTGCACCATGACTATTATCAATTTAATTTAAAAATATTATATTAAAAGCTTAAAAGGAATGCGCAGTAAAAATAAAATAAATGAGCAAGAAAATAACAATTTTTAAACTAAACTCGAAATCATGATAAATTCTTGTCTTTATGTCTTAATTCTGTGAAATATTACAAATGCTTAAGGTGATTAAACCTATGATTTGTTTGGAAATATGCCGTGATTTTAAATAAATAAATATAACGCCGGGAGGACCATACTTTTCGGAATTTCTGATTTGGAATTTTAAGTGAAGGTTTTCCGATTGACTTACCGACTTAGCAGTCTACTGTGTCTACACGCTTAGGAAAACCTTGTTTCATTTTGAACAGAGAAGAAAATTTTAAATCGTTCACTTATATACCTAGTACATAATAAGAATAAAAAACTCGGGTCGCAGTGCCAAACCCTGCCGACAATATAGTGTATTTGCAAATACAGGCCTTGTGGCTTTAATACGTGAACTTAAGTTTGTTTTTGGACAAAATAAAAAATTTAACCCCTTAATACATCCCTTAAAATAATATTTTTTTCTTAATTTCAATATTATTATCAATGCAACCTCTGTACCACATTAAATACACCCTTTCATAAGTAAATCCGTATCAACAAACCAGTGTTTTCATAAAATTTGAAAGTCCGGTCCTGTCGGGCCGATTTTATTAAAATTTTAGCAGCACGTTTTAATCTTTACTAAAGAGTTAAAGCTCAATTTTGAAACGATTCTGACAAATTTTTCGGTATTTTTGGGCCCAAAAACTTTTTAGAACCCCTAAATACAACCCTGAAAATGGTCCGATCGGGCCCATTTTAAATAGGCTTCTTGCGGTGATGGGTTCCAATTTGTGTACCAAATTTCGTTTCAATCGATTAAGTCTGTCGAGAGTTATCGTGTACACACATATATATATAAATATATATATATATATATATATATATATATATATATATATATATATATATAAATATATACATACATATATATATAAACATTTCTAAAAATGGTGCCAAATTGTTCAGGAGGCTATGAAACGTCGAGAAATTTTGGTCCTACCCCTAGGTCCCGCCATCCGACCGACGCCAATAGTGTATGTGCCATATTATGGCAAATACACTAATGAAATATTTTTGTGTGTGTGTGTAATGTGTGTAATGTAAAGTGATTCCAAAAAGGTGGAAGATTTAAATGTCCAAAGTGAAAAAATTAATGAAAACTCTACAGCTAACGAAAACAATAATGAGGATACTGATAATGAAGAGGATTTTCAACAAGTTCGAAGGAAAACTCGCAGAACTAAAATTATACGTGGAAAATCAGATACAACGGATGAACTACAGGCTGCTGAAAAGAGAATCTGGATCTACCTGGGTCGAGTACGTAAAGATACTACCACTACGACAGTATTAAACTATCTTGAAAAATTATTTCCACAAAATACATTTGAATGCGAATTACTATCAAATATAGGAAGAACCGCCAGCTTCAAAATAGGTGCTGAAGCTATTCTTGAAAAAGAAATGTATGAAGAAAATACGTGGCCAACAAACTGTATGGTCAAAAGATTTCTTTTTCGGAACAAATCAGCAACGTTTGAGCAAAGGAAAGAAAACAATTGATCGTAAAACCTTACACACTACAAATCAAATAAAAATTGTACATCTTAATATACAGTGCATTAGGAATAAGGTCCCAGAACTTGAGTTAATGTGTAAAAGTGAAACTCCAGATTTTCTATGCGTTTCAGAACACTGGCTTTGTGAGGAGGAAATTAAATTTACACAAATCAGTGGTTACAATCTAACGGCTTATTTTTCAAGATCCAATTTTTGCCATGGTGGCGTAGCAATCTATAGTAAAAATAACTTAAAATCAGTGGAGAAAATACAAATAGACAAATGGAACATAGAAAAACAATTTGAGTGTAGTGTTATTAAATCTGTGGACTTAAAATTAATTATCATTTGTATATACAGAAGTCCACTGGGTGACTTTAATATTTTTCTTGAAAAGTTTGAACAATTACTTGCAGAAATTTCATCCCAAAAGTGTCAAATAATTTGCTGTGGTGACTTCAATATTAACTTTTTGAATGCCACTGACTTTAAATATAAACAGTTGAATATGTTACTCCTTGCTTATAATTTAAAATGTACAATTGACCAACCGACTAGAATAACTAAAACATCAGCTACACTGATTGATCAAATCATTACTGATATATCTGATAAAAATTATACAGCTGGAATCATAAATTATATAATATCTGATCACTACCCAATCGAAATTTCGATACGTATAAATCAGAGTAATAAATTTAATAAGCTTTTTAAAAATATCAGAACTTTTAATGATGAAAACATTGAGTATTTTTGTAATTTACTTGAAAATGAAAACTGGGACTTAGTTTATAATAATACGAATGTAAATGATAAATATTTAGCATTCCACAATATAATTACATACTATTTTAATCTTGCGTTTCCAAATAGATTAGTTAATATTGAAAAAAACAAAAATAATATTAATAACGTAAAAAAATGGGTTTCGCCTGAAATTAAAGTTTTGTCTCAAAAAAAACAAAAGTTATTTATCTTTCTGAATGAACTAAACAAAAACAATATGCATTCAAACATTATACAGTCCGAATATGACGAGGTTAGAAAAAAACTGAAATCTCTTGTAAACAATTCAAAACGAGATTACTTTGATAGTTTAATTAAAAATTCCTCGAAAAAATCAAAAATTATTTGGGATATTGTTAATCAGCATGCAAAAGGCACTAACAAAAATATGCCCAACACAGTAACTAGCATTGATGTCAATGGCTATACAATCACTGACCCTTATCAAATTTGCAACGAATTTAATAATTTTTTCACTAATATAACATCTACCCTAAATTTAAAGGAACCAACGATAGACCATAGTTTCACACGATTGAGGGATGAAAATAGTATATTTTTCTTCTACCCATCGAATAGTATTGAGATCTCAAATATTATATTAAAATTAAAAAATAAAAAATCTGTTGGATGGGATAATATTCCAATTATTGTCCTAAAATCGTGTGCAAACAAAATAGCTTATCCACTCAGTCATATAATAAATGAGAGCTTTTTAAGTGGGCAGTTCCCAGATTTATTAAAAATTTCTATTGTTAAACCTTTGCACAAAAAAGGGGATACTAAAAATTTAAACAACTATAGACCTATTTCACTGTTAACGAATATCTCAAAAGTTTTTGAAAGAATTGTTTATAATCGTCTTAATGAATTCTTCAGTGTTTTTGACATTTTAACAAGTTCCCAGCACGGTTTTAGAGCTGGGCATTCTACAAGCCATGCTATATTTACAGCAATATCATCAATAATTAATGCCTGGAATAACAAATCGCTCTGCGTAACTGCTCTCTTTGACCTTTCAAAAGCATTCGATTGTGTCCACTTTGAACTGCTATGCTCTAAACTTTATAATTATGGGGTGCGAGGTTTAGCATTAGATTTAATTAGGTCTTATCTATCAGATCGCATACAAATAGTCCAACAATCAAAAGTCGAAAACAATGTTATGTCAATGGTTACTTCAAGTGAATCTTTAATTTCGAGGGGTGTGCCTCAAGGCTCGATTCTTGGGCCACTATTATTTATTGCTTATATAAATGATCTCCCAAATACTGTTCAAAATAATCTCATTCTTTATGCAGATGATACTGCAATCATCTATGAGTCGTGTTCACTCTCGAATTTGAAGAATTCACTTGAGGATTCCATAGTTCTTTTAGAAAAATGGTTCTCTGATAATAGTCTTCGACTAAATTTGGAAAAAACAAAATTTATAAAATTTGGTGAATATGGGAACTGCCCAAATAGTTTTATTGTACCAAATGTAGGTGAAATCTCTTTCTCTAGTTCGGTAAATTTTCTGGGTCTAACCATTGATAAGCATTTGAACTGGAAAGATCAAGTTGACAAAATAATAAAAAAAACCAGTAAATATGTGTATCTATTAAAATGTCTGGGTAAATTTATTCCAGAATCAGTTCTCGTCACTGTTTATAATGCCTTTGTGCAAAGTATATTTTTATATGGAATTGTCTTTTGGGGCAACTCCGTAAATACTTCTCAACTTTTTATTGTACAAAAGCGCTGTATTAGAGCAATCTGTAAAGTTCCTCCTAGAACACACTGTCGCCCACTCTTTAAAAAACTTAATATCTTAACAATTCACGATCTTTATGTGCTAGAATGTGCCAGCTTTGTTAAATTTAATTTTAATCTCTTCTCAGGAAATATTCCAAATCATACATACAGCACTCGAGCAGGTACTAACTATAGACTTGATTACACGTCGTTGACTACGGTCAACAAAGGTCCTGTCAATGCAATGTTGAAAGTGTTTAATAAGTTGCCCCAAGAGATCAAAAATTTACCAGTCACCAAATTTAAACAGAAATTAAAATTTATATTATTACAGAAAACTTTTTACTCTGTCGAGGAATTTTTTAATCATAAGTTTTAATTTGTATACTTTTATACTGACGCATTCTACACTGTATATACAGTATTAACAGAATAAAGTTTATATCTATCTATCTATCTATCTATCTACCTATACAATCTATCGAAATGGGTCTCTGCAAACGTTATGGCTATTGTTTATTCCAAATCTCTAAAGTTTAAACTAACCGTACGTATTTTTTTTACCTTGAACTGTAGGAAGATTCATCTATAAAAATACGTGAAAATTAAGAAAAAATATTGAAATTATAGAAAAGAATATGTACAGTACAACTTCGCAAACCCGGACACACGCTAACATGGACACTCCAAAAACCCAGATGGGTAATGCCTCCGGACACTTGACTCTAAAACTCGGACACTTCCATAAAAACTAACGAGGTGTTTACATTTACAAAACAGTTCAGTTCATGAAGCATCTTGCATGTTATTGTACGGTGCAATAACTGCACGTCTAACGCAGTTTGTAGTTATTACTGACACTGAGACAAGTGAGTCGTGAATACATACTTTTGTTTTGTAAAATGGGTAACAAATGTAAAACAAAACTATTATTATTTTAGTACATAATATTTATGAATTTACATAATACGTATTTTAGTTTTTTGCCTAGAAAAGTGTTTCATTTAATTTAAAATAAATAAAAAGAACAAATCAAATGTTTAAAACACCTTTATTCACAAACTCGGACAACCCTCAAATTCGGATGGTGGGCGGTCCCATATGTGTCCGGGTTGCATATACGTATTCTGCAGACGCACAAGGGATAGCCAAACGATTCGGTTTTTTAAGATTAATCCGACCAATAAAAAGGCTAGTAAAGTGTAGACGTAGTTTATCCTAATACGTCTGCAGTTTACTACGTGTCTAATTGTCGATCAACTAGTACCTACAGTGCAGACGTAATGACCACATACGTACGTACGTACACACACACACAGATATCTTTCTAAAAATAGTGTAGTGACCTTGAAACATAAAAATTTGTTATATATTTTGATTTCGATTTTCGGACCCATTACAATAACTTCCTATGGGAAGTTAACAAAGCCGTAAAAAATAAAAAATAAGTAAAAAAATGTTTTAAGTTAAACGCTTTCATTGTAAAGAAACAATAATGTTGCAGATATATGCGTAGTAAATTTCAGATCAATCGGTCAACAGGAAGGGGGTAAAATTTCAGTTACTAGATTTGACCCACACAATAATAAATAATAACGTTTAATTAATAAATAATAATGACATAATCAAGGCAAGTTAAAAAAACCGTTTAAAAACGAAAATTGATTGTTGTTGTTTTTTTTTTTTTTGATAACCCGTAATTTTAACAAATATTCAGCATAAAAATGTACAACTTTGCCTTTAAAGTACCTACCCCCTCTATCTGTTACTGATAAATAATAACGTTTAATAAATAAATAATATATTATTATTTAATAAATAATAATCAAGGTAAGTTAAAAAAAACCGTTTAAAAACGAAAATTGATTGTTGTTTTTATTTTTTTGATAACTCGTAATTTTAACAAATATTCAGCATGAAAATGCACAACTTTGCCAAAGTTAATTATCAGCTCAGTAATCTGTATACGTAAATGAGTTATTTTGAAAAATTTTTTACAGTTACTTTCACCACTACTTATGTATAATACCTACCCCACCCACTGATATAAAATGTAATTATACTAACATCTATTTCTTCTTTAGATTGTAGTTTCGTTCTACTTTGGTTTATAAAGTTGTATTCATAACCCTCTGGAACTATGTTTTCCATTGTTTAGACCACTTTTTAAAATCGTTATGTTAAAGGTCTTTCTGTATCTTCAGTTTACGCGCAGGCAGGTCTCAAGTCTCAAGCAAAGTTCTAGACCGATCCTAACCGAATATTCACGAATCGTTTGGCTATCCCTTGTGCGTCTGCAGAATACGTATATGCGTCCGGGTTTGCGAAGGTGTACTGTATTCATTTTTCAAAAGTTATAAAATTTAGTTCCATTTGTATTTTAAACATCAAAATATATTGTAAGTAATTCAGCTTTAAAAAGAGATGTTTTTATATCTTCATACAAAAATATGTACTATCGAATATGTCAATGTTTAAATTTTATCTAAACGTTCTTCCAGGGTCGGCAGAAAATTATACATTTAAAATGCGCATATTCTACAATAAAAAGCACTCTCATACAGAGGCGTACCAAGAAACTAGCGAGTGCACATTTCTTTGCAATATAATATACAATTATTTATAATTTTCCATCATAAAACAATAGATGTGAAGATTATTAAAACGCTTTTAGCGGGTTACCAATGTACCTTTGCACACCTCCCTCACTTCGCTGTTGTTGCCATACGTTCCCCTTAAAAATTATCGATATAATAAAATTCAGATGTATTTATCACCATGCAATTTTCTTTAAAAATGTAGGAACTTAAAGACTGTCATGGAATATCGATGATATAAATATTGTGAAAAGACGATACTTAATAAAATACTGTCACGTAATCTTTGTTCAAATGTTTATTATTGAATAGTGAATATTATAATACTGTGACGTGACTTAACGTATTTTATATTATGAGGACTGACTCATAAATATTTTGTACTACAATAAACTACTTATACACCTCTCCTAGTTCATTATACTTTTGTTTATGGAATCTGAACAGTTGAACAACCATATCAGGAGTCCAGGACCAGAAGTTTGATAACATTTTTAATATTAACACTTTGCGTACCGGAACAAAAAAACATAATTTCTTCCTAATCCCAGTTTGTGCTTACATACGTTTTTCTTATTACACCTGACTTGTAAACTAGACGCAAGAAAATTACAGTTAATACCGACGTCTAGTTAACTAGTCTCTGTATTCAAATCAAACATTGATTTTTAAAGTATTTTAGTGACATCTGTTAGAGAAGTGAATGAACAAAAAATACGTTGACTAGTCAACAAGTCGTTGTATTTTAACATATACCCCCTTGTGTTAACTACATGTGCAAAAAAACGAAATAAACATTTTTTTTGTGAATGGTGGTAATTAGTAATAATGATACACTATTGAAATTTGGGACCACTCCTGCTGTTTAAAGGTGTTTATAAAGCCTTTTCTTATTGCGGGATTAACGGCATTTTTTGTTTTTTTTACTTGGTACTTAAGGCAAATTTTGCAAGTCAAGTAAACCGGACACTATTAATCAATAATTATGTATGTCTAGTTAACTTGACGTCGGTACGCAAAGTGTTAAGAATTATCACATAGAACTAGTGATCTTCGTTGAACTTGTAAGAATTATCACATAGAACTAGCGATCTTAGTTGAACTTGACTGTTGTGTTCAAAACTGATTAAATAATATATCCTATGAAAACTGACAGTCGGATACCTAACGAGATTCATTTACAAAACCCATAATTTAAGGGTGCACCGAGGATTCTGTTATTACCCGGTACTCGGCCTACTCAGCAAATTGACCGAATCCGGCCAAGTAATTATAAACTCAAAGTCCACAAAAAATTGAAATTAAGAAAAATTAATTCCAAATTGGGCTTCGAACAGCAGAAATACCTACCTAGTGTTAATTTTAAGGCGTTTTCAAACAGTTTAGCAACTACATAACAAACAAACAGATAGATAGACATCGGAGCAATACAAACAGGATTTCAGAGTATGAAGTGTCATCTAATAGACTGATATCAAAGTATCCGGTACTCGGTTTTTTTTAAATGAGTTCTTGGTGCACCCGTATAATAATTGATAAAAATATTATAACTATAAAGCAAAATTTCGTTCAGTTTACCATAATTTACAAATACCATCCATTTTATCACAATTATGCAAAAAATTGCGGTTTGTAAATGTAACAATAGCACATATTAATAAATTCAACAATTTTTTAAACATATAAAAAAAACATTTTAATAATAATATATCAAGAGTAAAAATGCCTTGTTATAAAAATGTTACCATAAAAAGATCTAAATTCTTAACTAGTATAAGTATTATGTATTATGAAAAACGTAAATTTCATTCGTGGGGGCTCTGCCGCTCTGGAGCCTTATTTATGAAGTTAACATAATCATTTTATAATCAATATCAGAACGAAATCTGATTAGGCAATTATAGTGGGATTATGAGAGAAGTATAAATGGTAAATTTTGGAAAAATTGCAGAAGCCCCACAGTTACAGCATTTGTTACTTCTCCTTAAATCTGATTGAGAGTAACACAAAATTATTAATTTATCAGAAACCGAGAGTCCATTGTTATAAATAATAATAATAGGATAAAACTTCATTAGGATTAATCATTAATTACTACTTAGAAATGTAGATCGTTTCAAAGTACAGTGAATCATTTTATAACAGGGTAG
Source organism: Mongoloraphidia duomilia (assembly GCA_039654895.1). Lineage (NCBI taxonomy): Eukaryota > Metazoa > Arthropoda > Insecta > Raphidioptera > Raphidiidae > Mongoloraphidia > Mongoloraphidia duomilia. The sequence continues at coordinate 38,103,197 of CM077517.1, read as the reverse complement.
CATGTATCCACTAACTATATTAAAAAAATAATAAGTTTAAAAAGGTACCTTGGCATAAGTGCAATAATTTCTTATTAATTTATTTAAGAAAATAATTTTTGCCAGCTATTCAAGAAAACACGCGTTTCTTACTATGAATATATGATATTTTAGGAATGTCATTTTCAGATTCTATTCAGTGACAGATTTTAGTCTTTGAACCAAGGCCAATATAATTCATAATTAAAAAAAAGTCTTTGAACCTTCCTTTAAAAATTTTTAATAATATTTTCTTGCTAACACAACAGACTAACCATCCATATCAATAAGGTTTTTTTTTGGAAAATTTTTTGCAGCCAATTTATTTATTTGAATGAGTTATATTTATATTAAACGTTTCGCCTTTTTAGGCATCATCAGTAATATTATTTCTTTTTTTAATATAAATATATCTCATTCAAATAAATAAATTGGCTGCAAAAAATTTTCCAAAAAAAAAACCTTATAATATCCTCAGCCGCACTAAACTCACTACACATCCATATCAATATTTCTTTTTTTTATTAATTATCGAAAAAAAAAACTACTTTAATAAATAAAACACACAAAATCTGGCTATAGCTGTCCAACTTTATTTTTAAGTACTTAACTACTAAGTACTTAAAAATAAAGTTGGACAGCTATAGCCAGTTTTTGTGTGCTTTATTTATTAAAGTAATCTTTTTCGCTGTCGGTAGAAGCTAATAAGTGAAAAAAAAAACTAGTTTTCTTTTTGGTTTCAGTTGTTAATCACAATGTGTGATTTGTTAATTTGATTTTAAATTTGCAAACTAGAGAATCACATTTAAAACACATATGTTCATATTTTTGGTTGCATTAGAAAATATTGTAGGAAATAATATTAGCATCATTTTGAATAGCGACATTAAACAAACTAAAATTTATTATGGTGTTAAACCCTTTTCTAAATTAATCATATTTTTATGCAGGTCGTATTTCGATTCTGGAAAACAGAAATGTTTATTTTATATGATAAAAAAAAACAAACAGATCTATATTTTTAAGAAATATGACTTTCTATGAAATCACCATTATACAAAATAAACTATAAATTAAATATATGGATTATTCTTTGTCAATTCGAGTCCTTTGTAAGCGTTCCGGATGTGAGCATGCTAACTGAGAAAAATCCCTTACAACATCATTAAATGTATCATCACCTGTTGACCCTAGTTCAGAATCTTTCATTTCTTCGTTGAGACGACCCAGACGCAGTCTACAATTATTCAATCCAATTAATGTTAGCGTAACAAATTTCAATTTTGTTGTACTTTAACAACAGGCTGTTTTTAGAACAGATAAATGTAATTTTTCTCTGTGGGTCCTAGACATACTACAGTCAAACCTGGATAAGCGAGAGTTCAAAGGAGCACAATCTCATTCTCGCTTATAGAGGTTTCTCACTAACCCGAGTTTCTCGCTAATGCAGGTACATGGGTAGCGTTTCTCTCTTATAGAGGTACGCAGCAATTCTTAATGATATCGTCGTCGGTTTGTTCTCCAGCGGTACAATATTGACGAGAAAACAATACAAAAACAATGGTAGGAAGTTCCACGATGTTAAATTTGTAATTTGTTTTGTCATTTGTTACTGTATGTATCTTTTATGTATGTATGTATTTTTATTGTAGCTATATTGTCGCTTATAGAGGTATAGATAAGTAGCAGTCTCACTTACGGAGGTCCATGAGGGAAAAACGACTCTCTCTTACAGAGGTTTCTGTTTCTCGCTAATAGAGGTTTTGGGAGCTTAAAATGACGGGTCCTGCCTATTACTCTCACTTATAGAGTTTTCTCACTTATCCAGTTCTCACTTACCCAGGTTTGACTGTATATTAAATTAATTGTTGTTTGAAATGGAACCCAAGAATTTTGTAAATTTTTAATTTTACTTTGACAGTTTATTTACTTGTAGTTTTACAATGAATACTATGTTACATAACTATATTTATTTTTTCATGATTTGTATGCACTAGTGATGTAACGAATGTCAATTTTTAGACATTCGCGAATACGAATACCTGTCGCCGATATTCGAAATGCGAATATTCAGTTTTCAATGTTTTCGTTTGTTTAATTTATATATTTTTTTGTTTTCTAATGAAAAGTTGATTATTTTAATACTGTCTAAAGATTTATTACCTAATGTTAAAGTAAAAGCTGATAAAAGATATAATTGCAAGGTTACCTTAGCGAAAAAATTTAAGTTATTTTTTAAAAAAGGACTAAGAAAAAAACTTTTCTATAAAAATTATAAGAAATTAATATTTTTTGTCTTATTTTATATTATTTTTATTTAAAATATTCATATTCGCAAAATATTCGCATGAATTTTGCGATGCGAATATTCGTTACATCACTAGTATGCACTGTGTCTAGTGGATAAATTCAACGTTGACTTGAAGGCAAATTACTGCACGTCTTAAAAAAATAAAAAATTGAACTTACAGTGTTACTATATCCGCGTTCGCTTCCTTCACTGCCACATCCAATGGTTCAACGCCTTTTTGATCTTTTATGTGTTGGTCAGCCCTGTGTTTCAGCAGCAAGCAAACTTGCGCAGTATTTCCGAGTTCTGTGGCCAAATGTAAAGGTGTACGGCCTTCTGAGTCTTGTGTATTTATTTTGGCACCATTTAGTAGAAGGTACTCACATGACATTACAGAACCCTGTAAGAAAACAAATAGCTTAACAATTTCTTCAACATTTGAGTCGAACTAATTTTCTGGCGAGATATATGACATCAGCAATGAATATCTTGTTTTAACAAGTGAATGGAGTCATCCCACATTTTTTTTTCTTTTGACGGAGAGAATCTATATACATAATATAGGCTATAAAATTTTTTTTTGGAATTTTATATTGCAATAAAAACGTTTTCAAAAGTGTGTAATTTTCAATGTTATTTTAAACACGAGATAATGCCGGCACGGAAGTGACGTGAACCATGGTCATTCAATCACAGTTAACCAGATCCCGCTCTCACATCGTATTGAAAGCTACTAGCTGGGTTTGTATACATGCCGTGTTAGGTTACGGTTGACGTGGAAGTAGTAGTTGTAATGCGCAAGTGGCTATGACCATTCTCTGTGTTATCATAGCGGTTGAAGCGAAAGTTTTTAAAACTTATTAATTTTTTAAATTCTTATTTTCAATTAAGAGAAACGATTAAAGAATGAACAAGTTGGTTTACATTATTTGTTTACGAATGAGGAATAATGAACTGTTCAAAAATTATCGAATAGTCTAGCGTTGATTTTTTCACAAGATAATTAGCATTGGAGCAACATAACCTTCAAACATAAATTCATCACAGGTAGTACTATAGAACTTTTATCTATTCTAGCGTTAGAGTGATCTAAATATTCTGTGTCACTAGTTCTACAATTCCCACCATGTATCATATCAAATCGTGAATATAATAATACTGTAATATCTTACACTAATGGTTGCTTGATGTATAGCAGTTCGTCCTTTGTCTTCAACGTTACACCATTGTTTGTCTGCGCCAAGAGAAAAGGCTTCACACATTATTGGTAAGTTGTGTGCTGCAGCTGCTTTGTACAATAACAGGTCTGGGTGTAGCTTTGATATATCTTCTTCATCTGAAATAAATAGTAACAGAGTCAATGCGTTTACATACTCTTCAGATTATTTTAGTATTTGCGTTCAGGATGTTCTGAGATTAAAAATCTGGTTTCGACAGTGTTCAATTTAATACTTTCGGTTGTATGTAACATTAGGGATAACATTCAGTTATTTACCGACGGCTTCATCTTCTTCTCCACCAGTGGAGTCTTGATCACTGCTTAACTCAATAGCTCCATCTAGTGGTTGTTTAGCGAAATCATTGCCAAATAACAGAATGTCATTTGTGATTTCTCTTTTATCAGTATCAGTCTCACTTCGAGAGTTCTCACTATCGACAGATTTCTCTGATACATTGATAGAAATTCCCGATTCGGATTTGGAATCATCTTCGTCCATTACAGGTAATACTTTAATTTCTGGCACTTGAGTTAGAGGCGGCTGCTGTTTTCCTTTTTTGTCACAACTTCGCGGCCTACGCCTTAATTTACGTACACTCCATTTACGCAATTCCCGAGATGAACGCCTATCACATTTCGTAAACGACTGCAAATCTTTAGTAAATTTACGCTCAACATATTTTGCACGTATCCACGATTCACGAATATTCCTAACGAAAATTAAAAAAAATCATTGAATATTGCAAGGTAGTTATCTGAAATATCATTGGAATTTACAAAATATTAAAATCTCCATCATCTTTAATTGTTTAAACAAAAGAAGATTGAAATTTTAGTTATCTAAATTTTTCGAGAAAAATACACATTCTATGTAAAGTTTTTAGGGCGTTCTTTGATACATAACCATGAAATAATAATAATAAGTAATAAACAAACCCTAAGCATTTTGGCGTAGCTCTAATAAAATCTGACGAAACGTTTGCTTCATATATTTTATTAACAACTGAGTTACCGAGTTCCGCCATTACTTTTACTATTTCTGGTTCCCAGTCATCAAGAGTTAAAGATCGCACCTTACTATAATGAACACCTAGGCTTCGATGAACACCTGAACATTCTGTAACATCAAGAATGTTATTGTAAGCATAAGAAGCATAAAATTGCTTTTTCATATTTATTACATACCTATACACAGAGTGATTCCTAAATTAATACTGGCCCACTTTGGATTTGGACTTCCACAATCACAACAGTAATTATTTCCGGGTATTTTAACTAACTGTTCCCACATCCTTTTAATAAAAGTACAGATATTAGTTTACCTTTATGTGATATTAAATTTGTGAAACACAGATAACAAATTTTTAAGTGGCATACCTGACTTTTCTCGGTTTAACACTTTCGTGAGTTGCGCTGTTAGATTTATTTTCTGAAACCCGACAGCTGGAACTGTTTGGTCTTCCGCTATTCTTGATGTCATCGTTAGCACTGTCATCGCAGCTAACACTGTGTTGAATCGCAGCTCCGATTCCTTTTTGCATTGACGATATCCAAGCTTCGAACATTTCAGGAGAATCTGCTTGAAGCATGTGACTTCTACGTAAATAACAGAATATTAGAATCGTATAATATTATGATAAAAGGTTTCTGAACAACAAAAAACTTACTTTGAAGGCGAGAGAACTTCAAAACAAAATCTTCTTTCACCTTCTAATACTGGTTTAACTGTACAGAGTCTTAAATCTTCCTCCATTATTGTCTCACTGAGCTCACCAGACCTCTTTCTGAAGCAGAGTTATTATAGGTAACCACTGAATATAAATGACAATCGTTGCAACTGATTTGATATACAGTCAAAGATCGTTATTCGCAGGAGTTACGTTCCGTAAATATGCCGCGAATACAGAAACCGTGAATACAGAATGATACATTATATATGATTATAGGGGACATGTTCCAAGTTTATAAAATGAAAAAAAAAGTCTTAAAGTTTGTTAACAACAATAACTTATGATTATTAACAGGCTTAGGCAGTAGTTTAAAGGACTTAGTAATTTTTTCTTGTTTTACCACTCTGAAGCGACATTAAGTCATATGCTATTGCGTTTTGATTGCTTTAGTTCAGATTGGAAATAATAGGCAATGAAACAATGTAAACTATACCCGCCCCCTGCATAAAAACTGTGGCACTTATATTACATTGTGAAGTATAAGTGTATTAATCACTGACTATTATTTTCGAACCATACTATAGTAAATAAATAGGTACTATAACGTACACTTTTCTCAAACTGGAATGACCACGGCTAGCTAGGTTCAGTGGCGCGGGGAACGTGGATGAAAATAAAAAATCGTCTTAAAAAATAACAATAACAGCAAAACAATAACGAGAAATGTCCAAAGAAGGGCTTAATAATCCACCACCTACCCATCGACACAAAAGACAGTACACAAATAACCTAATGAGCAATAATTAAATTAAACCATTACAAAATAACCCTAATAAGGGCTCAACAAACCCAACCACCTACCACTCAACACAAAATACCTAATACAGCAGGGTTTTAAATGGATACCGGAACAAAGACAAAGAAAACGAATCGCATGAATACACCATTTGATAGACAATATTTTGCGTGCCCAAAACGACCGAAGATAAGAGGCGCCAGGACAGAATGGACCGCAAGAGGCAAGGCTTAGATAGTCCAGACTATAAGAGCTTAAAGACTGGTAGATATTCAAAACGAACGGCAAATCAGGAAAATTTCCGGTATCGAAACCCAAAAATATCAAATCAACGATCAATTCACCAGCAATCACATCAAGAGTCAGTCCGAAAGTCACACAATCATCGAATATTGGCAAAACTCAGCTCGTAATTAAGTCATCAAAGTCTAGGTGAAAACCAAACTGCTGAGATAAGTAAATTTACGTTGACAAACAACTTATTAAATTGCTTCACAACTTGTAAAAAGGCCCTCCCAAAGGACAAATAAACCAGTAGCGTAGTTAGCTAGAAAACATACGCAACAATAACATGGAACACAAAGTCCAGTTCTACTAGAAATCAGACGCCCTTCATAAGAAACAAAAATAAACAGGTTGTTATCTATAATAAATTAACTGTTGTATGTCATAGTTTGTTTTATTGGAACGCACCATCAAATATCAAAAATGTATCTTTACTATGCAACGAGTGCAATTTGATGCAATTGTAAACAAAATATACGACATGCAAGTGCACAACGCATCTCTTAATTTACTAACAAAAGCTAGACTGTCATCGAAATTTGTGGACAGGATGAATGATAATTTCTCTCAGTATAGCGCCTAAAAGGGGTGATATTGTTCAAATTCAGGGAATTGAAACCCTATGACCTGTCACAACGCCAATCTGCCCATCAACAATCGCAGTAATAAAATTTTCAACTTGCGAATAACCCCAGGCACATAATCTAGAATCCGGTATATTTCGAGGTATCATACGCAGTAATTTAATCTATAAAATATTGCATTAGATTAAGACAATAACACGTCGATAATTTTATTGCCCGTAAAATCAATGCCATACAGGTGTGATAATTAATTACTGTTGACAATTGCAAAGTTATAATTGTCACAAACTGGGTCACAATCATAGATTATAGATGTCACAATATTCCAATCAATAACAAAGAAAATCCAAACAAAACCACTGCTTTGATCACAATTCCAGGAAAGTACGGAAAATTCAAAATTAGGAATTATTAGAGATAGAACAGTGATTTCGGAACAACAATCGATAAGGAATAAGACTCCAAAAATCAACAATAAACCCTTATCAACAATAAACCCTAATCAACAAAAACCAATCTACAAAGACGGCAACAACCCGCACACGATGTCTATCTCAGCCATCGGCTCGTCTCTTACACAACTCAGACAAGATGACGAGCACTCCACCTGAAGGTCAGATGGTGTCTGGCTTGCGACCCACTCACGACAAACCACTATGAAAAAATTCTGAATTTACCTTCAACGTAACACACAGCACATAGAAAATGTATTTCACTATTAGGGTGGGTCAAAAATATCAATTTTTTTTTTACAAGTGACACGGAAAAATAGGTTTCTAGACACCTTAAAAAAAATCTCACCAAATATGAGCTCTTAATTTTAATAGGAAGATCCTCCGCATCACAGTTTTTTATTTTTATCTCAGTCCAATAGAAAAAAATTCATACCTCATCATTAATTGATTGTACAGAAAAATGTTTTATGAGAATTTTGTAGGAAATTTAATGCTCTACAAAAAAGGTATCTTATATTTCTTCCGCAAACCTCACCATTTGAAAGATATTAAAGATTTAAGTTTGATTATTTTAAGACAAATTTCATTTTTGTTTATGAATTTTATAACTCGACAATAAATGACTATTATAAATCTTCAATATCTTTCAAATGGTGAGGTTTGCGGAAAAAATATACGATACCTTTTTTGTAGAGCATTAAATTTCCTACAAAATTCTCATAAAACATTTTTCTGTACAATCAATTAATGATGAGGTATGAATTTTTTTCTATTGGACTGAGAAAAAAATAAAAAACTGTGATGCAGAGGATCTTCCTATTAAAATTAAGAGCTCATATTTGGTGAGAAATTTTTTAAGGTGTCTAGCAGCCCATTTTTCCGTGTCACTTGTAAAAAAAAATAATTGATTTTTTTGACCCACCCTATTCACTATATCTCTCGTCTTTTGAACGACATTGAGACAATTTGGATCCATATTAACTTCATAATACAATGTCGGAAATGTACTGATTCAAAAATAAATATTCGGAATGTCACAATAAACAATTCCCCCGCAGTTCTGACCCATTTTGCAATTTGCATTATTATTTATAAACTTCGGGGCAACACAATGGTAAAACGTTACCAGTATCTAAACAATTATTTTATTTCTTACATATTTTTCTATAAAAAAATTACAATATTGCTAGTTTTGGATCTGCGAATAATGAAATTCTCAGCCACAATTTTTTTTATCCGCAAATACTGAAAACGCGAATAACGAAACCGTGAATAAGCTCTGACTGTATATAAAAAAAATTATTATAATTAGGGCATACCTATAAACTAGTCTATTATCATATAAGTAAAACCATCTTCGATTCCATGTCTTAAAAGCGTTAGAAGTTCGTTTAAACAAATATCCTTCCATTCTCGGAGAATTCTTTTCTGATGTTTCTTTCGGGATAATTTCATTTACAGTCACTAAAGTGTGCTTATTTTCAAGTTCTTTTTCCAATTTCTGTGTCTCCGATCGCATTTTTACGACCTTAAAATAAAGTAATTTCCATGAAAACTTTCGAAAAAAAAAAGAATGTTTAAAAAACTTACATCATCATTCAAAGTTTTAAAAAAGACATCCAAATCTTGACATAAGTCGGATCCTTGATGATAAAATGTACAGCAAGCGTGCATGTATGACAACATCTAAAAATTATAAAAGAAATATTAAACTCTGTCAAGTGCCTTTCATTTCACATCATTTGATAGCATAAATTTATAGTCTAATAGTCTATCCGTAGCTTCACTCGCGTTAAAGTCAATTTTAACAGAAACTTTGCCTTAATCAAGTCGTAGCTGGATAAAAAGTTTATTTCAAAATTTTACAATCGGTTCAACTATTCTTGAGCGATATTGATATAAAAAAACAAACAAGCGAAACTGACAGTAAATAGAGATCCCATTACTATCTATATATATAAAACAGTTCCGGTCACTCACTGACTGACTGACTGATAGATAACGCCCAGGTCAAAAACCGCTGAAAATATAAACTTGAAATTTGGACAGTAGGTTCCTTTTGTGACGTAGGCACCCACTAAGAAAGGATTTTTCGAAATTCAACTCCTACGGGGGTTAAATAGGGGATGAAAGTTTGTATGGAAATTCGTCATTTTTGAAGTTAGAAGCATGAAATTTTGCACAGGAGTTTCTTATATAACGTAGGTGAGCACTAAAATTTTTTTTTTTTTAAATTCATCCCCTAAGGGGGTTAAAAATGGGATGAAAGTTTGTATGGAAGTTTGTCATTTTTGAAGTTAGAAGCATGACATTTTGCACAGGAGTTCCTTATATTACGTAGGTGAGCAATAAGAAAGGATTTTTGAAAATTCATCCCCTAAGGGGGTTAAATAGGGGATGAAAGTTTGTATAGAAGTTCGTAATTTTCATCATTTTTGAAGTTAGAAGCATGAAATTTTGCACATGAGATTTTTATATAACGTAGGTGAGCAATAATGTATTAATTAAATTCGAGCGAACGAGCGAAGCGAGTGAGTAATGTATTAATAAAACTCGAGTGAACCACCAAAGCGAGTGAGTATTGTATTATTAATATTCAAACGAACGAGCGAAGCGAGTGAGTAATGTATAATTAATATTCAAACGAACGAGCGAAGCGAGTGAGTAATGTATATTTAATATTCAAACGAACGAGCGAAGCGGATGTGTAATGTATTAATAATATTCAAGCGAACGAGCGAAGATTCAAACAAACGAGCGAAGCAAGTTAGTAATGTATTAATAAAATTTGAGCGAACGAGCAAAGCGAGTGAGTAATATATTAATAATACTCGAGCGAATGAGTAATGTATTAATAAAATTCGAGCGAATAAACACCACCAGCCTGGCTTCGCTTTGCAGGAGGAAATTTTCTCGCGGGGGGGGGGGGTGTGATAATAAATCATAAATCGAAAAATACGTGGGCAAAGCCACGGGTAACGGCTAGTTTGATATATTAGCATTGATTTAATTGAAAATTATAATTACCGTCCCAAGAACTTCATGTCGCTTTTTGGTCTGTAATATAGTCAATCCGTGAACATAATCTAAAGCAGTATGGCGAAAACATGACCTAGTTGCTGCTAAAATATTCTGAACTTCTTCGACTTCTTGCGGTCTACTTTTTGGTGCCTGAGAGTTTCTAGACAGAGCTATGTCTAAATCTCCAGAAATTTTCTCAAAATGATGGCGATTATCCTTAACACCTTTTATATCACTAAGAGAGAAAAAACGACAAGCGATAAAAATTTAATTAGAATTTTGATATTGAAAATCAAAGTTTAAAAGACTACCTTTTAATAAAACTAATGAGATTCTTATACACAGTTCTGGATGCTTGATCAAGTAAAATTGTTTGAAATTTATTCATTTCTTGTAAGGCGTGTATTAATTTATTTAAAGAGGCAACAACGTCTGTGTCATCTTTAAAATAAATGCTTAAATCCCATAAACTATTTGTGAAAGAGCTGTAAAAAATGTGAAAGTAGAATATTGTATAATTTATCGTAGGACAAAAAAATTATCTTTGCAAAACCTTTGTTGATTGACGTATGATTTTCCTGCATCGACCATCAATCCACATTGTTTAACAACCTTATCAAGTTTTAATTCTAACTGTTCGATATCTGTTTCTTCTTTCTCGAGCCTATTTCTGAAAAATAGAATAAGGAAATTACAAAAAACTACGCTTACCCAAAATTAGCAGAAATCTCGATAACTTACCTAAATTTTGGCGAATCACGAAGGCACTCTTCGAAATCAATAATGCTCCTCATTTTTATATCATTTATTATTAATTTTATTAAAACTTTATTGCATCTTTTAGAAATATATTACTCATCAGTCAACTATTTGACGTTTAATTGTGTAAATTGACATAGGGAATTTGGGTTTATTAAACTTGAAGTTGTCTACCATTGTCTGCTGAATAGCTCTATGACAGTTTTTCAGTGCTGTCAAGAGACATTTTAGTATTGACAAAAAACAAAAAATTGGCATTTTATGATTTTTGTGTAAAAGCCAAAACGAAGCCAATCGTTGAATTTGAAGGTACATAAATTGGACAGGTAATTTAAAATTGGGCATGCCTAAAATTGTTGATCAGATTACATATATTCTAATTGTGTAAAAACTAAAATGAAATTACTTTTTTTAGAATCATGGTTGCAGAAAAGACAACAACATCTAATCCTTTGGAACAATTTGTTTTATTAGCCAAATCTGCAAAAGGTGCAGCATGTGTAGAATTAGTAAAGCAAGTGCTAGAAGCACCTGGAGTACATGTTTTTGGAGAGCTTTTAGATATGCCAAACATAATGGAGGTAGGTACCTAATGTATTACTTTAGTGTACATTTTAGCGATGCTCCCAATATTATTTTGTCTTTTTTTCAGCTGCAAAATGGACCTAACAGCGTTTATTTCGACACACTAAATCTCTTTGCATATGGAACTTATAAACAATTTTTAGAAAACGAGGCCAACTTACTTAAATTGTCTCCAGTTCAGAAAAAGAAGTTGCAACATTTGACCATTGTAACATTAGCGACGAAAAATAAGGTATTAAATAATATGGATAGCAATTAACCTTTCTGTGATACAATGCATAATAATCCTTAATGTTTTAGTGTATTCCTTACTCAGTTTTGTTGCAAGAACTTGATATAAAAAATGTGAGAGACTTGGAAGATTTGATTATTGAAGCTATTTATGCAGGTAGCGATTCAGGTTTTTATAGCTTAACTTGTCTATTTGAAAACGTTTTTATAAGCACTAGTAATATTGTATTTTTAAGATATAATTCACGGAAAATTGGATCAGAAGAATAGTCAATTAGAAGTCGATTATGCTATTGGCCGAGATATTCACCATGGAGATGTTGGTGTCATAATTGGTACTTTACAAGAATGGTGTGATTCTTGTGAAGCGGTTCTGTCATGCGTTGAAACCCAAATTCATCGCGCTAATCTCGAGAAGAACCGCAAACTCAAACATAAAGAAAGTGTCGAGCTAGAGGTAAGTCATGCAACAAAGCTGCTTAGTAGTTTCCTTTTAATCAGGATTCTAGAAGTTGTGATGTGCATATTTTTTTTCTCTTGAGATTTTGATAAAGTTTTTTTTAAATTATTAACATAAACAACCGTCAGGCTTTTCTATATTTTTTATAATGAAATAATCCAATAAACCTTTTCATCGACGAACATTTTTTGTGCGCATGCGCCTAATTCCACCATATTTTTCGGAAATATTAGGTTAGAAATAATCACGTAACCACCTGCATGCGGTCATTGTGACCACTAGCACTCAGTTAATACTTACAGTAAACGCGAACATCTGTGCACTTGATGAACGCTGGCATATTACAAGCTGGAGCGGCGTAAGATTTAAGCTGACAAAGAAATTTGAAGAATAAAAGTTGTTATTAAGGGTTAATTAAGTTTTTATGCATACCTAAGTATTTTGTTGCAATTCGTCATTTGCACCTTATTTCTTGAGATTACTAGAAAAAAAAAACAACCGATTTCAGTAAAAATTGTATGGAAACACCTCGAGATCTCCTTGAACACAATGACTTCAAAATTCAGTCATTCAAATTGGTGCAGCCATTCCTGAGTACCTAATCGGTGTACATACATAAAAAATGCATATGCGTCAAATTGATAACCTTCTCCTTTTTTTAAAGTCGGTTAAAAAGTTATGAGAGTTTTCGAAAGAAATTATACCAGTATTATAAAAATCTATGACTTTATTTTATACTGGACTGATCGTGTCGAAATTCGACGAAGTGGATATTTGGAAAAGTGTCTTAGAATTAAAAGAAATAATTTTAAATATCTATATTATTATAAAGAAACAATTCTGAACGCTCCTTTTCAACATATTCGGTTGCTTGCTTTCGACTTCATTCAAATGGTTAGATGAAACTCGATTTAGACATGTATGTTTGGTTGCTCGCGTTCAATTCATTTAAATTTAATATCATTCAAAAGACTACAAAGAGTCGAATTCGTCAGACAATAAAATATACAAATTATTACATAGTAATGTCATCAATATTATAATATAAACATTGTGTAATCAATGATTTCTTAAGTTTCTTTTGAAATTTATTAAAAGGCAAATCTTTAAAATTATTAGGAAAATCATGGATTTCTCCGAGCAGTTCCGATGAAACCCGATTCATACACAGCATGTGCTCAGAATAAAATCGTTTGTTTATAATAATAATAATAATATAAAATGAAAAATAGTGATAATACATCTGTGGACAAAAAATTTCAATCTAATAAAAGATTATGTAAATCAGTTGAGTAGGGACCACTAACGGACTGTCGGAACAAAAGCGTTACATAATGGTCACTAGTCAATAAACGGCTATTTAAGGTTCGCAAAACAGATACGAAAAAACACTAAAAGCGTGCATGTGTTGTATAAAGTTGTTTATATTTTTGTTGAGGATGTAAAATTGTCGTCATTTAAATAATGACGATCATAATGAAATTATTTTTGAATCTAAGCATAATTTTGTAAAATGTACACTCATGTTTTTATTTTTTAAAACAAAAATATTTTTTAAGGTGTCTAAGAACTCTGAACCATTCTAAATCTATTTTGTTGATGCTAATTGCTAAATGAAGGCAAAACTGATCGTTTGTAAAATGACAGTCACAAATTAATGACCTAACAGTTATTTTTATAATTTCAATGGCCATGTCATGGGCCATGTGATTGACCCACATTACTAATTTTCTTATATCTTTGTAGATACAAAATATTAAAAAAACATTAAAATCGCAAGCGCAACAACAGACAGTATTAGATTCAGATGAACCAATGGCGGTTGAGCCTCCGGAACTTGGATTTGACAAGGGTAAAAAATCAGTGAAGAACAAGAGGGGCGGTAGTGGTAAGTTTTGGCAAAAATCTTGAGCTCCCTCTCCAAAAAAAAACGGATTTATTTCTGTAAGATAATTATTGGTACCTATATAATATTTCACGTGGGTAGATTTTGATGATTTATTTTTTAAATTTATTTTTTTGTTTAGATGACCATACACGAACAAATTTATTTGAAATTAAAAAAGTGAAACGTTGGTTTTAAAATGTGTTTGAAAATTTTAAATATTTGTTTAAAATTTGAGTACCTGGCTACTTTAGTAGAAATTTTTAATAGATCTTTGTAGTATTTTGATTGCATGCTTGGGAATTAACTGTTATAAAATATTGTTGATTATTAATTGTAACTGTAATGTATATAAAAAAAACGATTTGTTGATTACCTACTGTTAAATATTATTATAAAACTTTAATTTAAATTGTTAAAATAAAATGAATTTTTAAAGTGGAATTATCAACTTTTAATTCATAGATCATATTTTACTTAAATGATATCCATTCAAGTTTAAGTGAATACGTTCCGAATCATTTTTTCAATATAAATAAGTAGCAGAGATGCTCGGTAATTGTTCCCTTTAGAATTCCGAATCCTTGATAGTTCCTCTTCGCATGAAATCACAGAGAAAAAAATGTTACTTAGTAGTTAAATATTTTGCTTTAGATTAAAAAAATCAATATTTTTCTAACAAGTCTGTGAATTAGTAGATACCGGTATGCAAATAATAAATATGAAGTGGTAAATAAGATGGCTATTGAAATTTAGAGATGAATACAACACCAGGTACTCCGACATTTTTTAAGGATTGAGGGTCTAAGAAATATTCACAATTTATTTTCTGCTCTGCAGAAAATATCACATTTTATTTTGACATTTTTAATATAGTTTTACATTATTTTTAGCATAATATTTTACTTACATACAAATATTTTAAATAACTATCAATATATTTATTTAATTTTTTTACTTTTAACTCCAGATGACTTACTTATTTTAGGTCGCGCAAAGTTCTCATGATCAATTTTCATTACATGGAAGCACAGATTTGTGTACACGGGCTCTAGTGTACACAACCTGAACTAGAACTTGATACCGGCACCATTTTGTTTTTTTAATCGCAGGAAATGGTGGCAATCGACTATTTCAATAAAATGCCTTTTTATTGTAATGACATTTTTGTATTACCAACTGTTTTTCAAGATAAAACAATTAAGAAAATAAATTCTTTATATGTGGACTTATTTCTCTCTTTTTATTTATATCATGTTTGATTAATAATAAAATCATTGAAATGCTTGGATGTAATCTTATGGCTCATCAAAAAATCAAATGCAAGCATTATTTTTTAAATAATTATCTACATTTGGTACAGAAATATCAATTGTATATATTTTATATATTTGGCGTGAAAAACCTTCGCATTTGAACACTTGTAAAATTTAATTTACGTCTCAGACTTTTTTTAACTATTTCTTTATAAGTTTCTCATAAATGTATATTGTATACAGACTGTCTTAGTTAATCATCCGACTTTTAATAATTATAACATTGCTGCTAATCTAGTTATTTTTTTGAAAGCAGTAAATAGCAATTGATGATTTATTAAAGAAGGATGACATAAGAAAATAGTTCCGTATAATATTATGTACAGGTGATCTATAATGAGTGTAACAAACTTCGAGAGTAGATAAAATATTTAAAAATAATGCGAAAAACCCTAATCAACGTATGCCCAAAAATGCCAGCTAAGCAAGGTGTTGAAATGTCTTATAATTTTTTTAATATCTGGAAAACTACCAGTTATTTATTTGGATTTTTGGACACAATTTACAGAAATTCTTCACTAATTTATAAATTTTTTGTACTCACCAGTGCCGTCACTACTAGATGGGGAGGCCACATTTATTACCAAAACTGTTACGCCAATATGGTCTCCCCACCTAGTAGTGACGCCACTGGTGAGAGTAACGCCACTAGTGAGAGTGCAAAACTAAAAATCTATAAATTAGTCAAGAACTTCAATAAATTATTATGTGCAAAAACCCAAATGAATAGCTCTGATAGTTTTCCAGATATTAAAAAAATAATTTTTTAAGACATTTCAACACCTACTTATTTCGCTTATCCTGGCATTTTTGGACATAACTTGATTAGGGTTTTTCTCATTATTTTTAAGTAGGTATTCTATCTACTCTCGAAGTTTGTTATACTAGTTATAGATCACCTGTATATTTTCTGTGTATTTTGTGATTTTCAATTTACACAATATATTCGAAAGTGACCTTTTTTTTAATAGGTACCTACATGAAAAAAAATAAATTCTGAGCTTCCACTTGCAAAATGATCATTTTATTTTTTTAATTTGTTCCATTATTTTATAGCATATCTGTATACATATATAATTTATTTTTTTGAATAAGTTAATGTGTGTTTTTTTTGTTTCTTACCCCTTTTTTATATACACATGAAACGTTCACATCAGACATAAACAGCTTGGTAGATATGTATTGTACCTATATTATTTAAACCATTAATAAATGAAAAAAAAACAATCATAAGCGTTTTATTTAATAATATATTATTTATAAGTAACCTAATATTATTATTTTTTATTTTTGATGTACACTGCATTTATTGGCAAATTTTCTATATTTTATAAATATCTAATATTTGAATATATATTATATATTGATTTAATTTAACAATAAATAAGTCCAATTCTTTAAATATAATATATAAATGTGTATACAATTTTATAATATAAGTAAGTTTCTTGATCACAGCACCAATTATATACAATTTTTATTAGATATTTTCGCATTTTTGGACGAGGATTATATCAAATATTATTTCATTTGAAAAGTCAATATACAGTCAATAAAATATGTACTTATAATTTTAAGAAGTAATGATGCACAATCAATTTTTATCTGACTATGGGAAAGCCAAGGAGGGTATTGTTTTTCGCGCTTAAAGCCGCGTTGACACGACAAGAGTGTACTCTGACAGAGTGCACTCACATATCTACTCAGACGATACTCGCGTTGTGGCAACCAGTAACCCGAGCGCGGTCCAAATTGTTCTCTTGTATGACGTCTTTTTTGCTTGTAGTGGTTTTCCAACTCTTTTATTATTATTTCTGCAACAACTGCGACACCTTGCAGCAGCAGATCGGTCTGTAAGAATAAACCTGATGTGTGTAAACAAACCACTATCAGAGTACACTCGTATGAAGCTGTCAACGCGGTTTTAAGCCGCATTGACACGATAAGAGTGTAATCGTACAAGACAGTTTCATACGAGTATATTAGCATTCAGATTCATTCTTACAGTCGGGTCTGATGCACTTGTACGAGTAAGCTTCATACGAGTGTACTCTGATAGTGGTTTACACACATCAGAGTGTACTCGTATTCAGGATCATTCTACAGTTGAGTCTGATGCGGCAACAAACAACAACTCAACATGGAACAAATGGAATTGCTGCTGCAAGGTGTCGCAGTTGTTGTAGACATAATAATAAAAAATTAATAAAAGAAAATGACCAAAATAACAGACAATTGTATAATTAATAAAAGATATAATAAAGAATACGACATTTCGGCAATATATGTTATAGCCTTTTTCAAGTATAAAATAATGAAATAAAGTAAAAATAATATAATAATCTGAAAAGAAAAAAATTAAAGTTAATAATTAATAGAAAAAACAAAAATAAGACTGAGAAAAAGAAAAATAGAAGAATAAAACAAACCTATGAATGAAAAAAATATAGCAAATTGTTAAAAAATAGATTCAAAAAATATTTGAAAATATTAAAAGTGACAGTATAAATATTATTTTTGTTGAAAAACCGCACAAGCAAAAAAAGAAGTCACGCAATGGATTACATGTAATCATTTACATCAAAACAATGATTTATTATAGAAAAAAATGTGAAATCAAATTTCTTAAAATGCTGAAAAAATACACAATAACAAATTATGAGATGTTTAAAAAACTACACCGTCAAAAAATGAAGATTTGAATATGAAGCCATCATAATGTGTCTTGTAATCAATATTGAAGTGAAGTATTTCGGAAGTGTAATTTTGAATAAAATTAGAAAAAAATAAAGTTTGGAAAAGTCTCAGGGTCCCTCCTAATCGAGAGGTTTTTTTTTATTATAAGTTTTTCTGGCCTTTACACTTTTGTGTATTTAGCCACGATCTAAAACCTTACCATTTAAAGGTTGCCCCTATAGGTTATACATGTAGGTATATATTTTTGCATCAAAATTAGCAAAAAAAAAAAGCTTTAAGATTCAATTATTGATACTTTCCGTTCTCAAATTAGAACCTGGGAACTGGGCTATTCTCAAGTCCCCAACGGCTTATATCCACGATTTTTTTAAGGTCGTCACCAACAGCCAGGGTTATTTGGGCTAGTTTGAAAATGTATGACCATTGACCATGCCTCACCGGAGTTGCCACGGCAGCGCAATAGATCGAGCTGTCATGGTTTCTCTAGGCTGCCAATAGACACCAGTGGTGCGTTCCACTTGGCGATCGCAACGCCTACAACGACCAAACGTAATAAGCGCGGCCATAAGGCGCTAGTGGTGTGTTCCACTTGGCGATCGCAACGCCTACAACGACCAAACGTAATAAGCGCGGCCATAAGGCGCGAGCGTAGTGGGCGCAATGGTCGCCAAGTGGAACGCACCCCAGATAGGACGCAGTTTCGAAAAATCAATTGTGCGGCAATTTTTTTTCCAGTCAAATTGTATATTGTTAAAATTAATTAATTTGCAAAAAAAAATCAAGACTGCGGGGATCATAACTAACTTATAGAGTTGTAACTTGTAACATGTATGCTTGCTCTTAACATTACTATATTGTGTCGTCACTTGTCAACGTTAACACATGTAAAAATTCCATTTTTTAAATTTAGGCTACATAATAGTACACAAAAATTTCATAAATATAAATATTTTTAACAACCCAATTGTAACGGAAAAATATACCGGCGAAAACACGGCCTACCAACTAAAAATCATAGAAATATCATAGATAGAATAGAATAGGGCTTGAGAATAGCCGAGAGTGTAGCGGCGCTGTTGTTTACATGGCGTTGCTATGGTTCCTCTATTACAAGTTCCCGAGTTCTAGCCCGAGAGCTGGTAAAAGTGTCAATTGGATTTTCAATTTATTATTAAAAAAAAAAAATAATGAATTGAAAATATGAACTGGTGCTAGGCCCAAATAACCTTAGCTGTTGGTGGTCTTTAAAATACAATTACATAGATAGAATAGGGTTAAGTTACCCAAAAAAGTATGGGTGCAAAAGATAGAGATGGAGAATAGAGCAGTTCTTCTATCTTTTTGTATCACAAATACATAACCATCGTACCTAAATTAACAATACCTACCTACTACACATTTTTAAATTCACAAAACTGCTTCGTTTTCTATCTCTCTTTTCCAACATGACACTGTTACAGTACAGTAATATTATTGTGCCTATGACTCCCCTACTCTATTTATGATATTTCTATGCTAAAATACTTGTAACAAAGAAAGAAGGGTTGCAGTGTGACATTGTTCACTATGTTTAAATTATTGGAACTGAAATAATATACTTATTTATTTCGTAATTATTGAAATATTGTGTTGTTTTATGTTTAATTTTATTTATTGTAAATTATAGACGCGTCGACAAATTTGGTCAATAGCGTCTGTTTTATGTTTAACATTTGTGCAGATCGCATTTATGACAATAAATATGTTCCTAGGTATATATTTTTATTTTTTATAACGTTCCTTTCTAGTTTATTACCGAATATTATTTAATTAATATTGAATAATATTCCATAAAGATTATTCTACTACATCCTACAGGAACATGTAACATTTTTTATAAGGTATGTATTTAGCTTTGTAATAATATTTTATAGTGTCACAACACAGCTTTAGAAGACTTTAAGTTTTAACAGTAGGTATGTAGGTATATAAACACACTTAATTTTTATTATTTAGTCTTATGATCTTATTTATAAAATTTTACTAATTTAATTTACCAAACCAACTAAATAGCATTTTCGATTGATTTAAATTACTTATTTAAAAATATTATTTTTCATTACCTATATGATTCGTATCAAATATATAAATATATATTAGTTAGGGAAACATGGGGAAACAACAGACGAAACGAATTTTTCCGAGTGAGCTGCTGTCTGCGTACTTTCCGATTAGATAAATGTAGAGATGCAAGAAAAGTAACTATTCGTTACTCGAGTACTCGTTATCCGACGAGATCCGGAGTAACAATACCAACATGAAAAGGACTTGAGAATAGCCGAGAGTGTATCAGTGCTGTTGTTTACATGGTGTTGCTATGGTTCCTCTATTACAAGTCCCCAGTTCCCGGGTTCTAGCCCGAGAGCTGGTAAAAGTGTCAATTGGATTTTCAATATATTATTAAAAAAAAATAATGAATTGAAAATATGAATTGATGCTAGGCCCAAATAACCTTAGCTCTTGGTGGTCTTTAAAGCACACACCAACATAAAAAATAATCATTACTTTTTACAAACAGTTACTCGATACTCGATATAACGTTTTACCATTGATTAACATATTATATGGGAAGATAGTGATTCCATGTACTGAAAAATATACTATAGCTGCCCGCTTACGTTCCATTCCCCTGGCCCACAAACTCAATGTTGACTTGTGCTTCCACCTATATTATTGTTGAACTAACAGTTCAGATATTGTCAATGCTACCTCTAACTGATCCTAAATAATGATATAAGATATTTACATCACTGCCGCAGCTGACATTATTTTAATGTTTTGAAATTTGTTGAGACTGTATAAAACTTATATAAAGTGAACTTAGTTTAGTTACATAATTTATCTGTAAACGCTATCTGATTTTATATTTCTTTGTCTCTGAATAAAAATTGTTCAAACACTCGTAAAATATATTTTGATGTATTCATAGGCTAAGAGCTGATAACACTTTTTTCATGTGTTTTTATAAGACTTGGAACTTTTTTAAAAGATGAATTTTATATATCTCTACAAGGGGTATATAGTCTGTCATTCCAAACGCGGGGCAAAACCACCCCATATTTTTTTGTTCACTCTTGCGAAAAAAGACTTATGTGTGTTTATCATTAGTAAAGTCTAGAAAAAGTTTTGCCCCGCGTTTGGAATGACAGACTATTTACCCCTTGTAGAGATATTTAAAAGTTATCTTTTAAAAAAAGTTCCAAGTCTTCTAAAAACACATAAAAAAGTGTTATCCGCTCTTAGTCTATCATAGCAACTTATACTAATTAGTTAACAAAAGCAAGCAGTTTAAGAGAATTAGATAATCAAATTCATTAAGATTGTAAAATTTGTTGTTAAATAAAAGAATTTAAAATAAATCTTTCACAATTTTTCCAATCGTTAGGGGCCTACACACGATCAGTTTAACTTCGCAGTTTATCTGTGCAGTCAAACTGTACAGTTGTGTGAACTGTACGGTGTGTGGGCTATTTCAGTTTGCTGCTCAATTGTTCTCAGTTTGAAGAGCTGACGTGCGTGGCTAGACACGACTAGAAAGGGAAGTTCGGTTTTGCGCTCAGATTGATTTGAGCGCAAAACCGAACTTACCCAACGACTACACATGACTGTGCCAACTGTTCAATTAACTGAGCTGACTTCGCAGTTTATCGGTGCAAAGTAGAGTCAAATGCGCAGGCCAAAAGCCTGCGTTAAAATTTGTCGGAACTATGCAGTTATCTCAGTTTATCGCTCAGACATGACGCCACAAGGGTTAAACTGCGCAGTTAAACTGATCGTGTGTAGGCCCCTTTAATGAATTTGATTATCTAATTTTCTTATGTATGAATATTTTTAGTTTGACATAATAATGATTAACATTATTAAGTTTAAAATTAAATAAAATATCAGAATGGTCCAAAAGTCTTGCCCTAATGTTAAATCCAATTAAATTCAATATAATGTCTATAGAAAGCCGGAATCAGTTGGCTAAAGTGCCGTAACGCTGTCTGGTCATCAAACTAATTCTGTAGACTACTGCAAAAATTTAGGATTATACATAGACAAATACTTAGTGGAATCGCTCATTTTATCATCTTTTAATTATTGTGATATTGTGTACGGACCATGTATAAACCAGTCAACATCGCAGCTTATCCAAAAATTTTAAAATATATGCTTCAGATATATTGTATACAACATAAATTTACATATCGCATACTTCGTAGACAACTTGATCACAACCGGGCAGCCAGATTATCTAAATTGCAATTTAAAATATTTATCAGATTATCATAATAATAATAAAAATACGATGTCACAGGATACAACATTGTCAATAAACTTGCATGAAACAAATTTTTATAAAAAATCTTTTACTTATGGTTCTGCCTCTATATACTTATAATAATATTCCTCGTGAATATAAACATCTCAAAAAAGAGGCGTTTCGAAAGAACGTTAGGGGTTGTCTATTAATAGTCACCGCGAAATATTATGCAATATGAACCAATGACGCAAGATTGTCTTAAATAAAATTAAGATGCTAGTCACCAGATGGCCTAACGATTGTCAACACAACTCACTTCTGTAAACTCTACAATTATTCTGTACTCAAAGATTAAATAATAAAACTTAGGATGCTAGTCAACAGATGGCCAATAGTGCGACGTCTAGCTGCCTCTATTAAAAGTGGCCTCATTTACGCTCATAAGGATCAAAATCTTCTAGTAATATGTTAAACAATGGTTTTACTATGCAACGGATTAGATTTTGTATTCGAATCATCTAACTACCTATACCTACAGTATTGTAATATAACCTGGTGTACTGTCACAATATTATGTTAATGTTCGTGGTTCATATTATAGTCCGTTCGACAGTACATACCTGCCACCTGGTACCTATGCAATAACGACAGACATCGTCTTTCCATTTTAAGACGTAAATTGCCCGAATAGTTCGAGTACTTGTAACGAGTAGTAACTAACGAGTATTGTACCTAAAAGTAACGAATAGTAATGTAAGTACTTGTAACGAGTATTATATACCTAAAAGTAATGAATAGTTACAAGTACCGAGAAGTAACGAAAACTTGCATCACTAGATAGACGGCGCGACGCGAGGGTATGTTGGTACGAAGTTGTGGCCATCTCTTTGTATCCACTATCCAGTTGGTAGCCAACTGGGCAAAAACCGCGTCGTCTGTTATTTTCCAGTGCTATGAGATATGAGTTTGAAGAAATAATATTTGACTGTCCTTAAGAAGCATTAGTTATGAAAGTCCAAAGTGTTCACTTCCTTCTATTCAGAGCTACGTTAATTCTTTGTATCTTTTTTCCAATTTAATAATAATTATTAGATTATAATATTATGAAAGATTTTCTTACGAGGTATGATTCAAAAGATGATGCGCCAGAATAATTGTCCTGAACCACCTATAATAGCTGATGTCAATACACCTATAGCCACTGTTAATAAAACCAGTGGTCTATAAAAGATATATTTTGTGAGTCCATTTCAATTTTACAGTCTTAACAACTATTACGTTTGGCATCTTCATATTATTAATCTAAAATTGTAAATATACATATTGATTACCCTACACCTGCACAGGATGTCTATGGCGTGATTTAACACTGGATTGTCTAGAGTTAGTTTCTTTAACTTCGTGCTATAAAGTCACATCTTTATCGTTATGCGTAATAAGAGGTCCGTTACCGACATTTGTTGTAGCGCTACGATTATTATTAGCGACAGTTGCGTTATTTATCTTTGCGGTTGGATCGGGAACTATGCTGCTCGTTAATACAGCTATAGTTTGCGTAGAACTATCAACCAGCATTGGAATGGCCGTACCGTTTTTCTTCTTTTCCGAAAGTTCCATGTCTTTATCGGAAAATTCTTGTGAACTTGGGACATGCTTTTCAATTTTTTCTTTTTGGTTACATGTAGCTGCTGTAACCATAACGGCAGCCATCATACTTCCTCCTCCACTTCCGGTGGTGCCGGAACTTTTGTTGATGGCACTGTATCTTGTCGGCATCATACTTTGACGTACATTTCGTTCCGGTCGAATTAAAATTATATACAGCTGAAAATAAGATTCAGATATGAAATTTATGTCCAGTATTATTTGATGAAGTTGGGCTATAAATGCAGTTTTACCTTTGGTGAGAAAAGACAAGCTATGGTAACGCTAGCTGATAAACTGATTGTTACCGACATACTTGTAATACGGAGCGGAACGTGATTCGCCGTACCGAAGTATAAAGGTACAAAGGCCAACCAAATGACACAAGTTGTGTACATCGTAAAACCTGAAATCAAAACATTAGGTACATGATATAATATCTAATAAATATAACAATATTATAAAAGCTTTCTGATAGCTTATAACAAAGTAACGAGCCATGCTAAAAAATAGTATGTCAATTGCCGACGATCATGACTATTTTCAAGTCCACAAAAGTTGTAAACTGAATAACTAAAAATTGTAGGGGCGTTGGGCCTCGGGCGACTCGATCGCCCAGGGCGTCTTTGCAGCCCTAAGCCTGACAACCCGTTCACACTGTACAGACAGGCAATTTAATTGAAACGATATTTTAACCGAATCAGATTTTATGTTCACACGATTCGGTAGTTTTTCGCATACACTTCCTTTTGTGTTCATTTGAAACCTCGTTTGAAACTAATTGAATCATCCGAACTTGATCATATATAGATAGGTACCTACCTATATATAATATTTAAATATTTTTTGTCATACCCCTTATAAAATAGCTGCTTTACATGCATATATACCGGCCTGTAATGGACCACTTAACAGGCAGATGTGCGGGAACGTGTCTTTCCCACACTATAGTGTGGGAAAGTAAAATTCAATATTAGTTTAATGTAAATTCAAGTTTTTCAATTTATTATTTTTAAAAGTAAATAAAGAAAAATTCAAATATTTCATATTCTCCAAATATCTCGAACCTTCTACCTCGTAGTTCATAGCGTAACCCCTTAGAGTTTAGACCACACGGCTACTGACCGACTAATACAGACCTTAGGCTAGTGTGTATACGCAGACTAGGTAATGACGATTACTTACTTTAAATATACGTGTAACGTGCCTATAACAAGTGAAGTTGTGTGATTGTGAACTGTAAAAAAGTTTGAAAATAGGTAGGTACTGAAAATGAAGTGAAAAGTAGCTATTTTATAGAGATATGAAAAAAAATACCATAGCAATATATATCTCGTGCGTAATGATATTATGACTCGTGTGACTGTTAAAACACGCTTAATCGCTCGTTTTAACATACTGTCACTACTCGTCGGTAATATATCTCATTACGCCGCTAGATATTATACAATCTACTATTATGCGCCACTCAGCCACTGCAGAGGTGCAGTAATAAAACCGATATGGCAAACCAACCGATTCAGTATTATTATTAGATTATAGACGCGTCGACAACTCAGGTCATTAGCGTCAACCGATTCAGTACAGTGTGAACAAGCTGATAATGAATTTCTGCTATTGATTGGAATGCTTTTATAAATTATATTATAGTCAGAGAGGCAGCGTTGCAAATGAAAAAGTCATAGTACCTAAGCCGGCTGATTTTGATATCGATAGTTGATCTCGTACAACTAACAAGTGAACCGACCGTCAGCTGCTCAAGTAGCGGTGGGTCTGGGTGTGGGAGGCTGCGAAAGTGGTAAAAAAAATTAAATAATAGTACGCCGGCTGAAACTTTTTTTATAAATAGTGAACTTGTAAAAAAACACGTAAAATATTGCGTATTTCATTTTTTTGTAAAAAAATTGTCAGCTGCATCGTGGAGGGGAGATTGTGCGTCAGCTGCTCGCATGAACTTGTAAAAAAACAGGTAAAATATTGCGCATTTCACTTTTTTGCGCTGACAGCAGCTGAGACAATTACGTTACCTAGGATTATGATCATATCGCTATCATAATCCTAGGTAACGTAATTGTCTCAGCTACTGTCAGTGCAAAAAAGTGAAATGCGCAATATTTTACCTGTTTTTTTACAAGTTCATGCGAGCAGCTGACGCACAATCTCCCCTCCACGATTTTTTTTCAACTCACTATGATGTCAACTATTTATAAAAAAAGTTTCAGTCGATGTACTATTACTTAAAAAAAATTTTTTTTACCACTTTCGCAGCCTCTCACACCCACACCCACCGCGGATGCGTCAGCTGACGCTTGGTTTACTTATTAGTCATACCAGATTTATCGAAAAAGATAACAATCAATCGGCGTAAAAACACCACCTAAAATGCAACGCAAACTCACGGCTATTATGCTCGACAACTATTTCTGACATTAAAGAACTTACCAATGTGTTTTGACTCGTTAAATGCCTCAGGTATTTTCCTGGTGAGAACGGCGTAAACTGTACAAACGACGATTAGTACGATTGGGTAAGTGAACGCAATCATGTAGGAAGCATCGATATATGACGAACAGACGAGAAGATTGTCCTCACGGGTTGGATAGTGGTGCATTGCTCGCGCTGGAGACACCAGCATCCATGCGAAGTTTATAAGTAACTGGAAGCATATCGATTATAAAACAATATTTATATATACAGCGCAGCAGCGGCGTCTCTGACGTATTCGGTGCCGGTAGTGATGAGCAAAATTGGTCTTCGTCTTGCAGTCTTGGTCTTGCAAAAAAGCAAGACCAAGACCAGGTTTAAATACGCAAGACCAAGACTAAAGGAGCGAGACCAAGACTACCACGGTGTTGGTCTTGTTTTGCTCATCACTAACAAAAATATAATAAATTTTAATTAAGAGTTTATTTACTCATAATTTATAACTGAAATATACAAAAAACTTACATATAGACTTAAAAAAATATTAAATAGATAAGCATAAAGTTTTAAATATGCAAGACTCTTGCAAAAAAGCAAGATCAAGATCATGATTAAATAAAAAAGCAAGACCAAGACCAGGAAAAATACGCAAGACCAAGACTACCACGGTCTTGGTCTTGCTTTGTACATCACTAGGTGCCGGGTGCAAAGACTCGTGTGACGCCTCCAACCCCAAAGAACGGAAGAATGTGCTTTAAATATGAAACAAAGTGCTTAGACATAAGACATGATGATTTCACGTGTTAGAAGGCTTTCGGTTGGCACGTCTCAAAAGCCAGCTAGGTATCTAGTTTATCTATACTTTCGAATGGCACGCGCACCTGTATACTTATGCAGAAAAATTGATTATATTTATTTACACTCCGCAACGGCCCGGAAAAGAATTCTGACTTGGGGTTCTGATTTGACATCTGGCGCTCCTGGGGACTTAGTGCCCGGATAGAGACGCCCCTATGTATATGAGAGAACACTATAATATTATTATAATTGTGAGACAAACCTGGACACCGACTAAACCAGTGCATATGAACAGTTGGGACCTGGGAGAAATAAAACTCGGTCGTTTGGCGGAACGTTTTCCAGCGTTGAATATTCTCGAAATTCGATTGGTTTTGGTGAAGAGAGATGCGTATACAACGGTGAAACAAAACCCCGCTCCGAATCTGCAAAATGAAAAATAAAAAAGAATAGATCAATATTAAAATAGTATAAAAAAACTCGGGTCGACAAAATATGTAGGTATTTGCTCATACATGCATTGCGGTTTTATTCTGTAGACTTAAGTTTGTTTTTGGACAAAATAAAAAATATAACCCCTTAAGGACACTCTTTAACATAATTAAGTTTTTCTAAATTTCAACACTCGACATGGATTTTATCAATACATCTTCACCAAATTATATACATTATACACGCTTTAGTAAGTTATTCAATATACACAGAATAGTGTTTTCATAAAATTTGTTAGTCCGGCTCTGTCCGGCCGGTTTTGAAAAAATTTTAGAGGGTTAAATTTCAATTTTCAAACAATTTCGCTAATTTTTTTGATGTTCTTGGGCCCAAAAACAATATTTAACCCCTAAAAATAACCCTTAAAATGATCTGACGACCGATTGCGCCCGTTGTAAATAGGCTTCGTGCGGTGATGAATTCCAATGTACGTATCGAATTTCGATATAGGTAATCAATTAAGTCTTTCGAAAGTTATACATATACAGAGTGTTTCTAAAATGGTGTTCCAAATTTCTACAGCGAGTAGTATTCATCAAAATAAGTCAAAAAGTACATTTAAACATATGGTCTAAAACGCACCCTTAGGGAGGCATAGGCCCTTAAAGTGGTTCAGATGAAATTGTTTTTTTGACATGGAATCAAATTCTATGCCTTACCAAAGCAGACAATATAATAT
The DNA here is from genome assembly GCA_039654895.1 of Mongoloraphidia duomilia. Taxonomy (NCBI): domain Eukaryota; kingdom Metazoa; phylum Arthropoda; class Insecta; order Raphidioptera; family Raphidiidae; genus Mongoloraphidia; species Mongoloraphidia duomilia. The sequence goes on along the minus strand of CM077517.1, from coordinate 38,074,604 downwards.
TATAGTTGTAGGTTATCCATGGACCATGGTTGTATAGGTATTGTAGGTACTGAATATCACGCGTCACCAAAACGTGTTCCGCTAAAACATGCAGTGGTAGTAGTTTGCCGTTTTACAAATAGTTATTCAATACTGACTAAATGTTGCAGTGTGCTTATTTAAGACGTATTGACCTAACGATTCTAAAAGTTTCAGGCCTTTAAATTCATTATTTTCATTTCTAGAGCAATTTTTCCTAGTCCAGCCAATAAAGCGGAAAAATCATTAAAACTTCTAAGCCCATCAAAACATTCGATTTTGATGATTTTTTAAATGTTTGTATTCAATTATTCAAAATAAGAATTGGATATAACAAACATTTCAAAAAAATTCATCAAAATCGAATCTGTTTTGATGAGCTTAGAAATTTTAATGATTTTTCCACTTCATTGACTGGACTAGAAAAAACTGCTCTAGAAATGAAAATAATTAATTCCTTCTAAATTTGAAAGGAAAAAAAATGTTTTTTTTTCTAAATTTTAACAGAAAACAAAAAATATTCTATTTTCTATAAGGCATATCTTTTTAATTATTAAATTTACGACAAAAAGTGTCCTTAGTAAAGTTGTAAATAATTCGATTCTAAACAAAAAACGTGTCTACTAATTTTCTGTAAGAAATACCGTTACGGAGATATAGTGCGAAACCTGTTACTAGTTAGCACGCCTTTTTTAAGATGGCGGCCAAATTAGGTGGCCGCCGACTCCAAAAACTCAATTTTAAACTTACCCCCCCCCCCCTTCGCAATGGTAAAAAAAATCTTATCCTACCCAAAATGCAAGGTTAGCCTAAGTAATGTAACATTTCAATGAACTACCTATTGTTTTTATGATTTTTTCGCTATATTGGCTGAATTACAAAGTCGGTAAATGTAATGTATTTTATAGATTATGTACCTATAGTTTCACAACAATGAGCTACGCTAAGTAAAATTTGTAGCGGCGGAAATCAGGAGCAATGTGTCTATAAAAAATTATAATTTTTGTTTAACTATTGGAAGATAACTTTTATAAATAAAATCAATGATGCATCAGAGGATCAATAAGGGTGCCTGCTGTTGTTAGCTCATGGCGCTTAAACGGTTAAATGTCTTAGGACGGTTCTGCCCTGGGCGCCAGAAACGTTAAAGCGCCTCTGGTGTTATGTTTAGATAAAGTTTTCATATTAGTAGATTGATTTGAAAGAATCCAAGCACTTCGAAAGTTCGAGGCTTGCTTTTATTATACAAAAAAAATCTGCATCGACTAGACTCCAGAGGAAGAATATTATTTGAACAGAAATTTAAAGGGCATAACCTTTTTTAAATCACAAACATGAATAAATAGAATTCTGTGTTTGGATTTAAAACCAAGATTTAATAATATACATATTATTTCCCAATTAAAATGATCAAACTGAAGTTTTAATGAGTATATAATAATTGTATAATGTACTTATATTATTCCAGTTCTTTTTAGACAAAAATGTTGTAATTAATTTAATTTCTTCGTTAACTAGCGTTAAACAATAACATCATTAATTAAATTTTAAAAATATTTTTTAATGAACAAAATATAATTGACTGACACTAAGACTGGGAGAAATGGCTTTGTTAATCTGTAATAATCGTGAGCGATTATATTCGATTTAAATTAATGCCAATTATGACTGTTGTGACCTGTTCTGTCCTGCGCCCCATAATGCTATAAGTGTGAAAAGTTTCAGTTTTCTAGACCAACGGGGGACTTTTGGAGGGCGTGGAAAGACAGGCAAACACACATTAGAAAATTATATATAGTATGGATGCACAAAGTCAATAATTTCTGGACACACGTATAAATCTACCTATATACGTTCGTGTAATAACATTTGGACAAAGCGATTCAGAGTTTGGAAATGGATTTATGAATGAGAAGTGGTGTGAATGGGTTAACAAATGGTCTATGCGGTCACAAAGCACGTGGCGTTGTTTTAGTCTGTTTGAAATGTATAGGGTACTATTGTATAAGAAACAGGGTCGAAACACAGTTACTAAAAATCCGAGACGGGCAATCGACTATACACTTATATAATATATCGTTCATAATTGGAGTCGGTCGTGTCATAATGATGGTAATTTATCGTAACTTACTTACCATACCCTAAAAGATATTTCTTTGAAAGTGTCGCATAGAAGTTTAAAACAGATCTATTTGTATCTTATTATCGTTTAATGTTGTCAGGTGAAGACGTTTTTTATTTATTCGCGCAGTGAAATGCTTTTCTTCAATAGAAAACATGGTTTAGTAGGATATAGGTACAGAGTGTTTAAAAATGATACCGACAAACTCCGGGAGGTGATTCCTTAGTCGATTGTAAAAGATTGTAAAAGTTTCTATAAACAGGGGTCCGAAAACGCTTTGCTACGGAGTTACAGCCCTCTGAAAATTAGGATTTTTTACGTGTCACCTCTGCATTGAAATAGGTGGTAGAATTTTTTCTAAAATAATAAGGCGTCAAAATGTAGTAAAATTGCCATAGAAATAAAAACACAAAATCAATTTAAAGACATTTCTACCACCTATTTCCTTGCAGGAGTGACACGTACATGAAAAATCCAAATTTTCAGAGGGATGTAACTCCGTAACAAAGCGTTTTTGGACCTCCGTTTATAAGACTTCTTTTTAAAATCAACTAAGGAATCATCTCCCGAAGTTTGTCGGTATCATTTCTAAACACCCAACGTTAAAAAAGCAAGACTAGAACTATGCTAGCGAACGTACGGTAAATTCCCGGGTAAAAAATGAAATCCCGTTTTTTTTCCCAATTGAGCATTTGTCCTTTACAGGCTAACACAAAATCTGGCAACACAAATCGAGAGATTTTTCCTTATTGAATTATGCGTCTACATTCTGTATTACAGGCTTGAAAACAGGGAAAACGCTGTATAGTGAAAGTCATTAAAGATCAGTAATTGTTGCTTTGTCCTCTTTTCATACTTAAAAATCATGATAATTAATTTAATGTAGTTAACCATGATTGCATTCTATCTTTGTCGCGCTACTCATTTTATTTAAATATCTTCCTTGTTGCTTTCAATTCTGTGATACACACTGTACCTCGTAATAAAGAGGATTCTGCATTTTCTAAAACCAGTCAACCTACGCTCCATTCACCATTGACGTTGTGAGTCTATAATTATGTATTATGGTTTAGTTCCACTACTAAAGCACGTGACGGGATTTATTTACTTTAAGGTCACCAGCAGCTAGGGTTAGTTCATATTTTCAATTTATTATTTTTTAACAATAAATTGAAAATCCAATTGAGACTTTTATCATAAATTCTCATTAGAACCTGGGAGCTGGGGGTTTGTATTAGAAGAACCACGGAAATGCCACATAAACAACGGCATCGTTACATGATCGGCTATAATATCTCAAGCCCAGCGGGATTTCAGACTGGGCCTCTAAATTTTTTTCGGGAGAGCGGGTGGTGATCAAATCGAATACAAAGACAATTTAATACTATTATTTAGAAAATCGTTAACAAATCTTAATTATTTTCCATATATCGGAAAAAAATTTTTTGTGCAGTCTAAAATAAAATATGCCAAATAAAAGTTAAAACTAAAATAAACATATTCAAACTTCTTTTAACATGTGGGGGGTAGATAATCATCGTTAATGAATCCGCGGTTTTATATTATGACAGTCCTAATTGACACGTACTTACATCCGTCCGTTTGTGGCGAGTCTTAGATTTAAATATTAAAAAGCTATCACGGTAGCTCGTTAAATTTAACCTACCTACGGTGTTAAGCGACAATCAAGGTAGTTTATTGCTAAATTTAAAATTAAATGATACATTTTGAATTAAATATGAGTGTAAAAATATTCAATCCCGTCCTGATAAGTGATATTATGCTATGCATGAGTTATTGTGTTCCACCCGAATATGAATATTACACGATACACGCATTTAACAATGGCACGCCGAATATGTTTGAAAAAAGGATTTAAAAAAGTTTTAAATGGTACCTACTGTACAATAATGTTTTGTAAAATGCAGAATACAATTTCCCATATTTTTCGTTTGTAAAATAAATGGACATAGTTTTGGAATATAAAAAATTTGTTACGAAAAATGTTTCCAAATAGCATGTTTATTTCAATGCCGTTAGATTTTTTGTTTAGTACTTAAAACGAATTCACAATAAATTTTTGAAGTCGGTTTAATAAATATTTTTCCTTTCCGGAGGCTGGAGTCAAAAAATCAAAATTTTGGCTTTTTTTCCCTTTTTGTTTCAACATTTTTGGCATAAAAAAAATGTTTTAAAATTTTTTAAATAAGCCATTTCGATGGGAAATTCAATTCTCTACAAACAGTTTCATATAAAGTATATCGAAATTTTGCTTCGTTTGCGAGATGTATTGAAAAAACTGAAAAGGGTGTATTTTCACCCCTATCTTCAATTTCCACCCTCTAATTTAATAGCACTCCGCGGTTTTTTCTTCTTAAATGACCCATTGACCGATTCCTGCAATAAAAACCCGTGAACGTCTTAAGGTACGTGCAGTACGCAGCTGGGATCCTAGATGGTAGCATGTATGGTAGATGGTGGCTGAAATTATAAGCGCTTATAGGTTTGCACAACGAAGCTTTGATACTAGCATTGATACAAGTTTAAATCGCGTTTGAAATGTCTGATAGCGAAGACGAATATTTGTGTTCTTCTGCTATAAAGTGATATATTTTAAATACAAATTTGGGTAGGAGCTATCATGTCCACCCTATTAATAGAAAACGATCTAAACATGGCGAATTTCATCATTTATACAAGAATTAAAATTTTACCCAAACCTGTTTTTTGAATATTTACGTATGGAGCCTAACACTTTTAAATACGTCTTAGAAAAAACTCAAAACAAATTAAATAAAACTGGCAAAATCTCACTTATTAAACTTGTCACAGCCATTGCGAAACTTGTAACGGCCATTTGACAGTTGTCACACGTTGATTGTAGTAGTCAGCGCGCTGAAATAATGGTGAGATACATTCTTGAATCTATCAGCTTTTGTAACAGCGCTTATACCTGCTACACTCATTGCTTCGTTGTGTACGCTCGCATATATGACAATGCATTAATTTAAGCAAGCCCTGCTATGATCTACGCTACCATCTAGAATCCCAGCTCCATACTGCACGTACCTTTAGCTCCTTATTTCCCTGCTTTTTAGAACATAATCAATACCTAAAATTTTAATGTCGTTTTATAAGCCAATTTAAATAGAAATTATTGGCTATTGCCATCTCTTGAGAGAACTGTTGAACGCGGACTATTGAACTCTAGTCTTAATAATTTATTATAAAGGCGAGTACTTTTTCATTTTGCACTTTCTCCAATTGAATAACTAATTAAAAAGATGAAATAGTTTTATTTTTGTAAACAAAATATAGTTATCGCATAGCTCTTTTTGTAATATTTTCGTTTAAGTACCTACTAATCAATGTTTCAAAATTTATATGAACGACCAACCTCTAATGAAATAAAATTATCGTTTTTTTTATTTTATTAAAATATTTAATAACTTTATGAAAAACATCAAAGAGCAATTTTATGAAAATTAAATTTTTTTATAAAAAATATACAAACGCGCTGATGTAAAGAGTCCATAAACTCGTATAGGATTTAAAAATAAATATAGGTACCTACCCATAATTGTTTTTTTAGTGGAAAACTCAACAAAACATTCAGAATGGCATTTAAATCGTGAACTGTAAATAAAAATAAGTCGACTGACCTTTTAGTAACACGTGGATTCATAAACATAAAACAACACAAGTAGGTTCGTTTTGTGAATTTAGAAAATTCTGCAAAAAGCAGCTTAAATAATTGTATATTAAGCCGATTATATTTAAATATTAATGACCCGACTGTTTATTCATAATCATCTCATCAACACGTATACCTAATCAAATTTAACGAATTTTGTTTACAGATTGTCTAACAGCTGTGCGGGTAGTGGCATAACTACAAACTTGAGGTCCCTGGCAAATGTGCCAAGGGTCCCCAATTTGTAACTATGCCCTAGTGCCGTATCTAGGAGTCCTGGTGCCTCTGGCAAATGAAGGACTTGGCGCCCCTGGCGAAAGGAGACCTTCTGAAGTCGGGGGTTCCCTGGATTTTTTTCCAGTCCTGCCATCCTGTAGTTACACCACTGCATTTGTTAGGGTAAATTGTGACATATAATGTAATGATTTCTCTGCTTATTTACAGCTTTATTTTTTACACTAGGTACATTTAAATCCCATTCTTACATTTTTTCGGACTGTAGAGTAACTACTGGCGCTCTATCAATACTCCGATAATTTTAGATATTAAAATCACCCACCTGCAGAAAAATTCCCAGTTAGCTGATTTTTTTTTTATTTACCTTCGTTATGGTGTTTTAAAAAACGTGTAAAAAGTCCCCATCGATATCGTGCCGGCGTTGCCAGATATTCGAGGTTCAAGTTCACGATAGACGGTTTTTTGCGAATTTCTCGGTTCCGTTATTATCAATCTTGTAGAGGACGACATTTTCTACAACTTTTGTATAAACATTTTTTGTCTACGATTTATAGTTTGTCTTATTAAAGTACCCGCGGCTTCATCCCCCTCGATTTTACATAACGGGATTATGCTGCTTCCCGAGGGCCTAACATAATAATTTGTACCATTATTTTAAGTTGAACTTAAAGCTAACGATCAATTATAATTTTATCGAAATTAATGCAGTAGTTCTCTACTTATAAGCAACCAAACATACAAATCGACAGCGCTCAAACAGACAGACAGACCGACAATTTTTTTCGAAAATACGATATTTATACTTGACATCAATTATAAAGACCATTCGTAAAGTAATTTCGTAAAAAAGATTTACAAGGGTTGAGAGAGTGCGGATAAAGTACGAGTATGCATTTGCATACCGTATAACGCACTCCAGTAATAATAGCCACATTTTTAATTTTTTTTACAAAATTTCTTTACGAATAGTCTTTATAACAATTATAAGGAGTATTCGTAAAGGAATTTTGAAAAAAAAATTAAAAGTATGGTTACTCCGAGCTATTCTTAGTAGAGTGCGTTATACGGTATGCAAATGCATATACTCGTACTTTATCCGCACTCTCTCAACCCTTGTAAATTTTTTTTACGAAATTACTTTACGAATGGTCTTTATAATTGATGTCAAGTATAAATATCGTATTTTCGAAAAAAATTGTCGGTCTGTCTGTCTGTTTGAGCGCTGTGGATTTGTATGTTTGGTTGCTTATAAGTAGAGAACTACTGCATTAATTTCGATAAAATTATAATTGATCGTTAGCTTTAAGTTCAACTTAAAATAATGGTACAAATCATTATGTTAGGCCCTCGGGAGGCAGCATAATCCCGTTATGTAAAATCGAGGGGGAGGAAGCCGCGGGTACTTTAATCAGACAAACTATAAATCGTTGACAAAAAATGTTTATACAAAAGTTGTAGATAATGTCGTCCTCTACAAGATTGATAATAACCATTTTTTACAAAAAATGGAACGGAACCGAGAAATTCGCAAAAAACCGTCTATCGTGAACTTGAACCTCGAATATCTGGCAACGCCGGCACGATATCGATGGGGACTTTTTACACGTTTTTTAAAACACCATAACGAAGGTAAATAAAAAAAATCAGCTAACTGGGAATTTTTCTGCAGTGGAAATCTAAAATTACTGGACTACAATCTGTAAAGTCACAATCAACTGCGCATACACGACTCACCAGCGCACCTATGTTATATAATCTGTAGAGTGTAGATGTTATCAGTTATTACAGTATACTCTATAGTCTATAGACTCAAAGGATCAAAGTTGCCTAAAATTGAAATTTAGGGTGAATATTTTCTGACTTAGCCTTTTTAAGTCAGGCGTTAATTATTCTAACCGACCGAAATATATTACAATATTTTATCCCCTTTTTATGTAGGTAATTATCGTAGCGGTCTTAAAATTGTACTAACGGTTTTGTTTTTGTTACTTTACATGCCTACGATTATTTTAAATAATTGTAAACATAGTTCGCTACTTTCAGGCAATTTAGAATTACAAATCGTAACCTCTGAACCTCTGATAATGCCATGTAAAGCCAGACCCGTTACGTCAATAATTGGTGCCCTGAGAAAACATCAACTCAGCCCCCCCCCCATCATGGGATCATAATAATAATTTTACATTTTGACCAATAGTGTCAGTGTTTATAAAAAAAAAAGACTTCCATGTTCCAAAAGTAATTTTCAAAATCATTTTTAATATACGACAAAAAATATGCACAAAATTACGTAATTATATTTCCAAAACCATTGTTCCGATTGCTACTAAAATCAGTCGTCCTTACTGAGACAAATATTAAAAAAAAAGAGTATGTGCCTCACCCACATAAGCGCACGGTCGAAGTTATACTTCATTCATTTATATTTTTGATTTTCATCTCATTTTCATTTTTAAAAAGAATGAATAATTATTATTAATAAAATTCATGGATATCATGACAAGTATCCAAAGCCAACAAGCCAACAAGCCAACAATAATACACTATTTTGAAACGTTAAAAAAATTGATTTTTGAATTATAAAATCAGTAAGAGAACAAATTTTTCCTGCGACAAGACTTAGCTAGAGCGATTTTTTGCCCCCCAAATTTCACCCAAATCGTTAAAGCCGTTTTATCCCTGTCAGCGTTACAATAATTTTTGAGATGGTAATTTTTGACTCGAGGTCATTCCAATTCACTACCTTCGCTAAAGAAGTATAACTTCAAAAATTCAAATTGATGAATTTTTCCAGAAGTTATTCTGAAAGAAAGAAAGTTTGACATACCCACAAACGCACAGTCGCCACGTGGAAATTCACTTTTCTTTAGGTTTTGAGGGCAGTGCAATTAAAATCTAACCTTATCTCGGACACGACTTTTCGACCCTATCACCATATTTTCATTACCTTACGGAACACGGAAGTAAAATATAATTCAACAAAGAATATTTTTACTGGTCTCAAGACCTAAGCAAACTTGCCGTCTCCTTGAACGTTATCGAAATACAAAACACAAGCAAAAAATAGCTGCTCACCTTTGTATGCCGCAAACGAGATCCGTGGGTTTCATGACGAGGGCAAACGTGACGCAATAACACATCAGAATTCCTGTGAGCAAAACGTAGCTCAGTTCCCGTCCCGAAGCGCGGACTATTGGCGTATCGTTGTGTCTGACGAAGACACCGGCGACGAACAGCGTCACCAGGATACCTGTCGAGCTGAACGCCATGGCGCCGATCGCCCAGCCACTTTCTGGACGCAGGAACACTTCGGGTATGTCGATGCATTCCATGTGATCGCGATCGGGAAGTGTTCCCTCGCGACAAGGGATGCACTGGGTTTCGTCGCTTGGATGACGAATCTAAAACAAAAATAACAACAGTATTCAGTAAACAATATTTTTACGTATGAACTAATTCTTCGGTTGGCACTTGGTAGAACATGATTAAAAATATATATTAAACAAGTTTTTGTGTTAATATATTATTCTCGATATTATTATTTCAATAAAATAATATTTTATCGTGATACCATATTATGGTAGTAGGTATGGGTATAAATGGTGTAGGACCGGGTATCCAAATTTAAGACGAATCTTTTGTCATCCATTGGTGAGTGAATCAAATTTTTTTCTGGAGCCGGGACAACAAATAATCATGTATTGATGATGCTTAATTTTTGACGAAACTTGTATCGAAATTAAATTTTTATTGTTCTCTATTTTTTTTCAACATTAATGAGGTAATTTGCTAATTGCTAGAAAATCTTTTATCACGTGAATTTTAATTCCGGCCGAGATTTTTTTACCGTTGTAGTGTGGAAAATACTGTTTCATGTTGTTAAAGGATTAGGCTGATTTGTTGCTTTTAAAACTACATCTAAAAAGCTTCGTCTTCTTTGAACAACACTACTGTCTCAGTCACAAAGAGTTTGTGCATTCTTTGTATGTAATAAGCGTTCTGTGGAATATGCTTTGTGCAGCTCTAATAGTGAGTTGCAATAGATAAATCTACCAACATATACAGATGCTTCCATCTAACGGTCCAATGGACAACAATGAAGTATTTTTATAACTTGCGCTTAAAGCTTATAGGTACTAAAAGACATAAAGTGGTAAAAGATTGCATTAAAGTCAGTGGCAAACTTCCAATACACACAATATTATTTTCTCGTCAATTATGCGTGACTAAGACGTCACCGCGATGTGTTTTAGAGGTTTCAAACAGACTTTCCTCTAGCAGGGAATCAGGGATACCAAGCAATGGCACTACTTTGTTAGGTATGCATCTATTAAAAAGACGGACAAGTGCGAGTAGAACGCGCGTCCTGACGACTCCGTACCGTTACAAGAATTTAATAAAAATTAAGTTTGTCACCTAACTGTCAGATATAGTTTACAATCATCGCATAAGATGGCGCCATTTTTGCTTACTTTCGACATTAAATTTTGATGAGTCAATCAGTATCAAAACACAAAAGGCCGTATCTTTTTATTGCATTGAGTTAGAAGCTTGAATTTATGGAGTTGTAGATCTTAGTATTTGATACCTCTAGGGCCTAGGCAATCCTGAGAAAAAGAGTCTTAACGCAACCCTAAAAATTAAGTTTGTTACGTGATAATTTCACATAGAATTAATGATTTTCGGACTTCTCTTACTTGTGCTATGAGAAAATGAGATTTTCCTTCGTGCCAAATTTCAAGATTCTAGGTCAACGGGAAGTACCTTATAGGCGTTGATCACTGTCGAGTGAGTCATAAAATACCTGATTTTTATTGAATTGAGTTAGAAGCTTGAATTTTTAACATGAGACCTTTCAATATATGAAATATGAAATCTTGACGAGGAATGGAATCTTTGGTGTAAAGTAGTGTTGCCAGATTTTTTTTTAGCCTGTAAGGGATAAATGCTCAATTGGGCAAATAAAACGGAATTTCATTTTTTCACCCGGGACAGATGAAAAACAAATCATTTTTTGTGATCTATTGCTCTTTATTATATTTTAAAGAAGAATGCGTAAAGTTTTAACATGCATGTTTTTGTTTGATTTTACATAATTAAAAAAATCAATGCAGTTATAATCATAGTTGAAAATGGTCATTACAGTAGTAATTTTGTTTTATGATTTATTTTGTAAATAGCAATACTGAAGAATTTATGTTTTATAGAATTTTGATTTAATTTTTTATTGCTTAAAGCATAAAAAATAAAATTGAAATTCTATAAAACATAAATTCTTCAGTATTGCTATTTACAAAATAAATCATAAAACAAATTTTTTTCACACTTCATTAAAACAATATAACATGTTAATATGTTTTTTCATTTTTTGAACAATTTTACTGTTACATTTGACGGCATTTGAGCTCTGATGATGAAAATATAATTTTCGAAACGTTAGCTAATAAATGCAATAATAACAGTATTTGCTTCTTATTTTGTATCCTTAAGCCAATTTAAAGCCGTTTTCTTCCATTATCATCAGGATCACCACTTTTCTGTTTTTAACAAAACAGATTCTTCACATCTATGCTAACATGGTTAGCGAAACGTGCAACGAGAAAAAAGTGTTCGTATTTTGGTCTTTTTTTAAACTCTTTAAAAATTCAGGTAAAACATTAATTAATTACGAAATGCAATTTAAAAATACACTCTGGTGAAAATTACGTTTAACGGAAACGACAAAAATAATAATGTTTTAAAAACAAAAACGATTTGAAAGAATGTCGTTCTGTTTTATAAAAGAAACGTAACAAAAAATCTCTGTTTATAATGTCGCGCTACTGAATGGTTGATGCTGAATCTATTTTATCTTTCTATGCCTGCATGAACACTGCATCTGCGGCAGCGGTGGTACATAGTTGACGGTAACTGAAATGTTCATACGTGTGTGAGCTATTCCTATCGATGCCAGAGTTTTGAACATGAAAAAGGAAGAGAAGATAAGATGTGAACTCTGTGGCTGGCGAGAATACTGATTACTGGGAACGGAAGTCGGCCATCTGTGCTACTAAATCCTGTTTGATAGTTTTTTGTTATTTATGGTAATTGTCTCGTGAAGTGAAAGCAAATAATTAATTGTTGAAATTTTCACAGATTGTTAACGACAATCTTGTGTACAAATCTCTGAAATTACAATAATACCGACCCTTTCTAAATCGAGATATTAACATTTTTTACACACATACACCATGTTGTTCTGAAAATTGAAATATATGCTAAAACAGTCGCCGTAACAACATATTAAAATTTGAACCTTGAACTAATAATATAAATTTCGTCGGGTACATGACACGTTTAGAGTGATCTGCCACCCCTTTAATACTGGTCAGTATTAAAGGGGTGGCATTATTGGGTCACCGGTCTGTTGTCGAGCGTCTATACATACATACATACATACATAAATTTCTTTATTTAAGATTCCATGCGGAATATAATAGCGTCAAAAATAAAAGTTACATTAAAAAATTAGATTAAAAAAATCATCGATGGTGTACAAGCAGTACTGAGTGAGTACATTCATTCTTTTATTGGGTCACCGACAAGCTATACAAACAATTTCAACCTTGAAGCAATAATAATTCTGACAGTTTTTTTGTTACATGTTGGGGGCGATCTGCATCCCTCCCATACCGCTATCTAGCAAAATCCCTTACTCAGGGCACTTTAATATGCCTCCCTCAACATCTTCACAAAAATAAGGCTTTGAATAAATAACACCAAAAAATTGTCACTAGCTCTCGGTCTATAGGTACTCCACATGTCGTTTCATTTTTTTTTCATTCAGTCGTCAGATTTTAAAATGACACTGAACTATTTATGCCATTATACCATTTATGCTATAAGAAGGGTTTCGGATGTTGTATCCATTGATGCTGCACGAACAGTATATTTCGGGTTATTTGAGTGTTTAATTAGCTATGGTGTATTGCTATGGGGAAACTCTACTAATTCGAACAGAGTCTTTGTTCTTCAAAAGAGAGCCGTTAGGGCTATGGCTAGAGTCTCAGCTAAAGAGCATTGTAAACCAATTTTTATTAATTACAAAATACTAACTCTGCCATCATTGTTTATTTTTCACGCATTATTGTATGTCAAACAGAATATGTTGAACTTTCTCTAACGTCCACTCTTATAATGTAAGATACAAAGATAATCTTAAATTACCACCTCATAGATTACAAAAAACACACAGCAGTTTTGTCTGCATGTCCATTTCTTTATTTAATAAACTGCCCACAGCTGTTCAAAACCTTCCTCTAAGTCAGTTCAGAAATCTTGTGAGAAGACGGTTGACTGAGGCTGGTCTTTATAAAGTGGAAGATTTTTCGTTTATGTAATGTCTTAAACTTGTTTTTTATTTGACGATGTTATGCCACGTAGCTGTGGTGCTCAAACAAATAAATATCTATCTATCTATCTATCTATCTATGTCTGCAAAGTCAAAATTGAATAAATTATCTGTGAATATTTGAGTCTTCTAATTTCAAGACATTCCAACTTCCATGTCTTTCTAAAGCTATTCATTACATTGTTAGTTTTGAAATGAATTCGATGACTAAATTAATTACGTTTATAAAAAGATATTACACGAATTAGTAAAAGCTATGGTAGAAGAAGTTTTTAATCATACTTTTCCTTTAAGGTCAGCTTAAATAGTTTTGACGACGACAGATTTTAAAATAAAATCAGTCAAGTAGCGTTGATAATTTTGTTCATAAAAGTCAGAACGCAGCACAGTTCGCATTTCAAAGATTTTAAATAATATAATATCTCTATATATAAGAGATTAATGGGAACTTGGACCGTGGGTTGATTGAAACTCAGTTAAAGTTTTAATTCGCAACGTTTCGAAACGTTGCGAATTAAAACTTTAACTGAGTTTCAATCAACCCACGGTCCAAGTTCCCATTAATCTCTTATATATAGTTACGATGGACATGACAACTAATTACATAATATCTCTATATTCACCAAGACATGAAAACAAATATCCTGAAGTATTTAAATATTCATGTGAGGACTTTTTTTGGTTTGAATTTTAATATAGCATTAGCTTGTGAAGTCGATGCTCGATAAGTCAGCACTTCCTTTTTTAAACATATTTTTATTGAAAATAGATCCTAGAGATGAGGTGCTCAATAAATCGGTATTTACTTCCCTTATAACTTCGTAGTGGCGCACTTAACGGAACTGTATTGTACTGATAAACACGTTCTGTGAGTATTTTGTAAATTTAATCTGCGGAATATGGCCTACTTTATGTTGTTTTCCTCTTTGAACAGGTTTCTATTGACGTACGTACCTGATATTGAGTGCAATTGAAACAATGCCAACAGCAGCTCTCGCCCTCCACGTATTTCTTAGCCTGGCCCAAGTCGCACGGAAGACTGCAAACTGATTCCGGCGGTTTGGGGTGACCCAGTTTGAACTGGTATTCTGAAATTAAAAGAACCATATACATATGTCTCAATCGTACGACGTTGGCTAATAAATCAAATTTTCTTTGGCTATTTTTAACAATCTACTACTTTTTGAAGAAACTTATAAACGTTATAAAACTCAATTTATAGAAATAGACCAAGTTTTTGCTACGATAAAAAATGAACAAACTGAAATAATACCTTCAAAATTTAAAATAATATTATAGCTAACATTGTTGAAAATCAATAGTTAAATCCGCTTTTTAAATCATGTCTCCATAATAATTATTTTACAGACCGAAAGCATGAATATTTTCTAATTAAAAGGTTTATAACTCTTTTATAACAAAATTTACTCTATGTACAGCTATAATATAGCTAATAGCAATATTTGGAGTGCTGACTACATAAAAAGCAGTCTTTTTTTGTTATAACGTAATAGAATCTTAACGAAGAGCCAACCACGTTGCATCATGACAAAAACACTAATTATGTTATGTTAGAGTATGAATATTTTGGATTTGTAATTATATTTTACCTACATATAATTAGGCCTTGGCCTGTTTGTAGGTTATTTATATAAATAAATATTGCCTGTAAACAGAACTGACTAGTGACTATCCAGTCAATGTACCAGTCTATGACTGCTTAGTATATTAAAGTTTCAGCAAATGTCCAAAAATAAACTGTCAAATGTTTGAAGTGAAAACTTCTTTAGGCGCACTTTGCGTTCTTTCTGAATAGTGAACGAAAGTGAACCGTCACGCTCTGGTCGGTGACGCTGAGTCGGGTTTACTCGGCTCCACTCGACATCAAGCGCGCTCGGGTCAGTGACCACGTTTATTGTCTTACAAGGAGTGCATCGTTTCAAGAATTACGTTTTTATTTTTACGTATTATAATAACAAAATAATATTATAATATTATGTACCTATGTTTTGCTGTTTGCATATAACCAAGTTTTCACTTCTGTCATGTGGTCATAAGCACAGAACCACTTTTTTTATGTGATTAGCCTTTACCCACGGTTTCGCTCGCGTTAATTCAGGTTTTGACAGAAATATTATCTTAACCGGAACGTAAAAAGCATCCAAGTTTGGACACCTACAGTTGATAATTGTGGCAAGTCGAATAAAAATCAGTCCAGCCGTTCTCGAGTGATGTTGATTTCACATTTTTTTATCGTGCTAGATTGATTAAAAAATGTGGTATTTATCAATAAAAAACATTTTTTTACTTGAAAACAATTTATTTTTCATTATATTTTAAGTTAAAAATCGTGCCATATATAGGGTTGCCAGTGTTCGGTTGTGGCCGGACAAGTCCGGCTTTTTACGGTCGTGTCCAGCCAAATATATACAAGTCCGGCCATGTCCTGCTTTTGTTAGGCTTTTTAGCGATGAAGTAGAGAACGCACATATTTTGGTTGGTTATATCTTAGATTACGGAAGACAGGGGATGCGTAATTCCTTCTATACAAGCTACAATTTTGAAGTGTGACCAAAATCGAAGCGGCGGCCATGATTTGGCGCCAAACAAAGCGGTTGGCACCAGAGTTGATTTTGTATGACTTACAGTGTAAAAAGTATTTTAGTGTTACAAATTTGATTAAGTGACAATGGTTATTTGTTCTTCTTACGGATATAAAAGTCGTAGTGACAAAAATGAGCCTAGAATTACATTTTTGTAGGTAAGAAGTAAATCATATTAAAATTAAATCATATTAAATTGCTACTATAAAGTTATTGGACAGTCTATTCCCGCAAATGACACTTATACCCCGTGTCTGGTCTCAAAGGTGAACATAGGGATTTAACATGGTATTGTTCATTTTTGCTGATTCGTGGTCGCCAATTCAACGTACAAGAAAGGTAATGGTACCTATCGAAAGATAAAATTATTGCGCATCAAATCTAAAAATAAGACCAAAAATGAAATTTTTACTTTAAAATACCAATTTGAAATTTACCGGTTTTGCAGTAATGATTTCAAATTAAGTAGGCGAAAAACAAAACGTTAGAAACCCTTTTTATAACAGACTGGGATATTGTTTAGTTGAAAATGGGCGGTTATTTGAATATTTATTATAATATTATAACCAATTAAATTCTTCATTACTTAGATAGCTACCTGTTATAGTCTATACGAGTAGAAGTAAAAGTCAAAATACTTAAATAGAGGACAGAGTGGTGTAACGGTTAGCGTAGCGGCCTTTGGATCACACTGTCGTGGGTTCGAATCCCGCCTCCGCTCATGGATGTTTTGTGATGTCATTTAGTTTTAAGTGAGTTGTTATTTGATTTGATGTAATTAAAAGACGCTAATGACCTAAGTTGTCGACGCGTCTATAATTTACAATAAATAAAAAAAAAAACAAAATACTTAAAAATGGTACACAACGTTAATTCCCTATGTTCGACTTTGAGACCGGACACCCGGTATATTATCCTAATTAATGTAAATAATTTTTATAATCTGAATACAAACTATTAATATTTTCAGTCATGATTTCTCATTGCAAACAAAAATGAGTTTTGCTGTTCCCCATTTTATCCAGTGGTGTAGAGTATTTTGAGCTACCACGTGCTGCTTCAAATACCTACCTATTTCTATTATCTAACGCTAATATTTTAATAATTTAATTAATTAATAATTAAAAAATTGTTTATTATATTTCTAAGTTTCCTTTAAATCCACAAAAAAGTGATCTTTGGGTTACACAGTTGAAAAGCGAGGATTGGAAACCTACGCCAAATTCCAGAATTTGTTCAAATCATTTCAAAAAGGAGTGTTTTTATCACATTGGTGAGAATGATACACTACCTACAATATTTCCGGAATTATCTTAATATTTGCAAGCGAAAAAGGTTAGTAATTTTTATATTTACATTTATATGCATTGTTACAAATTTTCATTGACCATACGAAAGTTTTTGAGAGTATATTTGATATTTTGTTTTATGTACTTTCATAAAGTTTCAAGAGGCACAGCGTGTAACAGTTTTTTTTATAAGGTTTAATTTCATGGTATAGTAATATTCTATATTGTTATAGACGAGTTAAAAGGCCTTTACCATGAAGTGCTTCTGCTACGACAACAGGGCCTGTGGCGTTTACATCGCGTGAGACTATTCAACAACAGTTTATTTTTTTTAATACAAAGGATGTATTATTATTATAACATATTTGAATATTCGTATTTATTTTATAACTCAAAGGCAATCTGAAAAAGTAGATCCTATTAGAAGTCATTTTACTAAATTAAAACTTAAAAAAAAAGAGAAATGTGTAAGTAATTTTTCGCATGTTCGCGAATGTATTTTCCATATATACATATTTTTAAAAAAATGTTTTGTCTTACTAAATCTGGGGCCACGGCAGTGGCCCTGCCAAGTCGAGCAAACAAAACAAGGCCGCTACCGTGTATACCTTTTCTCGAAGCAACTCAAGGCACTTTCCAACTTTCTATATCTCTGTTACAAATGCAAGCAGAAGGCTGAAAATTTCGCTAGAGATTGTACCTAACGGTCTTAACTAATTCTCTAAACTATAAGTTTTTAATAAATATAGTTCAGAAAATTTCAACCCTCAAAATTTGTCTATTTTGTCACTCACTGACATAGCGATCATTAAAAAGCTAGGGCACTTCCAGCAGGGATGTGAAAAAATAATCGATTTTTATATTAATCGATTATTTTTTTCTTATAATCGATTTTTAATAATCGATTTTTTTAATAATAATAATCGATTTTTTATAAATCGATTAATTTTTTAATAATAATAATCGATTTTTTATAAATCGATTATATAAATTACACTTTTAAATCGATTATATAAATTACACTTTTTTCATTTATTTTTATTTTTTTTTATTAATATTAAGAAAGAATATAGGCTTTGGGAAAACCAATGCAGCCAACATTTACAAATTACACGTTTTAATCGATTTTTGTAAACAACGCCATCTGTGCGACGGATGAAAAAACGTAAAATAAGTTCAATACACGTAAACTAATCAGTCGGAAAACGGCGCCATCTGTATGACTGTTTTCGAATAATAGAAAAAATCGATTTTTCCACAAAAATCGATTATTTCTTCAAAAATCGATTTTTTACAAATCGATTTATATTGAAAAGAGAAAAATCGATTATTAAATAATCGATTTATATTGAAAAGAGAAAAATCGATTATAAAATAATCGATTTTTTTTACTCAATGTCACATCCCTAACTTCCAGTAGTCCTAGAAAAAAATTTGGTATGCAGGCTGGGTTTCACGTATAAGTAACAAGAAAATTCCAATATCTGTGATTTTCCCCTTTCAACCCTCCAAAGTGGGGATGTGCAGATTTCTATATGTCAAAAATCTCTTCCCGTAGTCCTATAAAGCTGAAGCAAGCTGGACTTCGCGTGCAAGTAACGAGAAAATCAACAAATCTATGTTTTTCCCCCTCCAACCACTAAAAGGGGGCGGCGCAAATTTCTATTATTATAGGCCTAAGTCCGTAGTCAGAGAAAGCTGAAATTTGGAATGCGGGATAGGTTTCGCGTACAAGTGACGAGAAAATTCAAACATCTGTGATCTTCCCCCTTCAACCCCTAAAAGGGGGTATTGCAGATTTTTACAGGTCCTTAGTCAGAGAAAGCTGAAATTTGGTAAGCAGGCTGGGTTTCACGTACAAGTAACGAGAAAATTCAAATATTTGTGATTTTTTTTTCAACCCTACAAAAAGAACTGAGATCCCATCAAAAACATTTTTGTAAAGAAAAAAAAATGCCAAGTCTCTCAACACTTTCGCCGAAAAAAGTTTTGAGATCCCGAAAGAAACCAAGTCAGCCATTCTATTACCTTTGACTATGAAGTTAGCAAATTACTCGATAGTTGTCTTAAAACTACACAGGTAAAATAAAGAATAATTTATAAATAATATTTTATGACTGTAAACTTGTAGTACCTTTTGAACTTAGCGATCACGTGGCATAGGTGCACTGTGATGAGATATTGTTTTCATTAAAACTTTATCGCACGGTATCATATATCCTGATGCCACGTGATTGCCAAGTTCAAAAGGTACTACAAGTTTACAGTCATAAAATATTATTTATAAATTATTCTTTATTTTACCTGTGTAGTTTTAAGACAACTATCGAGTAATTTGCTAACTTCATAGTCAAATGTAATAGAATGGCTGACTTGGTACTTTTCGGGATCTCAAAACTTTTTACGGCGAAAGTGTTGCGAGACTTGGCATTTTTTTTTCTTTACAAGAATGTTTTTGATGGGATTATAACTTTATGTTAATTACTTTTTATAATAAATAATATTTTTTTGGCGTAATAAATATTGTTTCGTTTTTCTTTTGATCCATTTTTATATAATTTTTTTGTTATACCCTTTTCTGTTATAATAAATATTTAAGTGTAAAGCGGTTTTCTTTCCAGTTTAATAAGTTGATATGATCAACATTTCCCATAATTATTATTGTTGGTATCTGATATCATAATTTTTATTAGTTTTGTCGTTATTATAAATACAATTAAAAACCGTACGATACGCCACTGGGCGTCCTTCTTTGGTGCCAACTGGTCACAAAACTACATTCACTGTTACGAGTCCATATCTTTCCTTGTCTAAAGTTTATCTATATCTATGAAAACATAAGAATATACACACGTTTAAAGTTGATATCGCAAAAAACGGACTGTAATTGATTATTAAAAGGTTGATCTCGCAAAAAACTGACTGTAATTCATTATTAATAAACGATTGAATATACCCAGATGACTCTATTTCTATTTAAAATAGGTAGTCCGGCTTTTAGGGCAAAATGTCCGGTTAAATGTAAGGCTGAGTCCGGCTTTTCTATTTTTGGACTTGGCAACCCTAGGCGTATAATGTCATTGAACGCAACGGAAAGTGCGGAGCTAGTTGTGACGTCACGATGTTAGACGCTAATGACCTCAGTTGTCGAGCATCTTTAATCTACAATCTCTCTCTCTCCCTCTCTGTTAGGACGTGCGTTTATACTAATCTACAATTGCTATATATAAGAAGAGATCGGTTTCCACTCTCGAGCACTGTGGGGAAATTCGGTAACTCACCTAGCCGGAAACTGGGGGTTTTGGGTTCAAGTCCCGACAGTGGTCATTTGATTTTTTCTTAGATATAGCTCAAAAATCATGGCAGCTTAGCTGTCTGAGATATTTATTATTTTCACCTCTAATTGTTATGTGAATAATATAGTGTGGATATAAGGGGTTTTAAATCGATTGATTTTATCATATACCAATTAATCTACAATACTATCTAAAATTCAAGAAATAGACTGTTGAAAAATACTGTTTTGTACTTATGTATAATGTAAACAAAGTAAGGTAATGTATATAGTGGCCAAAAACAAGTGTCAGGCCATCACCCACTGAAAAAAGGTTATGTATTTATGGAAATTAACACCTAATACAACATTGCAACGTCACACGGTGTTTGTGATCACATAATTTATTTGGAATTATTGCGCTTCAGGGAATTTTTCGATGTAGATCAGATTCAAGATTTCTGATTTGTGTATATTTTCGGTCTTCATAATAAAAATGCGCTAAAAAATTTACCCAATTATACAAGAAATAACATCGAGATAACACTAAACTCGTATTCGGAAGATACTGAGCACAGAGCAGATGCAATTCTAGTTACGATCTCGTCTCGGCGAGATAGAAAAAACTATACAATCGCTGTTCTTAGTTGCAGATTTATTTATAACAGAACACTGATTTACTGTATCTGCGTAACGTACTATGGTGATCTACACACACACACACTTACAAGTAGTTCATTATATGTGTTCTAGATAGAGCGAGCGGGTCGATCTATTGTCTGATGAGGCTGATAGACAAGAGGCGGTTGCGGGTTGGGTCCTCACATTGAGACCAATAATGAGATTCTTGTGTGGCTGTACAAGCGTGAAGAACGTCTGATCAACGACCATTGGGTATGTGAATTGTGAATATATTCGCAGCATCGGTACACATGGTGTGCATCAAAAGTTTTCACTTCTGTCATCATATTTACATTGCGTACATAAAGCAATAAGTAAGAATGAGATAAATAGGATGCTACGTGGTTACTGTAAATAAATATTATGTAATACCGAACAACTGTCATCGTTGTTTTCTACAGTAAAAATAGTCACTACTGAAATTATTGATAAAATGGCAATTTATACTGATCGGGAAAAAATTCAAATAATTAAATGGTTTTATGGTGGTAATTCAACCGCCGACATAATACAATTATTTGTAGCTGCCTTTGAAAATAGACCGTCTCCTTCTGCCACAACAATTCGTAATGTCATAGCAGAATTTGAATCAAATGGTTGCCTATCACCGAAAAATCATAAAAAACAGCTTCGTGTGCAAATTGATGGTAATAGAGAAATGCTGGAAATAATGATTTGTGCAAGCATAGAAGGAGCGAAAAAACAAAGATGACGCTATTAGGTTGTATAAATATTATTTATTTACAGTAACCACGTAACATTCTATTAGCGATCATTTATCTCATTCTTACTTATAGCTTTATGTATCAATCTCTGTCTTACACACAGAATGCCCTATGCACAGGTTTAATTTGATACAATCTGTATGTATATTTGGGTCTAATCAACCATAAGATTATGAATTGGTTTCGAATTTAATTTACCTTGACAAATGATAGATATTATATTCTATATTTCAAGGCGTTATTGAAAAATGGATTTGTCATCTTAGATTCACCCGTTTGAGATTAGCTCTCACATGTAAGAAGGTTCGGTTATATAGCACCTTAGTTAATAATCGACTCTTGCATGTGGTGGTTTTTCAGTGACAGAATGCTTCAAAGAGAAATAGTAAGTCGTTCGAAAATGTGTCACAGTGCGAGTAATAGGGTACATTCCAGTGGACAGTGATCAATATAAAACTTTGTTATAATGAAAGTTTACGCTCTAAAATATTTACTAGAATTTTTATTTTTATTAATTAAGTTTCGTAAACATATTTAAATTAATAAATAAAATCATGATTTTTAATCTATTTGTCACGTGACTTAAAACACCGCGTGACGTCAATTCATGTAAAATATTAATGTATCCATAGCAACGGAGCTTAGAATGCTTACATCATGTTTACATAGGTACAAAACGGTATTTTTCAACACTCTGTTTTTGGGTCTTTAAATAATATTTGTAGCTAATATAAACGAACTTTCATAAAATTATGACGTCATATTTGTCTAGAGCAAAAACGATTTTTAGCGGGCGGGGCTAACATAAATATTTCAAAAATTTTTTTGAACTTATTTGAAATCAGAATGAAGTGATTTAGGTGTCATTTTGTTCATAATTTACTGCTCTATTAATATAACACAAAAAAAATTTTAGTCAATTATACCCTATTCTTAACTCAATCCACCGCGATAGTGGAAAGTTTAGGGTTAGAATTCCTACGGTGACATAGGTTTGAAAAATGAATTTTTCCCATGTTACAGCATTATGTTACGTCATAACAAATGGGTGTTTCATATACTAATGCACACATAAGCATTATAAAAAAATTTCTGGTGTATTAAATATTAATATAGTCTGCGATGTCTTTAACTCGGATTATTGTATTCGTTGTCAGGAAAAGAAATATATCCACTTTTATCTATCTATATATATAAAACAGTTCCGTTACTGACTGACTGACTGACTGATTGACTGACAGACTGACTGATTGACTGACAGACAACGCCCAGGTCAAACCGCTGAAGATATAAACTTGAAATTTGGACAGTAGGCTCCTTTTGTGACGTAGGCACCCACTAAGAAAGGATTTTTTGAAATTCAACCCCTAAGGGTGTTAAATAGGGGATGAAAATTTGTATGGAAATTCGTTATTTTTGAAGTTAGAAGCATGAAATTTTGCACAAAAGTTTCTTATATAACGCAGGTGAGCACTAAGAATTTTTTTTTTGAAAATTCATCCCCTAAGGGGGCTAAAAAGGGGATGAAAATTTGCATGGAAGTTCGTCATTTTTGAAGTTAGAAGCATGACATTTTGCATAGGAGTTCCTTATATTACGTAGGTGAGCAATAAGAAAGGATTTTTGAAAATTCATCCCTTAGGGCGGCTAAATAGGGGATGAAAGTTTGTATGGAAATTCGTCATTTTTGAAGTTAGAAGCATGAAATTTTGCACAGAAGTTTCTTATATAACGTAGATGTGCACTAAGAATTTTTTTTTTTGAAAATTCGTTCCCTAAGGGGGCTAAAAAGGGGATGAAAGTTGGAATGGAAGTTCGTCATTTTTGAAGTTAGAAGCATGACATTTTGCACAGGAGTTCCTTATATTACGTAGGTGAGCAATAAGAAAGGATTTTTCGAAATTCAACCCCCGAGGGGGTTAAATAGGGGATGAACGTTTGTATGGAAATTCGTAATTTTTTAAGTTAGAAGCATGAAATTTTGCACAAAAGTTTCTTATATAACGTAGGTGAGCATTAAGAAATTTTTTTTTGAAAATTCATCCTCTAAGGGGGCTAAAAAGGGGATGAAAGTTTGCATGGAAGTTCGTCATTTTTGAAGTTAGAAGCATGACATTGTGCATAGGAGTTCCTTATATTACGTAGGTGAGCAATAAGAAAGGATTTTTGAAAATTCATCCCCTAAGGGGGCTAAATAGGGGATGAAAGTTCGTATGGAAATTCGTCATTTTTGAACGGATCTGGATGAAATTTGGCACAGAGATAGATTATAGTCTGTAATAGCACATAGGCTACTTTTTATCCCGGAAAAATGTACGGTTCCCGTGGGATAGTTTTGTTTTTGTTTTTCACAGAGCAAGGGATCGACATGATTTTTTGCATAGTGGTAGTTTAGGGGTCAGAGAATGTTATAGGCTACTTTTTATCCCGGAAAAATGTACGGTTCCCGTGGGATAGTTTTGTTTTTGTTTTTCACAGAGCAAGGGATCGACATGATTTTTTGAGTAGTGGTAGTTTAGGGGTCAGATAATGTTATAGGCTACTTTTTATCCCGGAAAAATGTACTGTTCCCGTGGGATAGATTTGTTTTTGTTTTATCTTTAGAACTACTAAACCGATTTTAAAAATTCTTTCACTAATAGAAAGCTACGCAGGGGGGCAGATTCTCGCGGGGGGATAACGAATTAGGGGGAAGATTCACGCGGGGGATAACAAATTAGGGGGGAAGATTCTAGCGGGGGGATAACAAATTCGGGGGAAGATTCGCGCGGGTGGTAACAAATTTAGGGGGGAGATTCTCGCGGGGGGATAACAAATGTAATGTATTATTAATATTCGAGCGAACGAGCGAAGCGAGTGAGTAATGTATTAATAAAGTTCGAGCGAACGAGCGAAGCGAGTAAGTATTGTATTATTAATATTCAAACGAACGAGCGAAGCGAGTGAGTCATGTATTAATAAAATTCGAGCGAACGAGCGAAGCGAGTGAGTTATGTATTAATAATAATCGAGCGAACGAGCGAAGAAGTAATTAATAATATTCAAACGAACGAGCGAAGCAAGTGTCTAATGTATTAATAAAATCCGAGCGAACGAGCGAAGCGAGTGAGTTATGTATATTAATAATAATCAAGCGAACGAGCGAAGAAGGAATTAATAATATTCAAACGGACGAGCGAAGCAAGTGTCAAATGTATTAATAAAATCAGAGCGAACGAGCGAAGCGAATGAGTTATGTATTATAAAATTCGAGCGAATAAACACGACCAACCCGGCTTCGCTTCGCAGGAGGAGAATTTTTCGCGGGGGGGATAATAAATTGTAATCGTAAAATACGTGGGCGAAGCCACGGGTAACGGCTAGTTTATCTTATAAAATCAAATGTTCGTAAAATATAATAAATAAAATAATTGTAATTTTATTTTTTATACTTGTTTTAAATTGTTATCTTTACCTATGTATTTTCAATATTTTTTTTTCCTAGCCTTATCCCATTTCATTTGGGGTCGGCTCCCCTCGTCATTTATCTTTTTCTTGATAAGGAGTAGTTGATTTGGCTTATAATTTTACGGCCGGTTGCCACCTGGCGCCTATAACACAAACACTACAAGTCCAACAAGTGTACAAATAAGTTATACAAGTGTAGATATTCTGTAACATAAAGTAACTTGTAGTTACTAGCGGGGCACTGGTAATTACGGAACTTTATGTACAATTGTAGTTTCTTTCCATAACACAACAACCACACTCGTACAGTTGTGTTACGGAATTGTAAATAATTTTCTACCTATCTTGAACGCTGAGTAGATTCAGTATAGTGAAGTCTTTCATCAACATTTTTCCGAAATTAAATTATTACTATATCATATTTTTAATTCATAATTTGTTTATTATTGTCATCAATTTAAAATCCATAATATGATAATTGAGATCAAGACACATAGTTAGTAGTTACTATACGCTATCTATACAAATATCTTCACATAAAATTAAAATGTCTATCTGTATCGAATCGGGATAAATTTTTGTTAGTTTTAATTGTTTTTTAGAACAATAATTGAAGAAATTAATTGTAATTGATTTAGTTGTAAGATACAATTAATATAGATTAATCCAAATAAATTAATTGCAACGTGAAATTAACAGTTTAATTGCAATTAATTTTAACTGCAAATAAATTAATCGCAATTATTTCTTTAACCAATTAATTGATTGATTGAAAATTTAATTGGTTAATGCCCAACACTGATAACTACCAATATTATTTTGCTTTAACTTCACCATAAACGCTGAACAAAATCACATAAATAACTGAATTGTCTAGTAGCAACGACATGTACAAGTGTAGAATATGTCACTGGTAGCTACAAGTATATGAAATAATATTGTGTTACAGGAAATCGGGGTACTTGTAGGTACAAGCGAATTACTAATAACTTGTAGACTTGTAACACTTGTAAGCATTGTGTTATAGGCCCCTGGGCCCTGACGTCAAGGCAGTGACCCCTCTTGCTAACTGGGGCTTAGGATGTAGCCGTTGGTTTGCTCTTCTTATCTGACGCCGTTGATTTTTAATGACTTGTTGACAGCGACTGTTGCGACTCTTGAATTTGGTAATGTGTTACAATGAACGAATTGTTCGATTGCACATTCGATTTACTTGTACACAAAGCTAGCTTCTCTAATTTGATAAACCACACGAAAAATATTTGATTTAAAAATAGTTCTGTTAAACTTTAAACCGGACATTTCCGTTTTGAAAAAATAAAAATATTAAAAGCCTTCTGGATTCGAACCTGGGCTTGGTGTTTGTACCTGTCGGTACACTCGTACTTTTTCGGACGGCCACCATGGCTTACTGTGTCTGAGACCTTTAACAAGCTGTTTTGTTTCACATGTCAACCACTTCCGACTATTTCCGTTTCATCTAATATTTCTAAAATTCCACCTCAGTATCACATTAGACGTTATTCACGTCAAAACAAAATACACATCTTGAAATTTCTAAAAAGCGCATTAAATGCCAAACTTTTATAAGCGTTGTCAAGCGTTGAGTGATTGAGAGTACTTTTTATCCTAAGTATATTCTATTTCATACAAAGTTCTTTTTTTGTAAGTGTTTACGAGTTACGACATATTATGATCGCCTTTCCTTGCATTGGCACTTGGCAGTCTGTATAGTGATGCACCTTTACATCAAGGATTATTTATACGCACACGGGACATATTTATTGGGTCTGCACTTAAAAGATAATTAATCATATATATAAAATTCTCGTGTCGCGGTGTACGTTATTGAATTCCTCCGAAACGGCTGGACCGATTTTGATGAAATTTTGTGTGCTTATCGGGTAGGGTGGAGAATCGGACAACATCTATTTTTCATCCCCCTAAATGTTAAGGGTGGTCCACCCCAAATTTTTTTTTTTTATTTTTTGGACAAAATTTTTTGTTTTAATTTTTTCGTGATTCAGCATTGAAAAATACATACAACTCTAAATTTTCACCCTTATACGATCAACCCCTGTCTAATATATAAAATTCTCATGTCACGGTGTACGTTATTGAACTCCTCCGAAACGGCTGGACCGATTTTAATGAAATTTTGTGTGCTTATCGGGTAGGGTAGAGAATCGGACAACATCTATTTTTCATCCCCCTAAATGTTAAGGGTGGTCCACCCCAAAATTTTTTTTTTTAAGTTTTTAGACAAAATTTTTTGTTTTTAATTTTTTATGATACAGCATACACAAATACATACAAGCCTAAATTTTCACCCCTCTACAATCAACCCCTATTTTTGTCACGGTGTACGTTACTGAACTCCTCCGAAACGGCTGGACCGATTTTGATGAAATTTTGTGTGCTTATCGGGTAGGGTAGAGACACGGACAACATCTATTTTTCATCCCCCTAAATGTTAAGGGTGGTCCACCCCAAATTTTTTTTTTTTATTTTTTGGACAAAATTTTTTGTTTTAATTTTTTCATGATTCAGGATTGAAAAATACATACAACTCTAAATTTTCACCCTTATATGATCAACCCCTGATTTTTAATCGCGATTTTTATATTAAGCTTCAAAAAATACATATATGGCGAACGAGCGAAGCGAGTGAGTAGTGTATTTACAATATTCAAGCGAACGAGCGAAGCGAGTGAGTAGTGTATCCATAATATTCAAGCGAACGAGCGAAGCGAGTGAGTAGTGTATTTATAATATTCAAGCGAACGAGCGATATATAAAATTCTCATGTCGCGGTGTATGTTATTGAACTCCTCCGAAACGGCTGGACCGATTTTGATGAAATTTTGTGTGCTTATCGGGTAGGGTGGAGACACGGACAACATCTATTTTTCATCCCCCTAAATGTTAAGGGTGGTCCACCCCAATTTTTTTTTTTTTATTTTTTGGACAAAATTTTTTGTTTTAATTTTTTCATGATTCAGCATTGAAAAATACATACAACTCTAAATTTTCACCTTTATACGATCAACCCCTGATTTTTAATCGCGATTTTTATATTAAGCTTTAAAAAATACATATATGGCGAACGAGCGAAGCGAGTGAGTAGTGTATTTATAATATTCAAGCGAACGAGCGAAGCGAGTGAGTAGGCGAAAATATTCAAGCGAACGAGCGAAGCGAGTGAGTAGTGTATTAATAAAATTCAAACGAACGAGCGAAGCGAGTGAGTAATGTAATTATAATATTCAAGCGAACGAGCGAAGCGAGTGAGTAGTGTATTTATAATATTCAAGCGAACGAGCGAAGCGAGTGAGTAGTGTATTAATAATATTCAAGCGAACGAGCGAAGCGAGTGAGTAGTGTATTGCAGTCTGGGCGAAGCCGGACGGGGCAGCTAGTAGGTATATAAAATAGTTACAGGGTCAATGTCGATTGTCGTGGGATTTTAGGAATTCTGTATGATACCTAGACGGGAAAACACGTTTCCAGAATTTTTTTACTATATAGCATCACTCGAGAATGGCCGGATCGATTTTGATAAAACTTAGTACCCACCTATCTACCGATAAAAGTATAAAGTAAGTTTTCTCCGGCTTTGGTCAGATTAAGATAAGGTTTCTGTCCAAACAAACATTAATGCGAGTAAATTTGTATATTTTGATTAACAGATCATATACCTATATTACGGAGTACAGACATAAGATAGGTACGTCAAAATAAAATACAAAAAAAAAACCTCCTTCAAAAAGGCACTAAAAAGAGGAAAATAATGAAATTTTGAGGTCTGTGCCAATTAAAATATGAAGTTGGTTAAAAAGACGATATTAATACTATCACTATATTACTTTTTAACCGACTTCATATTTTAATTGGCACATACCTCAAAATTTCATTATTTTCCTCTTTTTAGTGCCTTTTTGAAGGAGGTTTTTTTTTTTGTTAAAAAGTTTTTTATTTTTTACTTTTTAGTGTCAAAAAGTAACATTTACCTTAAAGAATCACACGCCGTTACTTACTTTTATTAAAATCAGCCGAACTACTGAACCGATTTTGATGAAATTTCTATGGCACCAATCTGAAAGTATATCCTTTCAAATAAAAAAAAAAATTTCAAAATCGGTTCATAAACGACGAAGTTATCCGCGAACACACATAAAACATAATAAAAAATATATACGGTCGAATTGAGAAACCTCATTTTTTTGAAGTCGGTTAAAAATGGACTGAGAATGTTTCTAAGAATATTACAATCTTCAATTATGCGGTTATAATCTAGATTTTAGAGCTATTTGATAATTTGTTATACAACTCAGTATTAGAGTTTAATGAGAAGTCAGGTACTTTTCCTGGTCGTATATAAACATACCCTAAGCGGCATTATTGATTTTGCAATTTATTTGCTAATATTCCATAACACGTCATTGCATCATCATAACACTGCACCTGAGAC
This sequence comes from Mongoloraphidia duomilia, assembly GCA_039654895.1. Taxonomy (NCBI): domain Eukaryota; kingdom Metazoa; phylum Arthropoda; class Insecta; order Raphidioptera; family Raphidiidae; genus Mongoloraphidia; species Mongoloraphidia duomilia. Next base: position 38,044,653 of record CM077517.1, on the reverse strand, counting down.
TGCCTCGATAAAACTTAAAAACAATTATTATTGATTAATGTATTTTAGTTTCAACAACTTTTGTTTCTTTAAAATTTAAACCATCAATTGCTAGAATAATCAGAACCTATAGGTACCGATTCATATTTTCGAATTCATTATTATTTTCAACAGTAAACTGAAAATTCGATCAGAAATTTATTCTTTTAATATGAGAACCTGGGAAGTTTGTAATAGGCGAGCCATGATAACGCTATGTAGACAGAGTTGCCAGGTGTCAAAGAAAAAAACGGACACCGTGGTCGGGGCGAAAGTATACCTGCAGTGTGTGCAAAAAACGATCATTTGATTTTAATCACTTTATATATTAAAAATAATCAGCAAAGTTTAGCCCTTTTTGAAAATAATCATAGATTATTTATTGTATTTATTTATTGTAAATAATAGAATAACTAACTATCTTCTATACATTTGGCCTTAGCATATAATTGAAAAAATTAAACAAAAATTAGTTTTCTTTAAAACGAACCACAAAAAAAAATTATTAAATTACGTTCGCGCGGTTAGCGTGGTGGTCGGCAGGCGACAATAGTGGAGTTACTTTAGGTTTTTATTTCGAAATCCGTCACAACTCATCCGATTTGAATAATTTCTTTTTTGAAATGTCGTAAATACAAAGCATTAAAACCATTGTAGGTTAAAAATTGACGCTCACCACCATCTGATTTGGGAATTAGGGGGGTGGGTAAAACAACCCCCGTAATGCGTTTGAAAAAATCTCATAAAGTATTAGATATACAAAAAAAAGTTTAAAAAAAATAGTTCTATAGTTAGATATCTAAATGGTTCTTGCACATTTTCGTGTATATGGAAAGGTATGGCCAGAAAAAGAGAATTTTTAAATATATAACTATGGAACAATTTTTGTTTGAAACTTTTTTTTGTATATCTAATACCTAATGAGATTCTTGCAGAAACACATCCACGGGGGTTGTTTTACCCCCCAAAAAATCAGGGGTTGGTGAGCGTCAAATTATCTGTAGTAAAGGTTTTAATATTTTCTAAATAAAACACACAAAAACTGCCTATAGCTGTCCAACTTTATTTTTTAATACTATGTTTCGGTCTGTTATAAGAGACCGAAACGTAGTATTTAAAGTTGGACAGTTATAGCCAGTGTTTGTGTGTTTTATTTAATAAAGTAATCTTTTTCGCTGTCTGTAGAAGCTTATAAGTGAATTTAATATTTTGTATTTATGACATTTAAAAAAAAAGTTATTCAAATCGGACGAGTTGTTACGGATTTCGAAAGATTGGCGTTTTTTTTTGTCTATCGTTACTCTACTATAAAGTGGGCAATCGTATAAGGGGTAGTTTCGTTAATTTTATTACGGTCTCAAAAAATCTAACATTCATAGTTCGGTTTTTTTCATTTTTTACCCGGACAAGACATTGGAAAATCGGACTGTCCGGGTGAAAATTGGACATCTGGCAATCCTGCATGTAGGTTAACAACGGCATCCAAACGATGACGACAATTCTCAAATTCTCACATTATTTGGACGGGGGTTTAATGGCTGCTAGAGTTGAGAACGGTTTAATTCATTAGTTGTCAGTCAAGATAAATAAAATTACAATTACAATCAAAAACAATAAGCATACCTTTCATATTGAGATTAAGTTCGCCGTTGATGTACTCGCCGACGCGAATCCATCGATATTTGCCTGGAGACAACTGCTTGAAGTGTATTATGTTATAGCGAGCCGGACCGTCCCCGTTGTCGTCGAAACGGAAGTCATCTCCAGTCAGACCTGTGAAACAGTATCCGGTTATTTTGTATCTGTGTGTTTTCCCATCGTTATATGACGCTGAATTCAATAAGTCCACAGTGCAGGCGTCAGGGTCAGGGTTGGAAAAAAATCGGGTTTTTTTTAAAACCCGACCCAGTGGGTTTGATTGGGTTTTAATGGGTTTAAATTTTGAAAAATTCTTTCTTAGTGGGTGCCTACCTTATAAAAGAAATGTATTCTTGAAATTTCATGACTAATTGTATGGACAGAATGATTAATCTGTCAAAAATACATTTGCTCCATTTCACCGCCTTAGTAGTTGAATTTTAAAAAGCCCTTTCTTGATGGGTGCCTACGTTATAAAAAGAATGTATCCTCCAAATGTTACGTTTCAAAGAGTAACAGTATAGACAGAATGATTAAATCTTTAAAAATACATTTACCCTTTTTTACCGCCTTAGGAGTGAAATTTTGACAACCCATTTCTTGGTGAGTGCCAAAGTTATAATAGGAATGTATCTTCCAAACGTCATGTTTCAAAGACCAATAGTATGGACAAAATTATTAAATCTGTAAAAGCAGTTACACCCTTTTCACCCCCTACTACAGAAATTTCCTCAAAAATGAGGTAAGAATACGTGAAAAAATATTGGACCATAATTTTTCCTGGCAACATCCAATAATATCAAACTATGTGACCTCTATAGAACCTATATCAGACGCCAGAATACGGTACCTACTCATATTTTGCAGGTAGATTAAGTATAAGTTTGACGCCTGGTCCTCATTGCTCTGTACTTTTTAGTCTTTTATGTTTCGGAGATAGAGTCGTTTTATTTTTTTTACCATTCCATCTCCACAAGTGCAGAATGGTACCTACCATAATTTAGGTCAAAATTAACATTTCAAAATTTTACAATATTTTTTCGTTTTGAGGTTCTCCTAATCCAAAAAACGTATTTTTGGAAAAAGTTTGTTCGTCTGTTTGCCTGTGAGCACGATACAGGTTAAACTGCTGAGCGAAAAGAAATCAAATTTTGGTAGAATATTTAACATGTAAATAGGAAGAGTCCTATTGTTTTTGGGGAAAATTGGCGCATGCGCAGAAAAAATATGTGCTACAACGTTTTTTCTATTATAACGGTATGCTTTCATAGCGGTTTATTATTTTAAACATTTTTGCAAGAAATTTTTGTAAATGTTTTTATTAAACTTGATAATTTCGTTAATATTTTGAAAATCGTTGGCAAAACCAAAAGTGCACATCCCGCTAAGTTTTTCACTGTATGATAAACATAAAAAAAATATTAGGTAAATAAAGCGTTAATAAATTAAAAAGAAATTGAAAAAAATTAAAAAAAAATTGTTTTAAATATAAATGAAAATATAAATAAATACCAAGTGAAATAAAAATATAAAATAGATGTAAAAAAAAATAAATTATGATGTGGGTCGGAGTCGAACTGGAGAACTTGTCCAGCGATCGCTATGAATTAATAGTTACTTATATGGTATAGCAGTAGCACTCAGTTTTTCTACGATATTGTTTATACTGTACAATATTGTATTATTATAAGCTGTCAAAAATAATAAAATAAAATTGTTTATAAAAATTAAACTAGTGAACGAATTTCAGTAAATTTAAATAGGGTTCTAGACTGATCGTAAAGAAAGCGAATAAAATATAAACCAAAGCGATTCGTCAAGGATTGCGATCTGTAGAGCTCGGACGTACGTACGTACAGACCAACCGACAACTGCTGTTCGCGATTTTCAGTTTCAATTTTAGAAGTAATCATGAACTCAGATCAATCTAAAAGTTCCATTTTATAGAACAGAATCTCCCCTTTTCAAAAAGTTACAATTTGAATGGATTTCGTGCGAAATTAACTTCTTGTATGAACGAAGTTCCGCTCTGACGCGCTAAGCGATAATAGAGTACATCCGCTAGACGTAGTGTAGCGGCAAGTGCAATAAAAAATCAGCTTTTTGTTTGTTCTGAAGTAGTTTTGGTTTATCAAAAAGAAAGCATGCTTTGGTTAATTTTTATGTGTGAAGCCATAAGTAACCATGGAAACAAAAAGATAATATTACTGATATAAATTTGTATTACTAGCCGTTACCCGCCACATCGAACTGGTTAACAGAAACTTTATTTTATTTATTTTAGGTAATATTATGTCAAATCCTAGTACTTTTGGAGTTGGAATGGTCCCGTTGTCCAATTGACTGAAATTTTTAATCTGGAAAATAATATTTCGGATCCCTTTCAAATTCAGGATACCTACTTATAGATAACAGTACGCTAAATTTAATCCGTACACCCTTACCTCTAACCGTTTCGGAGAGAGAGAAGAGAGAGAGACTTAAATAAAAATGAAAATTAAAGAAACTTCAAATGGCTATAGATCTAAAAATTGAGCTTATTATTTTTGGATTCAGTATAATATTTTCTGCTAATTTAAACCAACGATTCTTAATGGAAGTGCCGCGAGAAAAAAACAGTGATTAGAATGTAGATCCTATCATCCTACGTAAAGAAAATCTTATTTAGATCTTGAAATAAAACCTGCATTTCGACTCGTAATTGTTGGCGCACCATCATGTGCACAGTGCACACTAAAGTACTATTTCCCCAACCTATAGTCTCTCCTATTGTATATGTGGCTGCATTTCCTGGCAATTATTTCAGCCACTTTATAACTCGCTACCCGAGTCTTTTCTACGATTGTTAATTTTTTTTTCATTATCTTGACTTGGTTTACTTGAACAGAGCAAACAAATGAAATAGGCTGTCTTTAGTCTTCACCTATTAAATGAATGTGTTTAGTATACTTGGAACCACTGTCCACTGATCTCTATACTTACTAACTGGATAGATGATGCATATGGAAAAAAATTAAAAACATGGAACCAATTGATGTGGTAGTCAGCGCCACACAATATCATAGATAAGAGTTACATTATCGGGTCGAGAACTACTACAATAAAGACCTTCATATTGATCACTGATCTCTGAGATTAATGAGCGTAATAAGTGCTGGTCTCCATGGCAATAAGGTACATATTAGAGGTGAAAAGGGGGGTGGTACAGGTGCGAAGTTCACCTTGTTGCGGGGTGTAAAGGGGGAATGGTACAGGAGCGGAGTTCCCCAAAAGACAAGGGGGAGGGGGTGTTGGCTTTTTGTTGCGGGGTGAAAAGGGGAATGGTACAGGTGCAGAGTTCCCCAAAAGACGTACGCGGGGGGGTGTTGGCGTTTTGTTGCGGGGTGAAAAGGGGGTAGTACAGATGCGAAGTTCCCAAAAAAAGCGTAAACGGGGGTTATTTTGTCGTTTGGTTATTATGTCGTGCTTATTTTGTCGGTTGGTTATTATGTCGCGGTTATTTTGTCGTCGGATATTCTGTTACAGAACCCATTTTAGTTACTGACTGACCCGATATTGTGTGGCGCTGATTACCCGTTCAGATTGGGGCAATGAGGGACTACAGGATGGGCTAGTAAGTATAGAGACCAGTGCTTGAAACCATACTTTCATTGCTCATTTTTTCGCGGCATACAACTACTTATACGGATGTGCCGTAATATTTTACACGATGACCTAGAAACACTATCGGTTCTGTTTTAGTTACTGGCCCAATTTTGTGTAGCGCTTATTACCCATTCAAATTGGGACAATGGCGGACTATAGAATCAGTTATCCAGCTAGTACGTATAGGGATCGGTGCTTGGAACCATACTTTCATTCCTCAATTTTTCGCGGCATACAACATACTAATACTTATACAGCTGTGCCGTAATATCTTAAACGGCGACCTATAGAAACACTCGTATGCTGTATATAAGCATCGTATTTTCGTCTCAGCATTATATTGCGCTGTACCGTTGTAAACAATATTAATGCGCTTCCCGTTTATGTCGGATAATTTGAAGTCTACCGTATTGTTTTTGTAAAACTGACACAAACAGTACCTAAATTACGTTTATATGTCTAACGTTTTTCTACGATACAGGTAATTCTTTCATACGCTAGCTTTTCAAGTTGCACTCGAATATTAAAAAATAAGGAAATGAGTTCTTGTCATTTTCCTGCCGAGAGCTATAAGATACACAATTTCCTTGAGCCGTCTGCACATCGTTTCCGGTATAATGCACCGAGCGACAACCGCAACAGATTGCAGCTTTTAAAATGGAGCCTTTAGTCGGTGAAGCAAATTCAATATACTATAATATGTATATTGTGCATAGATACCTGCTGTGACGTACCTAGTTTATTTTATATACAGAATGTCTCAAAAGATAGCGGCGAAAATTCTGAGAGCCCATTCCTTGTGAAATTACGAACTGAAAATCCTTTTACCGATTTTGTCTTCGAAGTCTAATGACCAAATTAATTATTAATAATTACTCTTTCATATTAAAATTTCGTATTCTTTTTTGGTTTTTGTAGCCACTAGAACCGTTATTATTTCGACATGTCCGTCCGACTGTCGGTCACATTCTCACAGTTTCTAAAATTTACAACCGATTTTGATAAAATTTCATAGGGAGATCTTTATTATATTCGCAATCCTAAAAGTGTTGAGAAATTGAAAAAAGCAATTTTTTAAGCACTTCCTAAACATGGAAAGTCGTTATTGAAAAATTTGTTTCCACATAAGTACTTCATTGAGTCAGGTATCGTTTAAGTGCTAAGAGAAAAAATAATGTGTGGATTTCTAGTGTCCATAATGTATAGAGTACGCCAAAGGACATCGTGGGATGTGAACCAAAAAAAAAAACAATAAATGTTAAATTTCTAACTCAGTAACGTTTCGTTGTACACTGACAACTTCATCAGGCATCTGTAATTAATGACATGATATTATCAAACCTACATTCCGTGATAAAATATAATTAAAATTATAATTAAAATAAACCTTTAACCTAACTTTACATCTATAAACTTTCAAATAAATACCTTAGATGTTAATACATTTGTATGGTTGAATATTTAAATCAAACCAATGAAAGAAAAAATAATTTTTAATAATTTAAGCTCATATAATTATTAAAGCGTGGGTTGTGAATTCTATGATAGTTTATTAGTCACGACCCACGCTTTTATAATTAGGAACCTAAATTATTAAAAATTATTTTTTCCTTTTTAGTCCATTTCAATAAAAGCTTGTCTTCAAAAAGTTTTTTTAAGAGTATTTTAAGAATAAGGTCCCTCTTACCAGTAATACGCGACTACGACGCCACCAGAACGCTTTACGTCTTTTTCAAACTTTATATTCTCTCACCAATGATATCGAGACACGAAACTCGTAGTTGTCATCGTCCTGGTAGCGTCGAAGTTGCTTGTGTTCAGAAACTTACCTCTAAATTTGACTTTTCTAAGATATTTGAGTAATTCGAATCCTTTGGTTGGTTTCATGGCATCACATAAGCCGGAACTGCCGTTGCATAAGTCCTTGTGCATGTCCCTGAAAGAAATGAAGCGTTTGTCATGACATAAAACATTTTCTATTTATCTTCTCGTTAGGTACCTATACATATTTCAAAACATTTCCTATATCTTAAAATGTGATTAATTAGACCAAAAATGATGGGTTTTTATAATTTGGATGCCAATAATTGGGTCATTTCTTGACCAAAACTTATGAAATCGAGCAAGTAGAAAAAATATCTTCTGTTTTCACAGTAGAACTTCTTAGAATAGTATATTGCGTAACAAGTGGGAGAAGGTGCCTTTTTAAAACGGGTGCGATATTTTGAAACGAGTTTCCTGTACGTATAAAGAGACAAAACTTTCCTGGCACCAGTAAATACAATAGAAAATGCATATAATGTTTGTCAGTGCGCTGTTGACAGACTGTCAGTGATTAATAATTGTAATTCCGGAGGCTGCAATTTGACTGTGATTAAATACTTTCATATTATACAATGGAATAGTGCCCTCAGGGCCACTGAATTATGATATATCTGCGTTCTAACAGTGCAGATTACAAATTATGCATTGTTCTAAATCTAGCAAATATGTGGATATATCGTACAATATATTAACATAGACTAAACTAAAGAGTTATATTATATAGGATGTTCCATAAAAATTCTGTAACGTTAATATCATCAATAATCATTAATGATCAATGACGATTAGAAAAATTAATTCACGATAGCCCGGGAAATAAAGGTTTTATGTCGCAAATAATTCCCATAGAGCTGGATTTTTAACAGGTAGTAGAACACCTTTAGACATGTATTTTTACAAAAGTCCCCGGTTATCTACCCTGTGCTTCCCCCACCAACCCCTCTTGAATATAATTTTGCAAGCCAGTTTCGAAATATCTCAGAAACGGTCGACTTAAGCGATTCTTTCATTATGTAATGTTTTAAATAGGATTACATTTCCTACAATTTTCATTCCCATAAATTTTCTGTGGTGCAAATAGTAAGCGCGCTACAGCTTCTTGAAAATCACTCGCTTTTTGTTGTCTTGGAAACCAATTGTTAAAACGTAATGTCCTTTTCAATAGCTTTATTTATTGTGTTCTTCATCGAATTTTAAATTGAAAATATACATTTTCCTTGAGCAAAGAACGCCCTAAATCGTG